>OZ029918.1:7346794-7380365 GCA_964023275.1 Norana najaformis | reverse complement strand
TGTTATCTATTGAAAATCTTGAGCATTGTTATCTAACAAAGAGCCATCCATCTTAAAGAAGTCTTTAAAGCAATGATATCCAAAAAATCTGGTTTATATGAACCACTCATGACAAACGATTACTTTTCACCTGTTTAGCTCTGAAAACCAGTTAACAGATAACTGTTCTGGAAACCCTTTATCAGGTAACTGTTCCTACTCTCTGAATAAGAAATAATTTCTAAGCACATTGAATCATCACTGGGTCTGCCCATTTCCCTTCACGAAATCTTGCAGAAAGTGTAATACATGAAGCTGCCGAGGAATTTGAATAGTGCAAGGTTTGCTCGTTGAGTCTTTCAGAAATCATGAAGTGATTGATAATCTGCAAGACCGTCCAACAAATATGAGGAAACTGAATACAAGAAAAATTTTCCTAGACCTTTCCTAAATCTCAAGGGAAATCCAGCATCTACAAAACTCTTTTCAGTTTTTCAGACATATCGGAGGAAAATCAATATCTACAAATATTCGTAAAATCTTCCATAAATCTTGGAGGAAATGACATTATCACAAACACAATCGACACAGTCTCTTGTTGCCAAGAACTGTCAGCACTCACTGGTGACAGGACTGCAGGAGAGAGTTACCGAATCACTGTGACTCTGGTTGTGGCTAATCACACTCGTACTAGAAGATGTCTTAACGACATCTGACAAATGCTGTCTTAAGCCGTTCATTTGTAGTCGGCTGTTTACTTTTTCACCCATAAGCACTTTGCCAGGGTGGCCATTCAATCTTGAAACATCACCGTTTGAAACTGGTTTTATATTTTCTTCCATTACATGTCCGGGTCCATCCAAGCAGCTCAAGCCCAGTTCACCATTTCTACGCAGATGTTGATGTTCGTGGTGCCAGCTGACAGGTCGTGGTCCTGCAGCGGAGGCTTTACCCCGATGAGCTTCTGCAGTCTGATCGTTTGACTGACTTTGGTAGTTGAGCAAAGATTTGTCGGTTAGAAGTGCTTTCAACATCGGGAGGTCGGATGGACCAAAATTGCGCAGCTTCTCTCGAATATTCGTTCGTGCATCGCTGGTGTCTGGCTGGCAGGCGGATAATTCATTGCACGGCCTCCTTGTGACTTGCGGCTGAAGATTCTGCACAAAAAAACAAAAAACATGACTGCATGCCAAATAAATAAATAAGTGATAAAGAGATTGATGTGCCGGACATCAAACTTGATCAAAGCAAAACACAGTAATATGCCACCTTTGACGAAGTGCTTAAATGTACTACATCAACTGTCTAGACAAATACACGCCCAATTGTTGTCAGAGAACACCTTATTGGTTAGCAAAGTGAGCATCTGTTATTAGTTTCTCTTGAAGTGGTGCTAAACAAATTTATGAATACAACTCCAATTACGTATATACCCATTTGAAGGATTTTGTGCAGACCACTTCTGAGATTCACGCAAACTGTGCTACATAAATATAAATGTGAAGAGTAAAACTGAAAATGGGTCATCACCATTATTCAACTGAAATTTAGAAGAAATTTTCTTGGTAAGATAGAACACATTTAACAGCCTGATGTATATACCTGATCCTCTGAAGTCAAAGTTGACTTAATGTTTCTCTCCACCAAATCATTGTCCAATCCACCTACTCTAGCCCCATCTCCTTGGTTACCAACCCCTTTACCTACGTCATACATGACGTCACGAGGTGTCCGATTTGTGGCGCTAAAGTCCGGGACGCTTTGAAGAGCAGCATTCAGATACGACGAAAGCAACAGAAAGTTTTCATTGGCAGTCGATTGTTTGTCCAGCAGACGGTTCTGCACTAAATCAGATGCATATCTGTCGGTCGGCTCCATCGTTGGTTGCCTCGTGTTGAGGACTGCCATTGCCTTGGCTGCCGCTTGCCATTCGTGATATGCTGGTGGGTCACTTCGTGACATGGGCTCCTGTGCAACGGGTGCGTGGGAAGATGTCAAAAACAGGGGCTGTGTACCGGTCGACACAAGGGTCTGTCCAAAAACGGACAGCCCAGTGGCAACTGGCCGCGAGTAGTCGAGCACGGAATTCGCCAACTTGCCACGGTAGTCAACTTCCGCTGCGGTTATCACAGGCGTCATGGGGAATGCAAAGTTCGGAACTGTCAGCGATGTGTCAAATCCACCGCTCTGCGAGTTAACTGGCGTTTCGTAACGCATGTTAACAGGCATTTCATAAGAAATCGGAACATTGGCGACATGGACATGTTGCAGCTGGTAGCGCGAAGGAATCGGCGTCGAATGCAGAGGCTGGACGATGTTTCCAGAAGATTTCTCTGGCGTATAGGAGGACACTGAATGGCATCCAACGGTGCCAAGCAACGGCTCGCCGAATGCACGTCCCTGTGGTCGGACTGAGGTGCTTATGGCCGTCATCTTTTCAGGAAAGACGATCCGCTGAACTTGCGCCAGAACAGGCATCTGAGGTAGCGATTGAACCGGAAGAAGGCATGCAGGTCGAGTCTGCTGCGACGGCTGCATTCCGTCAACGCCAGATGACGCCAATGTGCCTTGCTTTTCGGTCTTTGGTCGCATTTCGTTTGGCTGTCGAAGTGAAGTCGACCGCGAGATCAAGTCACCCGTCGTGAACGACAGACACAGCTGCTGCTGGTCGAGACTTGACTTCCTGCGCTGCGGTCTGTGGAAGCCGGAAGAAACAAACTGCATCTCCTCTCCAGAAAATATCCGGCTGATGTACTCGTTGAGTGTTGTCCCGTGAGGAAGGGATTTCCGCAGCGATGCAGCGTCCACGAGTGTCTGCTTCGGTGGCAGAGAGAAGACGAGCTGCCCTGACCCGGTGCTGCTGTTCGGCGAGGCACTGCGCCATGACGGTGTCGAATTCACGGATGATGCCATCCAAGACTTGGCATCATCCCTGGCACCACTTCCTCCACGCTTCATTGGTGACGATGAGGGAGATGATGACAGTGAGGCCTGGGTTCTGCCGACACTTGGACTGTTGGAACTGCTAAGTGTGTAGGCCATGAGGCTCTCGACAGAAGAGTTCGGCTTGGATGACGAACCAAGGTTCTGCTTGGAGACGAAGCTGCCCGCACAACGTAACGCCCCCTGGTGGCCAGAGGAAGGCAACCGTCGGAAGTTCCTCCCGCTGTTATGACCTGACGGAGTTTGAAGTTCGCCTGAAAGGCATACCAAATGTTAAGATAATGCAATGTAAAGTGATATAACTACCCAGTTATAATGGGCCTCCGTACTCAGCCAAAGAAGACAAATGAGTGGGTTCTAGAGAAAGCAGGGGTAGAGAGGGTGCTGCTCGGATTAATCAAAAAGAGGAAGCTTTCAAACTTTGGGTATGTGCTACAAAAGGGTTGATACTGCTTAGAGAAAGGGATCATCCAAGGCACAATTTCTGGATCCCAAGCTTGGGTAAGGCCCAAGATGACATGGTTCGATAACATCAAGTCGTTGACTGAATTATAATTTGACCAGTTATTACAGGAGACAAAGGACAGAAGCAGACGGCACAAGATTGTCTGTGGTGCAGCCAATCCTTGGGTTGAGGAAGGCTGAACACAAGACAAGACAAGACAAGCAACTACCCACTTACTGCAGTCTGGATTGAAAGTCACAAAGCACAGATTTAACTTTGTCAATAAGAAAATTGTAAATATTTAAATCGTTAGATTCACGGCTCAACCTAAAATCACTAGTGTCAACGACATCACAGAATCAGCTTCCTGATTCACTGGCAAAAGACCAAAGCCTTATGGGATATAAAACCATGTGTCCGATCAAGATATCTATGCTATGAGGTTGGGGGTACTCTTAGTGAGTTTTCTTCAAAGTGGCGCCATATAAATATGCAATTACGATTACAGTTGCTCTCTCAAAGGAACATACATGGACTGGACCAGATGGATGACTGAGGAAGATCACTCATTGGAGAGATGGTAGTTAATGTTGAGGACATCAGCGGCGGACTAACAATCATGATTTCTTCCATGTCATCACCTGAATAAAAGCGAGTAAATTAAAGCAAAATTTAATAGGTCATCGTCACACAAAATACACAAGAACCTCCTTAGAACATGAATCATTATGACATGCATTCTGATATAAGAGCATGGATCCCAAATGATATAATTCAGTTTTTGTAAATGGCCTCATTTTAACAAAACCTAGATACAACAGTGTTCGTGTTATGATTCCAAAATATAATGGCCATAAGCAGGTTTAAAAGTCTGGCATCTGTAGAACGCATTAGCTAAAAAAGATACAATTACTCAGTAGTCACATGCTCTGAAACATTCTCTTATTTTATTGCTTGCTCACTCACATACTCCATTGCTCACTCGCTTGCACACTGATTCACTCACTAATTCACTAAATAACTAATTAACTAACTAACTAACTCACTCACTCACTCACTCACTCACTCACTCACTCACAATCGCAATGACTAGTGTTTTCTACTGTTGGTGGTTGAGGGGTTAACCCAAAACTAAACTCTACCTTTAGTATTTGGAGTCTTTGTAACAGCGTTTTCCAAAACTGTGCTTAAGCCTCCACCACAGCCACAAGACACCAGTTTCTGACCGGTCACAGACGATGAAGACGACAACCTGTTTTCCGACACTGGCATCTGCCACCAACGTTCCTGGGAGCTCCTTCCTACATTCTCTCCATGCACGTACATTTCCCGAAAGCGCTGGTCTTGCGCCTCGTGGTACTGCATCTCGAGCAGACGTGGCTGAAGTGACATCTGGAAGTGGTGGCTGGAACGACAAAGCGTCAGAAGGTGCTCACCCCATTCCTTCCCCGACACGTAGTAAGTGAACTTGCGTTCAGCAACGGAGTCAGTTACAACTTCAAATTTCTTCTTCTAAAAACACAAGAACAAGATTTCTTGCAAATAAATTAACTGAGAACAGAAATCAAGTTCGTAATATAGTAGAATCCGACAGGATAGCACCTGCTTAAAGTCATAAATATAATTATCTATGTTTTGCAATGTATGTTTTGCAATGTAATTTTATATCTAACTGATTGGCCAGAGAAAGTGATTAATTTTACAGACTAACTTTAACTGGCTTATGTTACTGATTTACTTTCACTGGTTTACTTTGATGTCATGTGTGCATCCAAAGCATATCAGTAATGACTCAGGAATTAGGACAGCTGCCATTTAGGCTACCGCAACTATGACTTGTACAGGTTTTTATGTTTGTGATGCCTAACATGACACCATCTGAAACTAAACTGTGTTACTCACATCATGATGCAGCTTTTCAATGTTCTGCCAGTGAAATACGGAGAGCAAGTTCTTGAATTCTTTCACCTCCTGGATAAAAAAGCCGACAAATTTATTATTATGATTATTTTTATTATTACTATTGCATCGGCAACTTCATGTGACGCTGTCTTCAAAGAACTGCCTCATAATGAGTTAAAATGCGATCATTTTCTAAAGCTGAACTATTTAAGATCAAAGTCACCAACTGCTTTATATCAGGATCCATGTTAAAATGAAGCATGTTGTAAAGAGGCTCCACTGTATAAATACTACTACAGTTGCACTACAACTACTTCCAGCTAATACACTGTTTTTAACTAACAATTCTAACAAACTGAAAAAACTATATTCCAACTGACTGAAAACTTAACCCAAAACTTTGTACAAGAAATCCAATTCAAAATAAGTAAGATTTAAAGTAGCCATTGATTACAATAAATAAAACAAGATTTCTGCCTACATTTGTAATTGTAATCATATCGTAAGCCGAGATTTCTACAGCGGCGGCCAACAAAAGCTAAGCTGTGGCAAACAGCTTATTCACAGGCGCTCAGTCAAAACAAAATCAATAGGCAGGAAGGGGTTCAGTTCCAGGTTACGATCCAAAAGTCAGGCACACAGACAGATGGCTGTGGTGAATGGTGTTTGTAACTGAACTACAAAGTGAGATAATGGGAAGAAGAAGAATCAGGACAGGATTCGTGTAAGAGGAGTGAACATTTCAGTTTAGAGTGAAAGACCTGCACAGAAACTGCTTCACCTCATGAATCTCCAAGCCCCTTGGGCAAATTGCAAGCCAGATGGTTGCCACACTGTCATATTTTCGGCGCCGCAGCTGGTAGAAGTGGAAGTTGTGGCAAATCGGAGAGCAAGAGAGTTCACGAATGAAGGCGACACGTGCATCGCCCTGCGTCATGGCTGCCAAGTCTTTGTGCATCACTGGGAGGTTGCTCGTTATGTAGTCTTGACCTCGCCTCATGACAACCTATAAATAGTAACATTGGGCTTTTCCATTTATAAATAGCAACAATGAGATATTTCCACTTTGCTTATTATAAAAATGCATGAAATAAATGTACATATACATACTAGTATTAACATGCAACCATACAATCATACAAAGATAAACAAACACACACACATACAATCATACATACAGCTCTTCACACATAGATAAAACCATACATACATACATACAGACATACATGCTACATATGTACAGCCACACAGAAAACTGTCAAAAGGCAAGAGAGATACAGATAATGGCGTGGCACCCATTCAAACAGGCAGTGGTGGTGAAGGATCTTACCTGGTCAAATCATTGAAAAACGAGCAGGGTCGAGGCCATACGGTCGCTATAGAGAACTGTTTACATGTATATTTACAGTAAAGATGTTTCTTGCCACACTGCTTAAGGTTTGAACCCACTGTATTCACCTAGCCCTGTGGAAACTGACTTGGATCCCTTAGTCTTGGCTACTGGACATTGACCTGGCTATCTCATATACAGACTGACCCACGAACACAACATTTACCACTTTCAATTTCATTCTGCATGATTTTACATTACATTACAATACCCTTTACTTCTGCACATGGATTTACAGTCCTCCTTTAATCACAGAAGCAGGACGAACCCAAGCAGGGAAGTATTCACGGGGGTCAAAGTAGGTCCCAACATGTTGGTCCGGCCTGTATGGTCCGAAGTCGGCTTGGAGGGCGTACGCTGCCAGAATGAAGCATTTCTCTTCGCTGACCGCCTGTCCGTAGCTAAGGAGGTTTTCACGAAGCTGAAGGTAGTACTGGTGGCGAGTAATTCGATCTCTACAAAGTGTAAAATGCATGTTGTGTTTAACTTGAGCAATCAGAGAGCACTGAGTATGTTGCTTATTTGTTCCGAACATTTTTATATAGAACCTTTTATACTCCATTTACATAGCAGTAAATTAACGCATTATAAATCATTTTTAATACAAATGAAGCGATGCATATGAATATAAACGAAGACATAACAAGACTTGGACTAACACAAGAAAAGCAATAAACCAATGATCGAAAAGACTGGTCGTCATTTATTCATGCCCATCGCTGCCAAAGCATGATGACGACGATAAAATTAATTAGCACCCAATTATACACTGCATTTCAAAATGATAATACTCTATTACTTCACCTGGTCTTGTCTCTCAATCACTCTCCTTTCCTACCTTATCTATATTGCTTTTGTTGGTGTACACTTACTGTAGTTACTGGGTGGGCTTGAATTTACCTTCTGCCTTTCCTACTCTCTCCCCTTCTCTCCCTCCACTATCCTCCTTCTCCTCCAGACGTAAGTTTGTTTGGATGATGAAATCTACCCAAGAAGTTGCCTACCTAATTCCTTTATTTAAGTTAATTGATGAAGATACTGGGCTGCCCAGCCCATGACAATCCTACAACCAAATTACTGAGTACTCAACCCACGGCAAGTCTATAAACAAATATTTGGAAGCACAACTCATGGACCTCTAGCACCCAAATTACTTGGGGCTTTACCATGGCAAGTACGGCACCCAAATTACTGGGGCTTCAACATACCATTGCCAAGCAAAGCAGCCAACTCTTTGGTGGGCTTGAGCCTAGTTGCCATACAGAAGTTTGTGCATATAATGTATTGCTTTTCATCAAGTAACGAGAACAGCGGGAGATCTGGAACTGTTCCGTAGGTCCAAAGGCAAACGGAGAAACATCATTGAAGACAGAACAACACTAAGAAGACCGAGATATTTCTGAGAAATCGTTATTGGTGAATAACTAACAAACACCTCAAGTCACTATGCACACACACACACACAAACACATGCGTAGCGCCATCTAGACTTGTTCTGTTCCAGCAAAAGGCATTAGCCTTAGCTTGCTATCAGTGAAGCCCAAATCCAAGATCTCATGGCTCTGACTCATTCAGCCTGGCCTCAGCTGAACACATATAAATCAAACAGGGATGGCTTAAGACTGATCAACAATGTAAACTCTTCAACAATATCAACTTCACCAGCCAACAAATCTTTTGGCAGTATAATCATCTTCGTCACCATAATATTGTGCTCAACATCAAAAGCACTCCAAGACTAAGCACCACGAATGCATTTTATACATTCTCATTGCAGTGAGTTTACAACAAGAACCAAAGTAATGTAATAACGACAAATATAGCATCATAAGTAGCAATGGTCAGTCAGAGTAAAAATCCATACATAAATACATTCATACAGATATACATGTACATACTACAGCTTACGAGAAAACTGTCAAAGGCAAGGACAGATATATGTGTTTCTATGGTCAGTTAAATAAATCAGCAAAGTATCTTACCTTAATATACCTTACCCATTGAAATAAAACTGACCTACTGAAATATACCCCTATTGTCCAGCCTTTATAATAGAAGGCAATATTATCGTTTTTTGGGGCTTCGATGGGCCAAAGAAACAATTTTGTTACTAATCGAGAAAATGCAAATACATCCCAACAAAAAAATACCCCACTATTTGCCTGCTTTAAGATATTCACATCTTTGATGAATATTGTTTTGGTGTTACTGAGATATTCGGCACTGTTGTTGCTTACATAGTGAAAAGTGGATTCAGTAGGTGCAAAATCAAAAAAAGTTACTCGTACCTGAGCAGTCCAATGTTGTCGACGTAATGTAAGACCCGCAAGTAAAAGGTCAGCTGAGGTTTGTCGCTGTTCAGAAGGTTCTTCGACTTCCAAAGTTTCGAGGCCAGCTTCTGCAACTTGGTGTCAAGTTGCAGAAACTGGAATTCTCCATCTACAGAAACAAACGCCGTGCAGTCACAAGTGAAGGGAAGTCAGTGCAACAACGACTCAGTTTCAATGTAATGCAAAAATAAGCTTACAACTGAATTGAAACAGTAATGGATTGGCAGTTGAATTTCAGTTGCAATGATGCAGAAGCAAAATTGTTGAAGGATCACGCACACATCATCATCATCATCACCACCACAATCACCACCACCACCATTAGCACCAATATCATCATCATCACCACATCATCATCACTGTCATTACCATTATCATCATCACATCATCAACACCGTCATGATCACCATCATCATCATCAAGACCATCATGGTCACCAACACCACCATCACCATCATTATCATAAAGTAATTTAATCCAAAATTTATACATTGCCATTTCAGAATCACAGCTATTTGAAGAAAATAACCCCATCCTGGTAGTAAATTAAGGACAACAGATGGTCCTTCCACTTGTCCTTAACCTCATGGTCAGCTCTGGTAGCAAAACTCTGGAATCAGGTCTCTGCTTCAGACTAACCTTTCTTTTGTGCCAGACCAAAGTATTCGGTCTCCTTGAGACCAACATGTTCACAGGTCTTGCTGAACAAGTCGCCCACTTTGATGTTCTTGTTCTGCAGAAACACAGAACAATGGTTGGTTCAAGCACTTTAAAACTAACTTCTGTGGCGCCAGTTTCCGTCTACCTGTGAAACTATCTGTCTACCTTTGTAGCAGACCACCAAGTTGATAGCTGTTGGGTTTTAATCCCCAGCACGACGTCCATCTGAACCACGCTACCCTAAATCTGAAATCCTATTCATCAATCACCTTTTTCCTGTTCACACTCCCAACTGAAAGATCCTTCAATCCTCTGATCGTATGTACTAAATTAGCAATAATTAATCATATATGATACCCTACCACATCATAGCTTACCAGTTTACCTGACCTCACCATACCATATGATACCACGCCATAAGATAACATACTATACGATACCATACCATACCATACCTCACCAAAATACATGTACCATAAAATACCTTACCATAACACCATTCTACACCACACCAAACCACACCACAGAATATCAATACCATGCCATGAATGTATGTATGTATTTATGTGTGTATGCATATAAGTATGTACGTAAGTACGTGTATAATTGTATGGATAGTAATATAGTGCCTCCTAAGAACCCCTCGAAGGCACCATACCCTGTGCCTGATCTGGCCTAATTTTTTCTGATATCAATCTACGAACCTCGATGGAAATCTGGAGTTCTTCCCTATTGAGCAAGATCACTCGCACACTGCATCGACCGAAGGTAGAGGAGGTGGCAGAGGACGGAGCAGAGGAAGACGTGCTGGGGGGCATCGAGAGCGGCATTGCCCCCTCGTCCCATCCGGAATTTACCTGAGACAACAGAAAACATCCCGATGAACAGCCACAGCAGCAGCAGCAGCAGCACTATACGGTGGCTTATGGCCTCAATGATACTAATCACAAGGGAACATCAAATATGCACTGGGGTACCTTGCCTCTCCGGATCTGTGGTGGGCAGTTCTGCAAGTCTCTGCTATTATTTAATAATTATTATTATTGATATTATCACTATTATTATCATTAAATATTAACAATTTTACTGTTATTACTTTGTCACTGTTTATTTTAAATAATAATTTTTAAATATTAACTGTGATAAAAATGGTTTATTATTATTATCTCTTTAACCCAAATAATAAATCTTCAGAAACATGGGAAAAATTATTCTATGCAACAGGGAGTTGTAGTTGTTTATCATTATTATTCACTCAAAAGATAATATTCCAAGGGTTAAATGAGAGACTAGTTACATCTGGGATGGCTAATCTTCGCTTATGTCTGGCTAGAAAAAGTGTCGTGCAAAGCAATTGCGTCAAAGCGCTGGTTTCCAACAGAAATGCGTTCAAACAGTTCAGAAGTCTCCCTTTTGTCTTCAGTGTCATTAGTATTTTTTCACCCAAGGCAAATAGGATCCTTCAGGATTATGTAAATTAGAGCAGTGCTAATCTGTGAAGACTAATCTCGCTGACTACCGTTTTCGGTGAAAAAGGTGACGTAAAATTATTAGTATTATTATCATCATCATCATCATCATGATTATTATTATTATCATTATTTTTATTACTAAATGACTGTCATAATCATCATCATCATCTATATTAATATTCATATTATTATTTAGTATTGTTCTGGAATGGTTAGCTATCTCTGGCTGAGTGGAACTGCCTTGGATGGAATAACACCAGCTAGCTTACTTATTTACACGAGCGACCTCAGTGACGCAGTGACTGGCATTGCTGACCGCAGACATGAAAGAATGCGACTCTAATGGTTCCAGGAATTCTTTCCTCCCATGTGCCATCCACGACTTACAGCGCCATAAACCATGCAGCCTGTTGGGATGCCCCAGCTGCCCCCCCCCCCCCCAATGCAAGGATGGCCAGCCGGGATCAACCAACAAGATCCACGCGATCAAGTCGAGGCCACTCTTAAACCGATGTCTGCCAAGAACAGATACTAGTGTGCACGGGTTCGTGCCTTCTCTAAGAAGGTTATAGTGTAGGGAACTCGAGCAAGTCCCTCACGCACAGTTGCTCAGCGCCATCGACTGATGCTTTGCTATTAGACAGTGGTGCTTAATAAATACAGAAGTAGTAGTAGCAGTAGTAATAATAATAATAATAATCTGAGAACTTCTATAGCGCCACTGTAATAATGCTCAAGACAGCTGTCTGTGGTTGCTAGTAAGCAAAACTGGTATGCAAGCCAAATTCCAGGACGAGTCCAGTCGTAAGCCAAGGGTATTCTGGGAAGACACGGAAACGCTCCAAGACATGAACTGTCTCATATATTAAAGCACACCAAATGTTTCCTGACACTAAAAAATTCATCTAATTGCTATAAAAAGCCAAATCGCCGTCTGGCTTGGCATGGCACAGCGACCCATGCATAGGCTTTTCAACTCTGTGACCGGGGTTCTAACCTCAGGCCAGTCAAGTGAAATCACAGTCAAACTATACGCAATCGTCAGTACGACTGTCTTCTAAAAATCCACTACACTGTCTGGCGATAGGCTACAACTGTGCTTTATTACCAGGTAATTGTCTATGAATAATCAGGCTACTTTAATGTCTGCTATTTTCAGACACTAATTATCAGTGTGGCCTTTGACTGGATATTGCAGTATGCATGCCAATGTGCATCTTCGCAATACTGGAAACACTTCCTGGACATCCGGTTTCAGGACGACGTTCTTCCGTTAGATATACAGCTGCCTGGAAGGCATGCGAGCCACGACTGGAATGAAGTGGGGGGGGGGTGGTTCGGAGGAATTATTCCGAGGACAATTACGAGCTTGAGAAACAATCAACAACCAACCGAAAACGAGTTGAAAATAACTTTTACGATCGCCTTCTTCTAAGAAAAGAACCTGTACAGCTCCAGAGATGTGACTTGGAATGTGTAAATGTAGTTTATGTGGTTTAAGTGTAAATGCATTGTATTAATACTACACTGTAACATACAGTTGCACTACATATATATATATATATATAATATATATATTTATTTATTTACCATATTTATTTTTATTACATATTTAAAATGTGTCAATATCTAACATATAAGCCATCAATCAACTTGTTCAAGGTTCATACAAGGGGGTGGTAAAGGATCTCACCCGATAAATTCACAGAAAAAATGTGCCCGGTCAAGGTCATACACAGTTCCTGTATAAACATTTACATATACAGTGACCAATTATTCTTGAAAATTCAAGCTGCACACTCTGTATTATAAGGCAAACACTTTAACAATTTGCCCTAGTTAAATGTAACATAATAATAACAATAATAACAGTGTATTATCTCTGTCATATAGTCATTCGGGTATTTGTATGTACGCACGCGTGTGTGTGTTTGGAGAGTGCGCATATTGACCTCCAGTGATTGGCCTGTAATTAAGAATGGCCCGATTTCTCCGGAGAAATTCACAGACAAAAATCGCTCCTCAAGTCCAATCAACACAGCAACTCTTACATTAATTAATTAGTAATGGACGTCAATATTGATAAATGCAGATGACGGCCTAATCGAATTGCCCACTTGTGTTTCAGATGCCTAATCTAATCTGCATAATAAAATAGCTAGTAATGATTTTTACTGTATATCGACGTGTTCGACATTTTGGTTATCACTTTGTAGTGAAAAACAAGAAATGCATCAGAATAAAAACACCGCTGAACATCCTGGAAATGCGATAGAACAAAAACAGAAACACAGAAGAGACACGTGGAACATGGTAAGAACACAACAGAATCACTGAAGAACCAAGAGACCTATAAGGACCAGCCTCTCTGTGAATCCAATTATTAAGCTGAACTGATTATTTTCTGTCACAAATCCATCATAATCTTGGATCCAACACGGACTGATCCAGGATTTGAAGTTAGAAGGGAGAAGCTATAGTAGAATTCGGGATATCCTTCCTCCCTTTCTTGAAATCATGGGGTTTCTACTGTGTGCTGAGTGGGACACAGTGGTGTAGTGGTATGTTCTGTGCCTCGTAACCGGAGGGTTGCAGGTTCGAATCTGCCTCAAGCCACTGCTTAGCGACATTGGACAAGTTGCTCACCCACAATTGTCTGTGAGGAAGGCAACGGGAAACCACCTCACTCATCTCATCCCCTGGTGGCATGGACCTCCCTTCGGGCAAACAACTCATCATCATCATCATCTACCGTGTGCATGCCTCACTATATTTCAACATTCGGTATGCGATGTAGTAATTGTAATTGTAAAACGACATTTTATAAAGTGCTCATTGCAAGTGGCAAGCTACTCATGGGGTGCTTAATACTGCCAGTCTACCATCCTGACTTCGGATCTGGACTTGGAACTGAACCTGACCCTACCTGCCTAACCAGTTGAATCTCTGGCTAGCACGGTCCGTACACAGGACCTCAAATAGCGTGGCGCCCATTCAAACGGGGGGGCAGTGGTGAAGGATCTCACCCGATTAATTCATTGAGAAATGAGACGGGTCGAGGCCATACGGCTGCTATAGAAAATTGTATGTAACCTGTGTTATTTTGACTAAGTGTATGACAAATTTTTTTGGGCGCCAAAGGAATCAGAAATTACGATTTACAGTGATACAACAATTCTGGAATATGTCAGTTCACCAAGTTTATAAGGTCATTTACGATCCCCACCCCTGTCTGTGTACCAGAACAAAGGACAGCATGTTACAGGAACAAAGGACAGCATGTGACAAACAAAACAGAGGATACAATAAGCTAATTGTCCACTCCAGATGCACAAAGGTTCTAGTCACAAACCAATGAATTAATTAACTGGTTAACTGAGTAACTGATTAATTAAGTCTAACAGTGCACCGGGAACTGTTGAACCCCTGAGGTCAGATTGAAATCTAAATTACAAATAATATAACAGATCCGTTAAGCTAATTGTTCTTCCAGAGAACAAAAGCAACACCCATTGCAGGCATACCACTCACCCAAACACACTGCACATCCTGCACACCCACAACCACACCCACACATCACTAACCACACTCAAACTTTACACACACACATACTGCATACCCACATGACACAATTCACATACACACGTGCATGCGCACACACACACAAACAAACACACACATACTGCCTGCCCACCCACAAATTGCATACCCACAAAATGCACACCCACTCAGTGCACACCCACATACAATATACCCCCATAGTGCACACCGACACTCGGACACAAAGAAGCCATCCCAAGACCACCCAAGTATGTACACGCGTACACACACACACACTCACGCACACGCGCACACACACACTGTCTGCCGTCTGCCTGTGTACCTGTCTGACCTCTGACTTTTGCCCTGGTACCTAACCCGACCCGATCTTTGTCTCAGCGACTCTGTCTTGATTGATTGCAGGTGAATGACCTAGTTCTCCTGGGGCATTAAAAACATGCAGAGTACGAGTCGAATGATTACTACCATCAACCCAACGCACCTACGCTCCCACACACACGCGTCTACACAACACGCGTCCTATTCATAATTCATATCAAATGCATCACATATTCAGTCGTGTTTGTGCGATAACTAGTTTCTTTAACAGCGTTTCAAAAACGTTCAGCCTTCTCAGAACTTGTGTTTCGACAGCGGCCGACTTTCACCACCGGGTGCACAGCCAGCCAGCCATCCAGAGGACGCTACCCCAGTTCCGCATGGCTGAACCTTCATTGCCTCAGCTGCAAACTCAACGACTGCCTTTGTTGAAAGGCCCTTCTACAGCGGACCCCTTCTACGAACCCCAGCGCCGACTAAACAGGGTAGGAGACTAACACTGAAGATGGGGCAAATCAGAGCCGAACCCCCAGCCTAAAAGTGGGTTGCATACCAACCAACGACGAAGAGCCACTGGACAACAGGTTCTCTGAAATGGCCGTCTCGCCTGAGTCACAGTTGACTGAAACTCCTTCATTCACAGTTTGCATTCCACATCTGCTCTGAGCACATATGTTATACTCCAAGCGAATAAAGAACATCCTGGTGGGGGCTTACCGATGTGAATAAGTCGCTGGCAGCACAGTAAAGATAAGCAGAGTGAGTCCAGCTAGCACTTGCAATCTATGGTTGACCCTCAGTGAATTACCCGACAACCTGGTGCTAACTCAGGCCTCCATCCTTTGCAGTCAATAAATGAGTATCAACACAAACTGGGAGGTTTCAAAATGTATCTTCTCAGTGGATTGTTGCAGTTTTGTTTGCGCCTCAGCCAAAGGATCCTTCAACCTCAAGGCCTAAATTACCCAACCACCTGGTGCTAACTTAACCCTCCATCCTTCTGGGGTCGGTAAATGAGTATCGATGATAGCTGGGAGGTTAGAAAGCAGCCTGTCATTGAACTGCAGTGATTAGTGGTTCTACAGTTTGTGCCTCAAGCCAACGAATTCTTCAACCGCAGCGGCACTCTGCTCAGAAGTTTCTACAGCTTCTGTATATTGATAAAAACAACTCATTTAACTAAAGCTTTTGAATTAACAACTGAATTAACTAATGCTTTTTAAAGTGTATTTAAAATATGCCGAGTATGCTCGAAGTTCTCTGCGCACATGGTCTGGTCGGAATGCACCCAAGCCACCTATATTTATACACAGTTCACATTTACAATCCACTCATCATAGATAAGTCTACAAACACAGCACCGCTAAGACGCTTCAAAAACCACCATTCTAAAAAAGCTCTTCAGTAGGCCTATAATTAAATCATGGTCAGAGTCACATGACATACATATCGCATTTAGTAGGAAAAGTATGCAAGTAAGTAAGTAACACAGACACATGTATCTAGTTGTCAAAAGTATAAGTATGCATGTAGCTGAATGAAACACATTGTTATAACAAAGGTAAGTAGACTGCTGTAGGAAAAGGAAGTAACTACGCAGATAATTAAAGTACTGCCCTACTACGATAACACAGTACACTGATAAAACGTAAAGTATAAATGTACACCATTTATATAGCAACTGTATGGCCTTGACCCTGCTCATTTTGCAACACCGTTGCCCGTTTAAATGGGTGACATTCCCATGTATACACCATGCTAGCCCCAGATTTAATGCCTTGGGCATCTTGATAAGAAGCTATAGAAGTCTTTTAGGTCAGACACAGGTATTCAGGCTTTTTTGGGACAAGTAGGTAAACAAGTGGCAGACTGAAGTGCCCCATTTGTGTTGCTCTAACATAAAGTATGCCAAAATCCATTGTGCAACATGACTTTTGTCACGTAAATCGCCAGACGGACATGATCAAAGTTCACAAAGAGAACTAAAGGACGAGCGTGAGCTGAGCAACTTAGAACATGATTTCGTTGCATATCCGTAAGCAAAAGGCTGACAGTAACATCAGCAAATATTTACAAGAATCTGACTAATGCAAGTCATAAGACTAGGAGTAAATAACACACTAAATTCCAGAAATGCAGAGAAGTTTTCATAGCAAGGAAGTTTCAAAAGAAATTACACACTTGTTAATGGTAATGTATCATGAACCACTGTAATTGTAATTCTGATATATAGTACAAACACGACAAATATGACTTGAACATTACCCATCAACAAAACAACACCTTCCACACGAATATAAATAATATCTAATTTATATATATAATATATATATATAATTTATATACATATAATATATAATATAATATATATATATAATATATATATAATATAAATGAATCGACTCCCTTTTTGCAGCTCCAGTTGAATTATGGGACATATGAGGCTTTCCATTCTGGGATACTCAGAGAAACCCACAAGAAATTATGAGTAAATATCTTGTAGAAGCGCTGTATAAAATTATTATGTATTACATTACATTATATCTAATAATTTAAGCAATGTTGAGCCCGGTTAGTATTTGGATGGATGGTCACATGTTTACCAGGCATGACAGGACAAAATGTTCAGTAATCTGTAGCATTTTATACATGGGGCATTTTGTATGGGGCATTTTATCAGGAACATTCTGTCACTGGGACATTTTATCCAGGACAACGTGTCTGCAAAGATTTTATCCTAGTAACTTACCATGCCACCTGTTGTAAGTCATCCTTCCATCCTTCTGGGGTCAGAAAAAAATACCAAAAGAAGCACGGAGGTTAAAAAGGTGTCCTGTTGTTGGATCGCCAAAGTCGTGTTTATGTTTCAGCCATAGGACCCACTGACCATGTTTCTGAGGAGTTTCTGTAGAGGCAGGTAAATGAAAGTGTGTTACCTTTACCTTTTTCTAATTACATTCACCTTTCTCCATAACATGATGGCTATTATGGGTCAATACTCACAACATTAAGTCAATTCTTATACTATTTGAAGTAATGTCTGCCATTAACAGACACTTCAGATTCTGATTGAAATACTTGGTGTATTGCTTGGTTATAAACAATAGACAATAAACCGTTGACTTTGTCCAGCTGGTTGGATAGGAATTTTATGATAATCAGATTTGTTCCAAGCTGCGTTCTGCTACTCACAGCTTTGGAATCTGAATCACAGACCCTTAGCACACAATTGCCTTGCATCATTGATTGATGCCTTATCATTAGACAGCGATGCTACAGAACTATAATAAATATTATTACTAACAATAATTATAATATTTATATTAATATATGACAGTATTCATGTATGTATATATGCATGCATATATGCATGTGTGTATGTACATAAGTATGATGTATGTATGTGTGTGTGTGTATGGAAGTATGTATGTACTGTGTATGCATGCATATATGCATGCATATATGTATGTGTGTATGTACATAAGTAAGATATATGTATATACGGCCCAACACCCATGATCGTATTATTCCTCCTGCTGACAATTTAACGCGTTTACTGTTTTATTATTAGAATGTTGTATGCATATTAAGTTTTCTTGTGTTCTTAAATACTTGTAAACCAAAGTGCGTTTAGCTATTGGTTAATAAAGAATATACTTATTTACTTACTTATGTATGTATGCAAGCATATATGTACATAAGTATGCTACTAAGTATGTATATGTGAGGTATGTATACATGCAAGTATACATACACACAACTCCTTTTAAGAACCTCTCAAAAGTGTTGCAGAGTACGTATTCCTATCTCACTGATCTAGAGATTTTCAGCTAAGGTGAGCTGAAAACAACGCCAACAAAAGCACAATTTTACTCCACTCAGCGCTTACCTGATCACAACGAACAGGCTCCGCACGCAGACCGCGTCTTGACTAAGCACTTCTTCACAAACACTATCTTCGCAAGTTCCTTCAACGGAAACTTTCAACTCCAAACGTCGTACTGAATCGCCGACGAATTCCAACGGCGCAAACGGAATGACGGTTACGATAACTTAAACAGTAGACGGTCGCCGCCGCGAACGCCGTTAGCCATTCCAATTCGCAGTGTGCTTGCAACGTGTGAATTAGGGAGGCCATTAGAACCGCATAGCCCTAGGTCTTCGTCGGCAACAGTTCGGGCTACTACACGGGCACAGATGCCTCGCAAAACGACGATGGGAAGAAGAGGAAGAATGCCAGGTATGGTCGGCTGGTATGCAGACGGTACAGGTTGTGCTGACGAGAGACGCAGATGAATGCGCTGAGCGCACAATCGGACATGCCTTTGCGACAAAAAATGCAACTCATTCGTAATGTGATGTAATGCATTTGATGCGTTAACAAATGCATTACTTACTTACTTACTTACTTAATGCACAGGCGTAATTCCCACTCCTCTCGGCTTAAACACAACTCACACTAACAGCTCCTCTTCCCCTTCTCTCTCTTGTCTTCTGGCAATTGGACTAGGCTCTTGACATGGCATCTTTGGGCCCCACTGACTTGTTGCAGCGCTCAGGAAAGCTGATGCCTTGCCCTTGGCTTTTTAGCAGCGCTGTTGAAGTTTCGAGTTTATGATTACGATTAAGTTTCTGGGAACGGGGTATCTGTACCCTCCAATTTTTGGACTTGGGGTTCCTTACCCACCGCTTCTTCACACCACGAATACAACAGTGACCATTAAGTTAGTATGAGCTTGGCATTCTTCTGTGACTTTTCATACTACTAGTCAACCAAAATAACTGCTCTGGAAGAATGAGCTTTTTCAGTTGCTGAACCTAGATTTTTGAACTCTCCCCTCTATCTGTTCATTCTGCTCGGTCGCTGGTGCCATTTCATTCTCATCTTAATCAAGACTTAGCACTTTCAAACTTGGGTGTTTGGAGATGTCGTGGGATGAGGCAGGAAGACTGGTGGTCGACAGAGACGAATGCAGAAGCTGTGTTGCCCAATGCGCAGATCAGCACAGGAAGGACTCAGTACTAAGGAAGTATTTTCAAAGTTCTTATCCACCACAGGCTGCCTGTGTGTCCTGTTGGACTGACCTTCTGGATATATTGAGCTGATCACAGCTGGGCTCTGGTGCGCCATCGGCTGATGCCTTGTGCATTAAACACCAGCATCAAAAAATTTAAAAATAAATAAATAAATAAATAATTAAATACATACATACATACATCTGTAAACACATATACGAAGGTGCTTACGGGCACAAAATATCTTCCATAAGAATGAATACTAATACATGGCCAGCTATTCACAGATGGTTAGTCATCCATAAAGATACAATTTTGTTTAACTTCACGGTTCACTTAATGGTATCATATCCACAGCACCAAGATAGAATGCTCATACACAGATTTTCTGGTGCCAGAGTGCAGTCACATGAGTAGCGGAGTCTGACTTGCACCCGCTGAATTTTGGACTACACCTTGGTCTTGCTACGGCGCTCTATAAATCGTCTTATTAATATTATTAATGCACATGGCCTGACCGCCTGGATACAAGCCCAAAATTGAGACAGTTGGCAATCTGTTGTGGAAACAGCAATGCTCCATACAGCGGCAAGCCACTGAGGATGAGGATGATGATGACGATGATGATGATAATACATTCAGACTAGTCTGCAAAGTGCCAGACAGTTCTGCATAATTACTTCAAAAGGCCACTATAGTGTCTCGCTGTAGGTCACAAACATCAGAGTAGGAGTTTAAAGCATGCTGAATATGATGCCTACTTTAAAATGTGCACTGTTATAATAAACTTTCTCGAATGCCAGTTAAAATATTGACTCATCAATTCGTCCTCACAAAATATTATCTCACATTCGTCTTTGTCATGTAGCCCAATTCTTCCGAAGTTCATCGGTGCCATGTGGGTCAAGTTTCGACATAAATGCATGGAAACATTGAATAAATACTTTTATGGCAACAGTCACATTATGTTCTCAAAACTGCAAAAATATCTTTAAAATTTCATCTCTGCATGTAGCATGTACTATCGCAATTCTTCTCAAGATGGACCGACAATATTAGGCACAGATGTATTGCAGCAATCGTAATCCCAAGATTTCTACAGCGCCCAACGAAAGCCGCGCCGCGGGGACCAGCTTATTCACAGGCGCTCGGTCAAAACAAAATCGATAGGCAAAAGAGTTCGGTTCTGGGTCAAGATCCAAGAGTCAGGCAGAGAGACAGCGTGGCAGCTACGGTGGGTGATGTTTGGGGCTGGAGAGCAGAGGCAGATAAGAGGAAGAAGGGGTGTCAGGATAGGATCTGTGGAAGAGGAATGTTTTCAGTTTTGAGTGAAAGGCCGAACATGTCAATATGCTTGCAACCGTTCAGAAATCCGACTGAAAATCTTCAGCAAGGGTGTAAATTAGAATCCCGTGTCAAAGGTCACGTTTCTGGAATGCCGCCGAACAAACGGTGACAAAGTTCAAAATCATTGGTCGTCAGTTTTCATTCATTGGCCAATCAGATGCGCGCAAGAGTAGGCATCAAAAATTATAAAGCCTCATTTAAATTGCGTTAACCAATCAGATGGATGCAAGCCAAACTAAGAGTCAATCACAATGTAAGCATGTCTGTTCAACTGCAGAACAACTGCTTCAAACCTCACCCTTTCAAAGCAGTTATATTTTTTAAAGAATCGGGTGTCATCAGAATATTTTAACAGTCCTCCGAGTTATTTCTTTAAACAACGACGACGACGTCGTCGTCGTCGTCGTCATCATCATCATCATCATCATCATCATCATTACTATGTAAACCACAGCTGTAAACAAACCACCATCAATACCAAAACCACCAAACCACCCATCACTTCCCACCACCACCATATACCACCACCATATATCAGCACCACCACCATATACCACCACCCCACCACCACCACCACTATGACTAACACCTCTCACCATCACACCATCAACAGTACCAACACCACCACCCCTATTACCATTATCATTAAGCAATCAGTGGATTTCAACATAGTCACATGTCTAGGTGGGAAATAACTGATTTGGGCAAAAAAATTAATTTTCATTAATTTGCATTTTAACTGAGAACATCATTTGACGAGTTCCAGACAAGTCCCAATGTCGCAATTAAGTCAAAGGGACCTGGAATTAATTAGCTACCTAATTAGGCTGTTACGCCTAATCACATGCCTCTGATGAAAACAGCCGTTATAGGCTCATCAACTAAAAAGCTGTCACCCGGCCAATTCTTAAATTAATGATTGGCTATTGTCATATGACAAAAATTTGTCCAATATTAGCAAAGGCATACCGCTGGAATTACTTAGAAATTCCTAGGCAACGAGCTAATGGTCAAAAGTACAAAGTGGTGGCCCACTGGTTGAGTGCTTGCCTTGTACCTCAGAGGGTGCAGGTTCGAATTTCCCTTAAAACAGTTGATCAGAGTTCAGGGCCTTTGAGAAAGTCCTCAACCCACATCTGATTAGCACCAAGAACTGATCTCTTATAATTGATTAGTAGCAATATAAAACTATAAGAAATAATATATAAAACAATCATAAAAGTTCAGCAACAGTATTAGAAATATTAATGATAATAATAACACTAATTATCATTTTCTCTGGACATTTTTTTAATCCTGAGGGATCATATATACCTTGGAGAAAAAATAACACTAATAATAATAATAATTATAAAAATAAATAAAAGAAAACCCCAAAAATATCACATTAATAATAATAATAATAATAATAATAATAATAACAACAACAACAATAACAATAACATTAATAACAATAGTAATAATAATGATAGTAATGATCTCTGGGAAAAGGCCAAATTTCCCATAAATAAAAATTGGCCCCTTAATGTAATTCTAGGTTTATGAGGGATTGTTCTTACCTTGGGTTAAAAATAATAATATTAATAGCAATACTAACAATAACAATACTAACAGTAATAATCATAGCAGTAGTAGTAATAGTAATAATATTAATAACAATAACAAATTGTTAGGTAGCCATGCTTCGGTGAGGATCATAATAGGCGCTATATCAATATCTAGCTGCATGCACTCAATTTGTTGGTACCTACGTGCATAAAAGAGCCTGTCAGTGGAGACCATCTCCAGCTCTGTATCGTTCAACTACAGATAATCTTATCACTCTTCTCAAAATCTACCATCCTTTGAGAGCCTTTTGAAACTGTGCTAAACAAAACCCCCAATACACGGTTACAAGGTCATAATGGCATCTAGGTCAGGGCAACACAAATTTTATGACCCAGATTCTGCCAACAGAACAGTGATCAAGGCGACATTACAACAATCATGTTGTAACTCAACGCTCCTCATAATCACAGACAACAGAAATAACAAAGTGGGTATCAGTGCTGACCAGGAAATGCTGTTTATGACTGCTTCAGAACAGAAATGGGAGAATGAGGTAAAGGAGGAGCAGAAGGAAAAGGGGAAGAAAGAGGAACAGGAAGAGGAAGAATGATTGTGGTGACGATGATGATGACGCTGATGACGACGACGATTATGATGTTGATGATGATGATGACGATGATGACGCTGCTGATTAAGATGATGCTGATTATGATGCTGCTGCTGATGATGATGATGACGAAGGAAGAGAAATAAGAATAGGAGAAGGAAGACGAGGAAATGCCGAAGGTGTAGAAGGAGACACGGAAGAGAAGGAGGAAGAGGAAAAGGAGGAAACGTAGGAAGAGGAAGGAGGCGGAAATGGAGGCGGATGAGGAGAATCGATGCTAACGATGTCCCTCCTCTTCAACAAAGCGATGTAAACACGATCAAGTTGTCTAATAACCGACCGTCTGGCAACTCTACCCCCCCCCCACCGCCGCCGCCCCCTCTCCCCCACAGCCCTCCTCCCCGGAGCACCACAGCAGCAGCAGCAACAGCAACAGCAGCAGCAGCAGCAGCAGCAGCAGCCATACCAAAGATTATCATGCGATAACACTTGCAGGTATGAGAAGTATGCGACCGGTGCAAACAAAACCATGCACCAGAGACAGACAGACAGACAGAGATAGACTGACAGAGATCGACTGACAGAGATCGACTGACAGACAGTCAGACAAGCAGGTTTACATCAGAAACAGAGACAGAAAGACATACAGACAAGCAGGCTTACAGACAGACATACAGACGGACGGGCAGACAGACAAGCAGATAAACAGAGAGGCAGTCAAACAGACAGGTAGAAAGTACTGATTAGGCTAAACTGACTGAAAAGATCTGCAACGATGACAAAGTTGTGACATTACGATGTGACAGACTGCCTTACGGAGGGGGGGGGGGTAAGCAGGCAAACAAAGTTATGTCTTAATTTCAGATCAAAAACACCAGGATGGGATCTTTAGTACGACCGCGTCCCTGGCACCATCTTTACCCAGGGGACGCCTAAAGGGTTTACACGCCACCCGTCTTCCTTCCCCATCACCACAATTCTGCTCTCAACACACCCAATACAATCGTAGCTCTCACTGCTGCCTCTCAACTTTAAGCTGTCTGTCTGTCTCTGTGTCTGTCTCTGTCTGACTTTGAAAGCGGTGCTAGCCGTCTGTCTTTCATCAGTTAGAACACTAACCCAGTACAGTTATCATGGAATGATGCTTTGTGCATCAGGATAAAGAGGCGCTATAGAAGTCTTTGTATTAGATTAGATAACATCATTCAAAATGCTAAGCCAGTCAGATACTAGACGGATCAGTTCAAACACTAGGCCAGTCAAAACACAACATTTGTCAAATACTACATCAATCATTCAAACACTAGGCCAGTCAAAACACAACATTTGTCAAATACTACATCAATCATTCAAACACTAGGCCAGTCAAAACACAACATTTGTCAAATACTACATCAATCATTCAAACACTAGGCCAGTCAAAACACAACATTTGTCAAATACTACATCAATCATTCAAACACTAGGCCAGTCAAAACACAACATTTGTCAAATACTACATCAATCATTCAAACACTAGGCCAGTCAAAACACAACATTTGTCAAATACTACATCAATCATTCAAACACTAGGCCAGTCAAAACACAACATTTGTCAAATACTACATCAATCATTCAAACACTAGGCCAGTCAAAACACAACATTTGTCAAATACTACATCAATCATTCAAACACTAGGCCAGTCAAAACACAACATTTGTCAAATACTACATCAATCATTCAAACACTAGGCCAATCAAAACACAACATTTGTCAAATACTACATCAATCATTCAAACACTAGGCCAGTCAAAACACAACATTTGTCAAATACTACATCAATCATTCAAACACTAGGCCAGTCAAAACACAACATTTGTCAAATACTACATCAATCATTCAAACACTAGGCCAGTCAAAACACAACATTTGTCAAATACTACATCAATCATTCAAACACTAGGCCAATCAAAACACAACATTTGTCAAATACTACATCAATCATTCAAACACTAGGCCAATCAAAACACAACATTTGTCAAATACTACATCAATCATTCAAACACTAGGCCAATCAAAAACACAACATTTGTCAAATACTACATCAATCATTCAAACACTAGGCCAGTCAAAACACAACATTTGTCAAATACTACATCAATCATTCAAACACTAGGCCAATCAAAACACAACATTTGTCAAATACTACATCAATCATTCAAACACTAGGCCAGTCAAAACACAACATTTGTCAAATACTACATCAATCATTCAAACACTAGGCCAATCAAAACACAACATTTGTCAAATACTACATCAATCATTCAAACACTAGGCCAATCAAAACACAACATTTGTCAAATACTACATCAATCATTCAAACACTAGGCCAGTCAAAACACAACATTTGTCAAATACTACATCAATCATTCAAACACTAGGCCAATCAAAACACAACATTTGTCAAATACTACATCAATCATTCAAACACTAGGCCAGTCAAAACACAACATTTGTCAAATACTACATCAATCATTCAAACACTAGGCCAATCAAAAACACAACATTTGTCAAATACTACATCAATCATTCAAACACTAGGCCAATCAAAACACAACATTTGTCAAATACTACATCAATCATTCAAACACTAGGCCAATCAAAACACAACATTTGTCAAATACTACATCAATCATTCAAACACTAGGCCAATCAAAACACAACATTTGTCAAATACTACATCAATCATTCAAACACTAGGCCAATCAAAACACAACATTTGTCAAATACTACATCAATCATTCAAACACTAGGCCAATCAAAACACAACATTTGTCAAATACTACATCAATCATTCAAACACTAGGCCAATCAAAACACAACATTTGTCAAATACTACATCAATCATTCAAACACTAGGCCAGTCAAAACACAACATTTGTCAAATACTACATCAATCATTCAAACACTAGGCCAATCAAAACACAACATTTGTCAAATACTACATCAATCATTCAAACACTAGGCCAGTCAAAAACACAACATTTGTCAAATACTACATCAATCATTCAAACACTAGGCCAATCAAAACACAACATTTGTCAAATACTACATCAATCATTCAAACACTAGGCCAATCAAAACACAACATTTGTCAAATACTACATCAATCATTCAAACACTAGGCCAATCAAAACACAACATTTGTCAAATACTACATCAATCATTCAAACACTAGGCCAATCAAAACACAACATTTGTCAAATACTACATCAATCATTCAAACACTAGGCCAATCAAAACACAACATTTGTCAAATACTACATCAATCATTCAAACACTAGGCCAATCAAAACACAACATTTGTCAAATACTACATCAATCATTCAAACACTAGGCCAATCAAAACACAACATTTGTCAAATACTACATCAATCATTCAAACACTAGGCCAATCAAAACACAACATTTGTCAAATAGCTACATCAATCATTCAAACACTAGGCCAATCAAAACACAACATTTGTCAAATACTACATCAATCATTCAAACACTAGGCCAATCAAAACACAACATTTGTCAAATACTACATCAATCATTCAAACACTAGGCCAATCAAAACACAACATTTGTCAAATACTACATCAATCATTCAAACACTAGGCCAATCAAAACACAACATTTGTCAAATACTACATCAATCATTCAAACACTAGGCCAATCAAAACACAACATTTGTCAAATACTACATCAATCATTCAAACACTAGGCCAATCAAAACACAACATTTGTCAAATACTACATCAATCATTCAAACACTAGCCCAATCAACACACAACATTTGTCAAATACTACATCAATCATTCAAACACTAGGCCAATCAAAACACAACATTTGTCAAATACTACATCAATCATTCAAACACTAGGCCAGTCAAAACACAACATTTGTCAAATACTACATCAATCATTCAAACACTAGGCCAGTCAAAACACAACATTTGTCAAATACTACATCAATCATTCAAACACTAGGCCAGTCAAAACACAACATTTGTCAAATACTACATCAATCATTCAAACACTAGGCCAGTCAAAACACAACATTTGTCAAATACTACATCAATCATTCAAACACTAGGCCAGTCAAAACACAACATTTGTCAAATACTACATCAATCATTCAAACACTAGGCCAATCAAAACACAACATTTGTCAAATACTACATCAATCATTCAAACACTAGGCCAATCAAAACACAACATTTGTCAAATACTACATCAATCATTCAAACACTAGGCCAATCAAAACACAACATTTGTCAAATACTACATCAATCATTCAAACACTAGGCCAGTCAAAACACAACATTTGTCAAATACTACATCAATCATTCAAACACTAGGCCAATCAAAACACAACATTTGTCAAATACTACATCAATCATTCAAACACTAGGCCAGTCAAAACACAACATTTGTCAAATACTACATCAATCATTCAAACACTAGGCCAATCAAAACACAACATTTGTCAAATACTACATCAATCATTCAAACACTAGGCCAATCAAAACACAACATTTGTCAAATACTACATCAATCATTCAAACACTAGGCCAGTCAAAACACAACATTTGTCAAATACTACATCAATCATTCAAACACTAGGCCAATCAAAACACAACATTTGTCAAATACTACATCAATCATTCAAACACTAGGCCAGTCAAAACACAACATTTGTCAAATACTACATCAATCATTCAAACACTAGGCCAATCAAAACACAACATTTGTCAAATACTACATCAATCATTCAAACACTAGGCCAATCAAAACACAACATTTGTCAAATACTACATCAATCATTCAAACACTAGGCCAATCAAAACACAACATTTGTCAAATACTACATCAATCATTCAAACACTAGGCCAATCAAAACACAACATTTGTCAAATACTACATCAATCATTCAAACACTAGGCCAATCAAAACACAACATTTGTCAAATACTACATCAATCATTCAAACACTAGGCCAATCAAAACACAACATTTGTCAAATACTACATCAATCATTCAAACACTAGGCCAATCAAAACACAACATTTGTCAAATACTACATCAATCATTCAAACACTAGGCCAGTCAAAACACAACATTTGTCAAATACTACATCAATCATTCAAACACTAGGCCAATCAAAACACAACATTTGTCAAATACTACATCAATCATTCAAACACTAGGCCAGTCAAAACACAACATTTGTCAAATACTACATCAATCATTCAAACACTAGGCCAATCAAAACACAACATTTGTCAAATACTACATCAATCATTCAAACACTAGGCCAATCAAAACACAACATTTGTCAAATACTACATCAATCATTCAAACACTAGGCCAATCAAAACACAACATTTGTCAAATACTACATCAATCATTCAAACACTAGGCCAATCAAAACACAACATTTGTCAAATACTACATCAATCATTCAAACACTAGGCCAATCAAAACACAACATTTGTCAAATACTACATCAATCATTCAAACACTAGGCCAATCAAAACACAACATTTGTCAAATACTACATCAATCATTCAAACACTAGGCCAATCAAAACACAACATTTGTCAAATACTACATCAATCATTCAAACACTAGGCCAATCAAAACACAACATTTGTCAAATACTACATCAATCATTCAAACACTAGGCCAATCAAAACACAACATTTGTCAAATACTACATCAATCATTCAAACACTAGGCCAATCAAAACACAACATTTGTCAAATACTACATCAATCATTCAAACACTAGGCCAATCAAAACACAACATTTGTCAAATACTACATCAATCATTCAAACACTAGGCCAATCAAAACACAACATTTGTCAAATACTACATCAATCATTCAAACACTAGGCCAATCAAAACACAACATTTGTCAAATACTACATCAATCATTCAAACACTAGGCCAATCAAAACACAACATTTGTCAAATACTACATCAATCATTCAAACACTAGCCCAATCAACACACAACATTTGTCAAATACTACATCAATCATTCAAACACTAGGCCAATCAAAACACAACATTTGTCAAATACTACATCAATCGTTCAAACACTAGGCCAATCAAAACACAACATTTGTCAAATACTACATCAATCGTTCCACCACATCTGTCAAATACTACATCAATCGTTCAAACACTAGGCCAATCAAAACACATCATTAGTCAAATACCACATTAATCAGTTCGAATACTAGGCCAATCAACACACAACATCAGTCAAATACTACATCAATCAGTTCAAATACCAGGCCAATCAAAATACAACATTAGTCAAACATTACATCTATCAGTTCAAACACTAGGCCAACAAAAACACAACATTAATCAAATACCACATTAATCAGTTCAAATACTATGCCAATCAAAACACAAAATCAGTCAAATACTATGTGATCATTTCCAATCATCGACAGCTTCTTGTCAGTCAAAACTGGACAACATAAGACTGAGTTTTGTATCGACTGATAAACGTTAATGCAATGTACCACTGATGTCTCTCTCTGTCCAGTGTTTAAGGACACCTTATGGCAGCCAGGACCGTTGACGTCGAGGTTACCTTACCTCAGCACAGCTAGGCATTTGCTCAGAAGTTTGACCACCCAATCCATGTGAAACAGAACAGTCTTCAATTTGAGGAAAAGGTGCACAAACATATGGCACTATAGAAGTCGAGAGTTTAGAATGGGAACTACAGTGAAGGGTTAAAGAGCCTCTGTAAATAGGAACCAGAATAAGGAGGAGGAGGAGGAAAGGAGGAGGAGGAGCAGGAGAAAATGAGGAGGAAGAGGAAATGGGAAGGGACAAGATGGAGGATAAGAAGAGGAGTAGGAGGCTCTTTTCAACTGTAGGGGTGGCTGATCGCTTTGGCTTTCACCAGTGTCCGGATGCTGGTAGGCGCATAACAACTCTTTTTAACTAGAAGGCATGGGTTGTCTACTTGTTTGAATGTTGCTGTCGTGTTTGCAGTTGGGTCGACATGGCCTTCCATCCCCCGATCACAGCTCTTAGAGTACTTGCTGACGAAGAATGTAATAAGTATACCTTGAAGTGTACGTACGTTACCAGTAAATACAAGTGTTACAACTCACCTCACGAGTGTGCAAACGACATCGGCTGGAAGAATGTACTCCACAACGCACTCTACAACACCCCCGGCAAGAACAAAGGCAGGTGCTGCCAACGACACCCGGGTGGCACCTGATCGCAGCAGGTGTATCGACAGGTAACCTGGAATCCCGGACAGACAGACAGTCGGACGGACGGACGGACGGTCGATGGAATGTTACTGCTGGAATCCGATGGAACCTTGAGACGAGTCAAATGGTACAGGTATCCATCCTGCGGCTGTTCATCTGGTCGGCTGCTGCTGCTGCTGCTGTAAAAGAAACGATGCCACGTGAGGGTGAGGCCGAACTTGTTGAGGATAAACACGCGGGATGCTCAACCATACGACTGCATTCAACGTAGAAGCATTTTTCGGACGAAGAGAATCAACGAACGCCGATTGAAGCCGGGCCACGCAACGAGGTGGCGCCACTGTGGCCCACCGACCACAGAGTAACAGACAGACAGACAGGCACACAGACAACCGAACAAAACCATAAAAACAGACACACACAAGCACACACGCAGACAGGCACTGACAAAAAAGGCAGACGGGCGAACGAACGACGAGACCGATAAAAAGAAAGACAGAGGCACAGACACACCGATAAAATGATACAAGTGAAGCACGTATTCACTAGCACGGCTGAAATGAAGGAGGGAGAACGGAGGGTGGGAGGAAGAGCGGGGCGGGTCGGAGGGAGGAGTCGGCATCGGCTCACACAAAGCCAGCAATGCGCGGAATGCTACATTGTGTACTTTCGCTTAGGCAGCGCAACCCTCCAGCACGAGCCACTTCACACCTGGATGGCTGCCAACGAGCAAAGCCAGTGCCGAGCAGCCTCCCTCGCCGACCCCGTCCCTCCTTTTCTCCCGCGGCCCCCCGAGATTCGACAGCTCTTCCCAGACAAATTGTAAGCACCGCCGCTAAAAGACAAAAAGGCAGCGCAGTCTTACAAGTGTTCACCTTTCACCGACGATGTTTACAATTCATGATGAAATCCACCGTTTAACTTCGATGTCGAATCGATATTACGATTACCTAGCACTGCTTACGCATTAAACTACTCTGTTAATCAATCATTCACCAATCAATTCTAATCTAATATGAAGACTTTTGTAGGGCTATTAGTCTTCAAGTTTTCTGCCCCCCGGGCAGGTACGAACGTCCAATGGCGCCATTCGTAATGTTGGGCATCCTCATTCAGTTAGTACACCATCATTATCGAAAAAGCAAGAATGGGGTAAGAGCAAATGGGGTAAGAGCCAAAGAAGCTAGGAACCCCGGCCTAAAAGACTACCTGCTTCTGGGTTCAAAGGTCAATCTGAGCGTAATGAAGGACGACAATGGAATCTCAAAACAGGCGCCGGGTCTTCATAAATTCCAAGACACCGTCGATGACAGTGTTACTCCCATGACCATAAATCCATCAGACTATTTAAACAAGACACATACATACACGAGGGGGAGACGGAGAAACGCTGAATGGTCTTAGCCTTGTGACACAAATGACTGACTAACTCAAACTTTGTTTCACCCAGTCTGTCTGTTTGTCTATCAGTTTGCCTGCCTGCCTGCCTGCCTGCCTGCCTGCCTGCCTGCCTGTCTGTCTGTTTCCTTATAGAGAGGATGTAGGTCAAAGAATTATATTCTAACACTTGTACTTCTACTCCTCTCTCGCTGCTTCTCTCCTTTATTCCCCTTTCTTGACCATATCTCTCAATCCATCCATCTGTCCATCCATCAATCATTCTGTCTACCTAGCTTTCCATCTATACATTAATGTGTGTATTTGTGTGTGCATATCAATGTGTGGGTATAAATATATGTATATATATAATATATATATATATACACGTGCTCATATTATTTATATGAGAACAGCGTTTGGCAGTCAAAACAAATTGCATAACAGCCTCTTCCTTCCCTCCTCTTCTTCCTCCCTTCCTCTTCCTCCTCCTCCTCCCAAATGGACAGTTGCGGAGCTTGGTGCCCGGGTCAGTCAGTCATATCCATCAGACTCACAAGCAACGTCTACTTCTTCCTAATGATATTGCTCCGTCTGATGCTTCCTCCCGCAGCAGCAGCAGCAGCAGCAGCAGCAGTACCAGCAGCAGCAGCAGCAGCCAACTGATAAGAAAATGGAAGCAGAAGGAGGAGTGGAGGCATCTCATCAGAGACATGCATTTGTCCACATGGTCTGCCAGTTACACTCCACGCTGCCCCAGTCCAATGCGTAACGCATAAGCTAGTCAAATATATACAGTGCATTAATCTGCAATATCAAGGGCGGCGGCATAGGGGGAGTCAAAGGGCCACGACCCCACACTCAAAATGTATATTCTCATGCAACATATTATCCTAATGCACAAGGCATCAATCGATGCTTCAAGTGAAACTGTAGTCAAAGAAGCTGGCTCGAAATTCGATGGGTCAAGGAAATCAGAAAGCAAGCTAAGACAGGTATGCAAGTTGAAACAAACGAGTCTTAACAGTTCCGTATGGCTGACTACTTCGGTGACGAGGCAGGTGAGTGGCTACCTGGTGAACTTTCTGGGTTCAAAGGTCATTCTGAATGTAAAGGAGGACGACAGTGGAATTCCAAAGCAGGCGCCGGGTCGCCATAAATTCCAACACAGACTAAATTACAGTATTGCTCCATTAACATAAACCCATCAAGCTATCTAAACAAGACACATAATTACACACCCAGAGTCAGAGAAAGACGTACACGGAGACACATACAACGACAAACACACATACATCAAGTCACATATACGCCGGCACAGAGGCACATACACTGAAAGAGACAAACATCGAGACATATGCAAAGAGACACACAAACACACAGTACAGAAAAATATAATT
>OZ029918.1:6827680-7346784 GCA_964023275.1 Norana najaformis | reverse complement strand
TGCCAATCCCAACGCCATGCGACGTGTTAACCGTAAAGAAATGTTTACCAGTAGGCCCCCTATTAGATGTGCGGGCGTGTGTGTGTGCCTCTGACAGAGGGTCCTTCCACCCGTGCTGACTACACCTGTTGGAATGTTGTTGACGGAGGCTGTCATAACTGAGGCATGCTTTTTTTGGCTAATTATTCACAAAGTAAGGTAAAGTGGGGCAACTTTGACACACTCCGTGTCGATCGTCTCCTGCGTCCAAGGAGGTGAATTTTTGACCTTTCCCAATCCAATGAAAGCCATTTACCTGTAGAGTGGGGGGGGAGAGAAGGGAGTCCGATGGGCGGGAAACCCATCTAGTTTACCCTGATATTTGAGATGTTCTTATACGCACTACGATCAGAAGGACCTAGCAGGTTCACATTTAGGGTTCCGCTCAGCGGCCTTGAGCAGTTCAATGTCGATCTGTCGAGGAACCGAATGGGCGTCGAAAACTTGGCCTACGTGTTCAGCCCGCTGCCTTGGAACCAGGATGGGATGGGAGCTCGGCCACTTGTCGCACGAGACACTGTCGTGACAGTAGGCCAGGGACTCGACGAGAGGCCAGAGCTCGCTACCCAAGAACCTCATGTCCTCCAGGTAGCTGTTACTGTACTGTCTCAGCGAGGCGATCGACTTGCCGCCCAGCAGCAGTCTCAGCCACTTGGTCCGTGCTCCCCACAGCCCACCACTGACTGGAAACGCCGCGTGGCTTGGGTGGTCGCGGATGCAGTGAAACAGCATGTCGGTGTCCAGCCAAGCGGAAACGATCGCAGCGTCACGCTCCGTCAGTCGGCTGTCGGAGTCGCGCGAGAGGAACACGTCAACCGTGACGTCGTCGACAGGAAGGAAGCGCCACAGCATCGGCGCCAGTCCGCGTGGATCGATGTACCTCAGCTCGGCTCCCAGCTCCTCCAGCTTCCGCGTCACCTGGAGCGGAACTGAGGCGCAACTGGCAGGGCCCCCCTCGGTCTTCGAGGAAGCCCGTCTCTCGCAGAAGATCCGAAGTCTCCAGCCGGGGAAGATGATGGGGAGCAGTTGAGCATTCCTGACTGCGCCGAGGGTGTACTTGGGATTATCGCCGTAGAGGGACATGGCGATCACTCGACCGGAACGAGGATGGTCGTCGCATCGCAGACCACAATCGCTGGCCTCCAACGCCTTCACGTACCTAGAATAACTACAATTGCATAATCACAGGCATACCTGTGCGAACCACATTTATGCTTGTATTAATACCTACAATTAATTAATACCTAAATAGCTCATTTAAAGGCATATTCTGTATACATGTATTAATACCTGCATGCCTGTATTAATGTCTTTAATACGTGGTTATTTATATATCGCCTTTTGGTTAATCTTCTGAATACCTGTATTTAAACCAGTGAGAATCGTATTTATGCCTACATAACCTGTAATAATACCTGTGATAACAGGCCTAATTATTGTCTCCTTTTCCCCCGAATAGAGACATTTGTTTAGGCCCACTATATGCAAAGGTTCTTATCTGCCGTTCACGCAGGCCTACTGCATGCGCATCGCCGTAAATATAGAGAGTAGCCAATGTCAGCCCGGATGGTGACGGGTGAAAAAGACACAGGTGACCTGGGCAGCGATCAGAAGGAAAGGGCATCATGGTCAGCGAAGAAAACACAGGAAGAGAAAGAGCAAGACACAGACAAGGCCTGGGCAAAGAGACAAGATAACAAGATGTGAAACAGGCAGACAGACAAAAGTGACAGAGCAAAGTGCACAGACACAAAGTCATGAAGACAGGGCGAAAACTGCCAGGCAGACTGTATTTTTCGATCTCTGGAAGCGAGATTCTAGAGCCAAGGGTTAAATATTAGCGACCGATTTTCGCCTAAGATCAACCATCAGCTCTAATAGTGACTGACTCTACAGTAGGCTAAGTCCACGTATCACTGCATGCATCATGTATGTATGTAAGTACGTATGTATGTATGTGTGTATGTATGTATATATGTATGTATGCATGCATGCATGTGTGTATGCAGGTATGCATGTATGTATGTATGATTGTATGCATGTATGTATGTATGTATGTTTGTATGTATGTATGATTGCATGCATGTATGTATGCATGCATGTATGTATGCATGCATGTTTATATGCATGTATGCTATGTACGTTTGTATATATGTGTATATGTGTATGTATATATGTAGTGTATATTTGTATGCATTATATGCATGTGTTATGTACGTATGGTTGTATGTATGTGTGTTTGTATGTATGCATGTATGTTTGACACCTAAATTTAAATATTGGGCGGGGACAGGGCCGTTTTATCCATTAGGCACAGTGGGCCTATGAACTTTATAGGGGCCTACGAAGGTCAAAAATGAGATATTGAAAAATAATAAATTTATTGATTGACCCGAAAATAGAAAAAGGAAATACAAATTTAATAACCTTAAAGTTTGTACTGAAACAGTTTAAGTTAAGCTGTGCTACATTATGTTAACTTTGTGCGGCTCTTTGCATTAGCAAAATCACATATAATGTCCTCAAATGTCATTTCCCGCATTAAGTCGTTTTCAGTGTGTTTAGCTCTAATGCGGAGTTGGCAGTTGGGGCCTACGAATGCGAGAGTGCCTAGGGCCTACGACGACCTTAAAACGGCCCTGGGCGGGGAGATCCAGCATAGCTGTCTTGTAGAAACTGAAGCCTATTGACGGTCTTACCTCTGCAGCACATGTCTGTCGATATCCACGATCTCTGTCAGGTGGTCATTCTCGCCTTCCATATGACTGACGCCGTCAGCCCTACTGTCATTGACAATGACATCCTGGACATCATTATTACCACCGACAATGTCAGGTTTACTGCCAACAGGACTTGTTTTGTTGATGCCATCCGTAGCCGTTTGGTCACAATCGAGTCCACTCCGCTGGGAGCTTGACCACTGCGGCGGGTACAGCCGAGAGAGATAGCGCACCGCTGTGTCCATTGTCCAGCCGGTCAGCGGCAAGAAGTGACCAAATATATCGTAGTGACATCGATGCATGAAAAATCGCCTGCCGCAGCAATCACCGGAAGTGACGATGCCAACGTTCTTCGTGCGCGCCAGGACCTCGGTCGGTTCCACCGCCCACTTCCGGGACGTGTGACCTCCCTGTGCGGTGCCTGACCATAAAAGGAGATCGAACCACGTGACGTTGTCGAAGTACGCTTCTGTTAGGACGTCGTTGAGAGCGTTGATGAGGTTGAGTTCCGAAGAAACCGTTGTCTCCCAAACAGTGATGTTCACGCGCTGTCTTCGACATTCTTCCATGGTCTTCCTCAGCAGATGGTCGATCCAGGGAGTGGCCGCATGTATGACCCCGTCCCCCGAAGAGATCGCTTTTGACTCGGTTCGATTCGACTTGAGCACAACATAAATTGCGTAATCAAACGACGGTTGACAATTGATAAACTCCTCAACCCCCTCCTGCTCTTCGGTTGAACGCCTTTCACGGGTGCCAGTTGTTTTGTGGATACCGGAAAAGCTTTTGACAACATCGTCTTTCTGAATTGGTTCATATATCTCAAGAGGGACTTTGACAACATCGTCTTTATGATTAGATTCCTGGATCTTAAGAGGGACTTTGACAACATCGTCCTTATGAATTGATTCCTGATTTTCAAGACAGCTTTCGATAACATCATGCACCAAGAAGACTCCAACGGCGGGGCGAGTATCTGAGGCACCCTCAGGTTTTCCGCAGGACAAGCACGGCTCTGAGAACAACTCTATCCTTCGTACTGATATCTCTGATCGGTGCAGTTGAAGTACGGACGTGTGTGAGTCAGTACCGATGACGGCGTACTCGACAATGGAACTCTGACGTTGGCGTCCTAGCAACGTGACAAGGAGGGTAATGAGCGTCAAACCCGTAAGGCAAAGTGCAGTAATTGCAAAGAGACTGATGCGAATGGGCAGACATCTTCTCAGGAGCAGAGCGCGCGTGGCGATCTTCTGAATCCGGTAACTAAGGAAACCGACTCGCAGAAAGAGAATCATTCTTTATAATTCTACTGGCGCGTCTTATCTACGGACTTATCTGGAAATTTGTATAGCGCCAAGCTGTTGTCCTGCTTGTTTCGGCAACCATGATGTGGCCGTGTTTTTCGCCGCTTATCATTTTGTCTAAAACTTCATCTTAAAGCGAAATTTTGCGATAATTCTTTCGTGTTCTGACTATTACTATGATCGACTTGGCTTCCCAGTATTGCTTACATGAGTTTTTCTGTGGATTTTCAGTTTTAGGACGGTTTGTCCTGCTCGTGATTGTCGTTGGAATAGTCCACTATGGTCTAAAGGGATGTCAGGTTCAAGATGGACGGTCACGGCTCACACCTACTGACCTATCCACGGTTTCGAAAGGCGACGAGAGGCTTTGAAATTGTTTCGACCGCCTACCAGGAAGGAGTTCTACCATAATTCGAATAGCTATCCATCACTAATGGACCAGGTGGCTTGAGTTATGTCTGGACCCCGCGTCGTCTACCACCTACGAGGGACGGCGCTGGACGGTGGTGTTATCGCCCGTCGTCGTTCTTCGACTTCGACGCTGTTCGGTCCACCAACTCTGAACACGTTGTCATCTGTCAACTGGGGATGTAACCTGTTGGTTCGGCTCAGAGTTTGTGCGAGTCTGCTACTGGTGACATTTCTAGTTATCTGAATATTGCTCGCTGAATGACGGATTTTTGTGCTTGATGGCATTTAGCACTATTTAGGCTAGCGCAGGTAGCACCTTTGTGAGGTACTTAAAAGGCGCTATATTAAATATTCTGATATATGCATACATTGTGTGGCTTTACTACTCGGATAGTCCATGAAGTGGCTGATGGTCTCGGGTCTCCGTCATGGTTGCAAGGTTGCGTCAGAAGGACTTCCTTTTTGTTCAGAGTTGTATTTTAGTAATGAAGCAAACTTCTTCTTGGTACCTGACAACATCACACCACACACTTCAGTAACCATCATCGTCATCTTCTTCTTCTTCATCATCATCATCATCACCTTCGTCTTCATCACCTTCATCTTCATCTTCATTATTTTCATCATTACAGTGATCACGCCCACCATCGTGTACCATCACCACCACCATCATCATCGTCATTTCATTTTCATCATCATCAACAACAATAGTAGCAGCAGCAGCAGCAGTGACCGATTACCATCTAACTGATTCTCGTATGGAGTGCCTCTTCCTTCTTTCCACATCCTCCGTTCAGCTCTGAAACAAGAGCGGATGGAGCGGGTGAAACGGGTGGAGCGGACATGCAGAGTATACGAAAGGGTGAGCTTCAAAGAGAAAAAACGACGAATAGAATCAGTTCGATTTAACCGGTGATCCTATTTCATGCAAAAACGCATGGCAACAGTTTGACAATGAAGCCGACTTAGAAAAAACAGAGAATATGAAATATCATATTTTCCAATAAAAGAACTGAACACTGAGGATAAATTGAACCATAGGCCTACGCGATGCAGGGCATCAGATGTACAATCAACTAAATCGATCAGTCTGCAGCTCACCTGTGTAGGCCTTATGCGTCTATATATATATATGCATTAAGGCTACCTAGAGGTATATTTACCTGCTATTTATCATCTATATTTTCCTGATAGTAAAACTAGTGACTCTCCAAACCTGTAAACACCTATCAGCGAATATCTACACGTTCGTTATTGGCTTACCACATAAACTACCACACCAGTGCTTAATGTTATATGGAAAAGAAAAAGACGCCTACCTCACTTCGAAGTCTGGTCCTACCACGCAATGCAGGCCCGGCTTTTAATCGCATCGGAAAGCTGTAGCCTCCGGTGTGTGGACCTGAACCATGCTGATGATTGGACGCCAGGTGCGATGTTCCGTGCATGGAGCCTCTCGACTTTAGCCTTACCTTTGTCTCCTTCTCTCTGTCTCACCTCTGGCTCTCTACCTATTACTTTATCTCTCTCCATTCGCTTCCCCATCTCTCTATCTCTCTTTGTCTACCTCTCTCTGTCTTTGTCTGTCTCTGTTTCTCGATCTCTATCTCTGTTTCTGTAGGTCTCTGACGCTGCCTCTGTCCTGTGTCTCATCTTTTTGTCTGTCCTCTCACCTTCTATATCTCTATCTGTCTCTGTGTCTCTGTTTGTCTATCCCAGACGCGGGGAATGATTTCCTGTTCATTTGAAGCCATTCAAAGCCGCAGCCTTGAAGCCAGGCCTTGACCCACGAAACACGTGAGATCAGTGCAGGAGAACCAGCCAGAACCGAAAGAACACCTCGGTGTCCAAAAATAAGGAATTTAGCACATGTTCATTTCGCATGGCATTTAATTCACCTGTCCATGTGTATGCATGTATGTACGCGTGTGTATATTTGTATGTATATATATGTATGTATGTATGTATGTATGTGTGTATGTATGTATGTATGTATGTATGCATGCATGCATGCATGCTTGTAGTTTTTGTATAAAAACATGTGACATACTTTGCGGTTGTGATGTAGTTCATCTTAGCCCTGCGCTCTTCAAGAATACAGGTCTACAATTACAGCGCACTATAAATAGGCATATATGCATGAAACTCTGTTAGACACGTATTTATGTAGTCTCTATATATCTATACTGTATATATAGGCCTACATATATAAGTATATAGGTATAAATAAAGATCAACGATTTGCCAGGACCCATGAGGAAGGTAGGCAGTTCACCTGTTCAGGCTGTCTGCTCGAGTCCAATACAATATTCTCACCTGAGTTTGCGCTGCCTTTCATTGAGCCGCTGTCTGCGCAGGACAAGAAGAAGCCAAAGATGGGCACCGAACATCATCATCATCGTCATCATCGTCATCATCCATCGACCGAACTCTACACGCAAAGCGCCCACTACTGCACACACGTACAAAAACCAGTAACAAGCACCAGTGGCGTATCCAGAAGTTTACATAGAATATAGGTGCTAAGCCATCTATGCTAGACGCGTGTTGACGCATTGACATCATGGGTGGCGATTCCGGGGCACAGAGGCACATGTCCCCACCACTGAGGAAAGCGTCCACACCTTGCTAACTGACTTTCTCTACTAAATGATCCTTAATACCATTTAAGCTAGCGAAGGTATTGCCGTTGTGAGGTACAAAAAGGCGCTATATCAAATGTCTAGATAACTAACTAACTAAATATCCCTATATTTGTCACAATAATGCTGACTATTTTTATAAGTTTTTCATTTTACAGATGATTAGGAGCCCGGAGTCAATAAATGGGGCCGGGTTAAAACACGTTAGCGCCACTGAGGAACAATATTTCATCAACAATGGTAGCACAAAAAGCAAAACTGAAAAAAAAGAAAACAGAACAGTGACCTAAATATAGGCCTAATAACCTAGTAATACTATTTTTAATAGGCCTATGTTAATATTTAAATCGTAATATCGAGATTTATACAGCGCCCAACGAAAGCCAAGTCGTGGGAACCAGCTTATTCACAGGCGCTCAGTCAAAACAAAATCGTTAGTCAAGAAGGGTTCGGTTCCAGGTCAGGATCCAAGAGTCAGGTAGGTAGAGAGTCAAACAGTTACGGCGGATGGTGTTTCGTATTGGAGCGAAGCCAGAGATAAAGGAAAGAGGAAGAAGAGAAGATAAGCGGAAGAGAAAGACGGTTTTTTCCTTCGATTATATTTGCTCATACTATAATCTATTTTAAATATGTCTATACAACGTATGCATGTGCTTTTGTCAGCTAAAAATTAAGATTACTGGCTTAATAAAATGAAGCGCTATACAATTTACAAATTTATTAGCGACTTGAACGAGCTTCTTTCGTGTTCTTTAAAGATGATTTCCGGTTAAGCGTTTCGCCGATTTGAAGACTAATTGTTTTGACGGCGAAGTGTGAAGTCGAGTAGTGTTGTGAAATACTAATACAGGTTAGTGTAGATAGTTTAACAATATCACGTCATCTGCTTTAGCCAGGTTTTGATTCTGAATTCTGTTTTGCATGCTACAACTGTAAGTAAAGACTCAACTGATTTGCGTATGGCATCAGAGAACTCGACGTGTATACGACCACATTGCAGAGTTTTAATAACAATTTATTATATTAGCAGTAATATTAAAATAAGTTGACAGTCTTTCGTTTTACGTTCCAGAATGGTAAAATCGTTACAGAAAGCGCAGATTGGTGTAGAAATAAAGTGGTATATCCATGAGCAATACTAATACGAGAAGTAAGCATAATAATGATGCTGCCTTATTAAAAATGGCACATTGCGAAGTATTCTCTGTAAGTTTTCTCCGCCCTAACAAAAAACTGCTAAAAACTCTGAATTGGTAATTTGTTGCCGAAGCTTTGGCAGTGCACTTGTTTCTTCAAGTTCTGTGATAGTCAAACTGCTTGAACACGAATGTTAAGGTCTAGTTTCAGCACGGGATTGTTGTATGTTTACATCATAGGAATGGACTCGTCTGAATCGATCCATTTTGATGAGTACATGGAGGGAGGAATACCCCCTCATCTGCTTCAGGGCTTGGGATATTCCGAGGCTGGACGACTTGAAGTTGATGAGGATTCATCAGACGAGGCTGAAGGCTCATGTGACGAGGATGCACTACACAATTTGACAGGTTAGAAGAGTGGGGAATTGATGTGCAATCAAAGGCTTCAGTCTATGTGCCGAAATGGAAATTTTATACATGTATTTGCTTGCAGGAAATTTTAATCTAAAATGCATACTTTGCACAGGCAATGCAACAAGCAAACAAGTTGTCTTGAAAAATTGCCTAGCTTGATCCTGACGCTGTTGTAGGCCAACAGTTTATGACTCGATCATTTTTACGTGTTTGCTGTCTCGATGAAAGAATGTGGCATGTTTTTCACTATTTGAAGCACACACGTATCGAATTAACTGTTTGTCTTTTTAAGATGGCTTGATTATGTGCTGTTTGTGTGGCACAGTAGCCAACTGGTTTGAGCGCTCGCCTTATTGTGCAGTGTGTAGGTTCATGGGTTCACAAGTCCTTCATGCACAATTGCTCGGCGCCATGAGTTTATGCTTTTTTCATTGGATATTGGTGCTTAATAAATTCAGAAATAACATACTGTGAGTTCTGTTGTTTATGAAAAAATGAACATTTCTATATGTGGCCTAATGAAACTTTGTGTTTCAGGTGAAGCCCAGACTGATAGAGACTTGGTAAATCCCTCTGTGAAGATGAATTCAGTACAGACAGCGCAGTCCCCAGCGAAATCAGCTGCAACTGCACAAGCCTGCCAATCAAGGAGGTCGCGATCAGGAAGGATTGCCCAGAAAAGGATAATCAAAGGCAACATAATTTACGAAAGAACCGAAACCGGTGAAGTTGTAGCCAGCATCATCAAGAGTGGTGACGATGTTCCCAGCACATCTCCCAGTGTTGTTCAAACAACGCCAAAACATCGACCTCGAAAGTCAGCACCAAATCCAGTTGAATTGGAACTGCCATGGAACTGTCCGATCAACGAAGACAACATTGACCTCATTTTGGATGAATCCATTAGAGAGACAAACATGATGAGGCAGCAGCTGATGACGTTAAAGGATGACCTTCGTCGTATGGGAGGAGGTCCACATGTGACTTCTCAGCTGAAACCAGTGCATATGAAGAGACGAGAGGAGATCGCCAAGCAGGTCACTTGTGTTTTTGTCGATTACCTAGAAGCCTGTGACAAGATTTGTGATGTGAACAGGGCTTTTTCCGTTGAAGCTCCTCCTGCCTTTGAGGCCATCCCAACCCCGGAAATCCCTGAAAACCTGCCTTCTGAGGAGACTTCATTGCCCAAGAAACTCATCAAAAATATGAGGCAGGGTGCAAAACGCCAGCGCAATGCGGTTTCGTCCACAGGGTACGAGGAACCACCAGCAGTCCCATCATCAGACGACCTATATATGTCCTGTGAACCAGGATCAGATGATGAAATGGGAACAAGGATCGCACATTCCCAGAAACGAAAGAAAACTAGCAATCGGTGATTTTGTTCACGTTAAATGCTTGTCGAACTGTGTGAATTAGTGGTTTAGCAAACTGTTTTTGACTTTAAGACTGAACAGCATGTTTTCATCATTCAATATTTTTGCCATTTACCGGTTTAATGGACTGTGTTTGACTTTAAGGACCTGTTTCTTTGTTGAAAAATACTTTTCCATAATTGAAATCTGTTTGTATTGTTTTCTCTATGGCTTTTATCAGATACACCCAGTTTTACTTGTGAGCCAGTGATGTAGTTGTGCTAGGTGCACTTCCTTCTGCACTGACTGTCAAGAGCAATGCTTTTGTGCTTAGGTGGTGGCTTACAACAATGTTAGATACAGTAAATTTAAGGCATACAAAGGATAACCGTGTTTGGAATACCAGCCGATGTGGTGCCTACTCAACCGGCCTTTTTTTCCGGGTGGGTGCCAAACGAATATCACCACAAGTTGGGAGGTTGAAAAGGTGTCCTGTCATTTGGATTGCTGTGTTTGTGTTGTGCTTCGGCTGAAAGATCAAACAACCTTAGTACTGTGTTACCAATAACTTACTTTAAATATGTTATGACTCATGTCCCGGTCGCTATGTGCAGACATTAGCACTGAGTGCAGACAGATTGATGCTTTGGATTCAAACAAGAGTTGCTGGTTTTCAGATTATATTTCAGAGGTGGAATACTATGGGTTTTTACTGCTTTACAGATATCTGTGGACCAGTGTACATAACAACTGCATTAAAAAGACCCGGGTAAGCATGGGGCGACTTTATTTGAGCTGCTTGGATCATTCTTGGAATATGCCTGGGTCATTTTTAATTTTAATGACTTGGTAGCCAAATGGAAACCTTTTAGTATGTTCACTTGACATTTGGGGTTCAAATCCTGCTGTTTCTTTTAAAATTATCAGTTTGTTAAGGCCTGTGAAAAGTTTCAATGAGTGTTGCAATGCATGTATCATGTTTGTAATAAAGCCAAAAGATGCTTCTAGTTTGAGATGATACTTAGATTTTCTTTAAGTGATGCATTTGAGGAATCAGAAAAGGCTGTTTATGACTGGAATTTCATTTTGTAGCAGTTCTCTTGCTTGCAAAATAAAAATCATACATAGGAATAGAGTAAAAGCATGATTTACTCAGTTCATGTTGCATTAAACTATCGTTCTCATACGGAAAAATGTGTTGCGTTTTAAATGTAGCTTTTCTTCATTGCGATGATTTTCAATTTGTTGATAGCAATCCAAGATACACCAGCTACAAACTAGTGACCTACAGTAGTTGCATCAGATTCCAAGGTGCTTTAACGTTTCACAGAGTTGTAATAAAACAACAGAGTGCTTTAAAGGCATTTAAGAGCAGCTATACAAATATCTGAAGCATTTCGACTCCTTGGTGGTACTGTTTTATCTGTTGATTTGTGTCAACGAACTGAATGGTCACAGAGCCAATGTTAGCGTGCATGTACATGGCATGGCCTTTTAAGAACTTCTCAAAGATCCTGCTATAAGAACTGTGCTGTACAAATGTTTAGAACTATACCAATGCAATATTCCAAGCATATTATCATGAGCAATCTTGCGCCAAGTCAGTGGGGTTTTCCAAAGATGCCATGTCAAGAACCAACGCCAGTTGCCAGAAGACCAGAAAGAGAAGGGAGAGAGGAGCTGTCAGGGTGGGTTGAGAGAAATGGGAAGGCAACGGAGGCGATTCTGCCTGGTTTGGAGAGGTTCTCTTCGGATCAACAGCAGCCTTTGCCTCTGCAGTCTACGATTCAAAGAGTAAAGCAATCACAGTACTTCAAATTAGCCTCTCTTGTGTAGAGCATCACAACCCTTTTGTTCTCGTATTATTCATGAGGTGGGGCTGGCGTCTTACGTCACTTTAACAAAGGACCAAGATAGACCATTGGACCATGAACCACACATCTACAGTAAGGCTATTATCACAGATAGCAATCATTGCAGGCATGTATGTATATGCCACTCCCTGCCCACGTGACATCTCCCGATCCCTCCCCCTCTCCGATCCGAGTATAAATTTACTCGAGTACAATCCAGGCAACTCTTAGAAACACGTGGTTATGGTATAATTGGGAGTACAGCAGACCTACAACTGAAATGTGGTAATGCTTGCTTGCAAAATTCAAGAGTGCACTGGGCCCGTACTCTGACTCACTCATCTATCTCTGCCGTCTATCATCTGTCTCAAGCCCCTCTATCTATTACTTCTCAGGCTTTCCATTCTAAACTAAAATCCAACCTTTTCAAGAAATCTTACCATGATTCATCCAGTCCACCACCTTCCCATTTCTCTCAACCTAAACACAACCCACTATCACAGCTGCTCTGTCCCCTTCTCTCTCTGGTCTTCTTGCAACCGTACTTTGCTCTTCTCATAGTATTCTTTGGACAACACCTCTGACTTGACGCAGCGCTCGTGAATAAGCTGGTGCCCTGCGCTTAGCTTCAAAGTAGCGCTTTAGAAATTTTGCAAATTACGATTATAGCGGTACAGAAGTGCCTCCACATCTTTGAACGAGGTTAGTTTAAATCGACCTCCAGTCTGCCCTTTCTTTTCGCTAGTCGTAGAATTTAAAAAATCTATAATTAACTCTAAAAACTTGTCTATACATCAAGATGAATTTTAATAGAACGTGGGCGCTAAATTTCATTTAAGCATTGATCTCTGTTGGTAGCTCTAGAAGGCTATGGGTTTGAGAGTATTTGGGACGTTGCTATGGTTTCGCCTTGTCGACAAACATGGTTGCCGCCGAAAGTTGAGCTTATGACTGATTTGTATTGTTTATTAGTTTCTCGCGTATTTGATTTTAATATGTAACAGACTTTACATATGCACTCTGAATAGAAATCGGATTAAGCGGATTTCATATAGAAAGACTAGAAATGTCAGAGAAGGGGTTTTCTGGAGCCCCATTTGGGTCTCAGTCCCACAGGTTTGTTTCCTATGGCCTAAGTACTTTTCCGACCATGCTTTGAAATCATTCTCGCCGTTATGAAAAAGTAGACTTCAAATTTCGTCCTATCACTTTAACTTAGCCTATCTAGCAACTCAGCTCTTGCATGGTTTTGATTTGAGTAGACGCTAGAGAATGTGTTTTATTACTGCCTGCCAGGTGACCTGTGGCATGAGCTTCTCACCCTTCCCCCTCTCTTCTGCAAGCGCTTGAAGACCTACTTGTTCCTCTGTGTTTCCTCTGTTGAATGAATATACATTGAAGTGGCGCTTTATAAATTTTTGATTACGATTACAATTCGCGAGCGCTTAATTACAAGTGCCCTAGAAGAGCGTGTAGGACACTGAAAATTTGGCATTTTAGATTTAGATTTACAATTGCATGCTGTACGTACAACAATTCTTTTTGAGCGTGAGGGCTATTGATATGAACAGATGTGCACCTAGACTGTTTGACTGTCATATTTGCCATAGAAGAAACAGATATTGGGTTGAAGGAGCGAGTGATGTGCTTACTAACAATTTATTGTACCTTACTATTGAGGCTTGAAGCTTGATTTTCAGTTATGAATGCGGCACAGTGCTTTGTCAGTGGTTAGACCACCTATCACAGATGGAATTCCTTTAGATCTGCATATTCTTTGAGCATTTCGGGATAGATATTTTGAATATGTTCTATATAAATTCTGTAAATGGACTGAATGAATGTATGAATGAATGATTGTCTGAATTGAAGCATTTAACTTTGTAGGTTCACTACATCTGGAGTTCACCCTAAGAACCTTGTTCCAGGAACCTTTCTGATTCATGGAGATACCACATCCTCTACAGTAAGCACTCTCATGCAAGGGTTTCAGCATAGCCCCCACTCAAAAGTGTGCTTTTGACTTCCCACTTTTGACCATTAATGTGTTTTTTTGGTGGCTAATTATAGTTGGGCTAGAAAAAATCTGCTGAGAGGCCCACATGATTTTAAAAAGTGCAAATTTGGGTGATGTAAAGCACAATATTTATTAAGTGACCCCCTTCTGGATGGACCCACCATTGGGCCACATACACTCAAGACCGTGCCAATGCCCATGCTTCCATGTCATTTATTTCTTGAGGCCTGTAAACTGATTGACTAAGTTTACAGTTGCATGTACTGGTAAAGTCAGTTCAGTTTATGTGGTAGGGAAATTTGATCAACAGAAATATGCATTGTGTTGATGCTATCAGTGGATGAATTCAATAATTTGATGTAGATGGATGACAGCTAAGATACAGACACCAATCCAAACACCACCTACCATAGCCTGCCTGCCTGCCTGCCTGCCTGCCTGCCTGCCTGCCTGCCTGCCTGCCTGCCTGCCTGCCTGCCTGCCTGCCTGCCTGCCTGCCTGCCTGCCTGCCTGCCTGCCTGCCTGCCTGCCTGCCTGCCTGCCTGCCTGCCTGCCTGCCTGCCTGCCTGCCTGCCTGCCTGCCTGCCTGCCTGCCTGCCTGCCTGCCTGCCTGCCTGCCTGCCTGCCTGCCTGCCTGCCTGCCTGCCTGCCTGCCTGCCTGCCTGCCTGCCTGCCTGCCTGCCTGCCTGCCTGCCTGCCTGCCTGGCTCTTGGATCTTGAGCTGGAACCGGACCATTCTTGCCTATCGATTTCATTTTGATTGAGCACCTGTGAATAAGCTGGTTCTTGTGACTTAGCTTTCATTGGGCACTGTAGAAATCTCGAGTTTACGATTTATGATTACAGGTTGATGCTGAGGCTGGCATTTTCAAGGAGGTGAGGTTATTGTGTTCCATTTAAACTGTTAATAATTCCACCTTATTTCCTGTATTTTTGCAGAGTAATGAGATTGGACCGGGCAAGTACAACCCTGAGTATGGTGGGTTCAGTTCAAAGGCCGTGGCAAAGCGAGCTTCAGGGCCAGGGTGGCAGCGAGAGTATGAGGTGTCGCACATGTTGGCTTTACCATATCTTCTCAACAAAGAAGAATGGGAACAGAAAAAGCTTCTGGTTAGTTCTAAAGTCTGCTAAGGACTGAGATAAAAGAATCAAAGCTTGTACCAATCTGGTTGCAAAAGCTTTTCAAATGAAAGTTTTCATAAGTACAGCCTTCAGGATTAATGTGTATTAACTACACTTGTGACTGCTTGGGGCTGAAAGGTCTTTTTTTAAAGTTCTCAAAGGCAAGCACACAAGTGGTGGATTTAGCTATAGGCATTAGGGGTTTCACCCCCACACTCCTGTTCTCAAAGGAAGCACACCAGTGGTGGATTTAGCTATAGGCGTTGGGGGTTTTGCCCCCACACCTGGTTATATGTCAGTGCCCCTCAGGCCAAACCCATGCATGGTGGATTGCCAGAATGTGGCACCCTTCTGGAAATGTTCTTGGCCCCCCATGCAAGCAATCCTGGAGCCCCCAGTGAAGGGCAACAGAATGTATGTGACGTGCTTTGTCATAGCAGGTTTTTTACTGTAATACGGTGACATGTGACGTGGATCCCGAATTATTTTAGCTTTATTTTATGACCTCATTATACAGCAGAGCTGTTAGATTTCATTGTATTTGTGAACACAGGTGCAAAAGCTTGGCCCAGGTACGTACAGTCCCAAAGATATTATGGACAAGAAGGACATTTCAAGGAGAGGATTGCTGGATCTTCGAGAGCCTCGTTTCAAAGAAACAATTAAGGTTTGTGCATCTTTAAGTACTGGAATGTATTTATGTAATTGGAGTTTGTGTAGTGCTTGAATTTATTACATTATTTCAATTGATGATGTATGTATGGATTTTTGTATGTACATATGTATATACAGTATATATGGATGTGTGTATGTTTGTTAAAAGATGCTTAATGTATTGCCTTTTAAGTACCACTCAAAAGTGCTGCACACTTGGCTATCTAACTGATAATAAGGAAGGAAGTAAGCAAGTAATGCATTTGTTAACTGAGCTAATGAAAGTACATTACGTTGTGTGTAAACACATCAGCTAGTGCCACCAATCCAATCGAATTGATCTACATGAATTAAATATTTTGAACTTTTATGAAGACAATTTGTTATGTGGAATATATCGATAATTTATCATTTGAAGACTCTTCTATTCTGCCAGAGCTTGATTTGGAGCACTTCTGAGTAGAGTTTAAAGGGCTCCATATAAATTATTCTATATATTATGTTACATTTGATGTTAATTTGTTGTTTATGTTGTCTTCATAGAGCGATGCACCTGGCCCGGGAGCTTATGGCATACCACATGCTGTTCTGGACCTGAAAAATCACGAGTCATTTGGCACAAAGGGAATGCTGGAAGGCGGAGGAGACGGAGTCAGGACTCTACCCACTGTGGTAAGTTTTCCATCAAAGTGTTTTAAATGTACAAGTTTTTTTTATAGTGACCAATATGGCCTCAACCTGCTCAATTTTCTTTGAATTTATCGGGTGAGAACCTTCACCACCGCTACCCGTTTGAACGGGTGCCACACCATTCAAGGTCTCTGTGCATGGAATGTGCTAGCCCAAGATTCAAATCTCCAAAATAAGCCACAATTGGGTTGAAAACCGGCAGCTTCATGCACAGAGGCATCTTGACTGATGTACGCTTTAACGATATAGTCTGTTTCAGGGTGTAAATCATTAACGTAGTGTTATTAATAATGACAGAAATACACAGATGAGAGGTTTAAGGTGATGTGTTGGTTAATACAGTATATTCCTGTGAAGATACCATGTTCAAATTGCATGTTTAAATCCTGGCTAAAACTTAGCTTTAAACTTCTCTTGTCTCTCCGTATGTCTTTTGGGTTAAAGACTAAAGGTATTTAATACCTGAATAATATTAGGGATGTTATCATTTTTATTATTGGTTTTTTATCCAGGGTAGAATTGATCCCTCAGAACTGAACAAATTAGGTTGAGACTAGGAAATGATTGGTCTCTGTAAAATCATGTCTAGTCTCAAAAATGTGCCTCGGAATGCAATGGCGTTGTGGCACTGGACACAGATGGATATATGTTGGCAAAATTGCTGAGTAATTGTTGGGAGGGACTTCCTTTAGGTCCTTATACACAGCAGAGGCTTCAACCGCACACTGTTAATCAGTGACATGTGACGTTTAGTGATTTAGATATTATTTATTCTGACTATTGCACTTTTTTGGTATGATTCTAATTTAATTTCCGGCTTCATTATTCTGTTGTAACGTAAGACTATTTTAATGTATTAAATTCCCTTATAAATTTATAGGTTAATTGGTTGTTTCGATGTTGTTGCTACATTACTCTCCTCTTGTTCATTTGTGCTTACTTTAAGTAGATATATAAAAAGGATGCTGATGGATTTGTCGAAGTAAGTTTCCAGGGAAGCAGTTTTCACCGTTTTAGCTGGCATTTAGCTTTTTGTACTACAAATTGGGGTTTATGTGTTAAATTTGATTTTTAGGTGTTTTTCCATTTTTTTGGTAGGTGGATTACCTCCAAGACTAGTGTTGTATAGATTAGCACTGGCTAATCTAAATATCAAAAACTGATTGGCAGTTGCTAACCTATTGATAGCAATTGTTTATCTGCACAATAGCAAACAGACTAGCATTGGCTGCTCTTCTTCGTGGGTATATTAGCAAAATAAATAATATTTGTTGATAGGATATATATGTATGTGTGTGTGTATATATATATGTGTGTGTATGTATATATATGTGTGTGTATATATATGTATATGTATATATATATAATGTATATATATATATATATATATATATATATATATATATATATATATATATATATATATATATATATATATATATATATATATATATATATATATATATATATATATATATATATATATATATATATATATATATGGAAGCTAAGAGCTAATCCCCACAAAGAGTCAAAGCTTATAAGAAATTTCTAAAGTTTGACACCATTCACTCAGTTGAATTGATTAGCACTGGTGTAACCACTTTAGAAAGCCGTGCATTACATTTTTGCTTCACTATTTACTGCTAGCATGATTTTGAAATTAAAAGTCCTGAGGTTGAACTTCACCGAATTTGCTTTCTGTCTGTTTCTGTCAGTTTGAATTCTGTTTAACAAAGGTGTTTCTTATTTCATTTTTAATCCGGCATTTTGAATTCATTTAAATTCATTTTAATCCGGCATAACGATGTTCTCAAAAGGCACTACATAAATAGCCAGATAGATAGATAGATAGATAGATATCTGCATGCATACATACATACATACCTGCAGATACATACAAACATACATACATGTGTACATGCAAGCATACATACATACAAACGTACATACCAGCATACAGATCTGTAAGTCAGATGCCAAGCTGTTGGTATCCCTACAGTTGTGCTTGAATGTTTAGGGTTCTCATCTGGGACCAGGAACCTACAGCTTTGAAGACACGATCGATCAGATGTTGAGTAAACAAACAAGTATCCGTGGTCCTTATGATCTTTTCACAGCAGATCGTGGCAAACCGATCCTGACGGGTCATTATGCAACGCTTGTAAGGAACTAATCGTCTTGATCAGTAACCATCTGTGACCTTTGATAATGCATGCTATTTACAGGATTGTTGTAGCATCATTGTTGGCTTGTCACTGTGCAGCCTTCCCTGATCTGTTAGATGATGCAGCGTAGTCCAAGCTGGTAGAAATCTAATTTAAATTGATAACTTCTATAATGCCTCTGTAATTATGAAATAAAATAATGTAATAATGAAATAAAATCAAGGCCCTGAACTTAGTATATCCACTGGGCGTGGTAGCCAATTGGTTAGAGCACTCTGCCTGCAGAGAGTATGGGTTCAAAACTCCCTTGAGGTGATTGCAGGGTAGGGACCTTGAGCAGGTCTGTCGTGACAGTTGCCCAGTGCCACTGATGTGCTGTCATATAATTATGTGTGCACTTTTGAGCTTTGGAAGGAGTGCAGTATAATCAAATACGATTGTATTGTAATGCGTGTAAAAGTTCATTGTCTACAACTCAAGATAAATACTAAGTACATTTCTTACATTATTGTTTCACGTTTATCGATAATTACAACTAAAATGGAAACTTAACTATAACTGTTCTATCTTCTCCACTTTGGACACAAAACAGAAAGAAATTTTTGTTAGCCGTCTGTCGGCAACCAGACCTTGTATTTTCTGCAGTATTTCTGGTCATTGCCTCTGACTTGACGCAGCAGTCATGAATGAGCTTAGTTTTAAGGTAGTATTTGAGACCTTTTGACTCTAGGCTGCATTACAATGGCTATCTTACAACAGGCAGTTTGTAAAATATTACAACTGTTCCACTACCAGTCTGCAAATTTATTGCAAGTGCTACTTTGCAAATGTATTACAAACTGTGCTGATTTGCAAATGTATTTTAAAATGATGCTTTGCAAATGTACTGCAAGGGCTAATTTGCTAATGTGTTTTAAAATGATACTTTGCAAATGTATTTCAAGGGCTAATTCGCAAATGTGTTTACAACTGCTAGTTGGCAAATGCATTACCAGTGCTAATTTGCAAACTGTGTACTATAGCTGCTGCTTTTCAAGTGTATTACAGTTGCTACTTGATTTAAAGTTGCTACTGTAAAAATGCAGTAAAACTGCTACTGAATGCAACTGTTATTGTAGGCTAATAACAACCTGGGTCCTGGCCAGTACGAGTATAAGTCAGGCATTGATGAGATGCAGTCTAGCCACAAGAGGAAGCACGGCCAGTTCAGCCACCTGGTCAAGTACCCTCGTCGTCCACACGATCGGATCACGGCCTGCACGCTGGCCCTCTGCCCTCGCGATCCGGTCAGTCTGCTTGTTCAAATTCTTGCCTGCCTCATGCTCTACAGACTTCTGTAGCACCAGTTTTACAGTGCACCAGATGACATCGCTTCAGAACAAAATCTGACTCATAATCCAGTAAACAAGTACCTGGGAAGGCATTGAGAGACGAGAAGGCAGTAGGTAAAACAATAGCAAAACGAATTACGCGTTTAGTATATTGGGTTCTACGGTAGTTTACCATTCACCTGTGCCACTTGTGGCTACCGTCAGCAAATAACTACATGTTTAGCGCCCTTTTTTGGCCTCGACAGTGTAACGTGCAGCGTATTTTAATTTTTTGGAGGCGGGCAGTTGGAGCATTTGTGTTTGTGAAAAGAAGGTTTAAATTAGTAATCAATCCATAAAATGCATTTAATGACTGGATTTTCTTTTTTCATTTTTTGTTGTTGGACTTCTTAATTGACAGCAAGCTCTTTCTTCTTTGTGCAGGTGGATCCTGGCCCGGGTCAGTACGACCCGAAACGTCCGGGAGACCGACCCCTGACCCAGGGCAAGAATCTTCCTGGCTTCTTATCGTCATCACTGAGAGCAGACAAGATGGCAACCAAGTTCTTCACAGGAAACTTTGTTAGTTTCTCAAATACTAACCAGACAAATTCTCTTGTCCACTGTTGACCATTTCATTTACAGATCTTGAACAGTTCTCTTCTGTATCTAATTGAATATAAAGATTTCTATAGCGCCACTATAAACTGAGGCAATAACTATACTGTTCAATCATCTATATCTAGCTAAATTGTATGCATGCTTGTTTCAAGATATGCACCTTTTAAGTAGCTCTCGACATTACAGACATTACAATGTCATGGCCCCCATGGCAGCTGTGGAAGGAGCTCACCCGATAAATTCACTGAAAAATTAGCAGAGTCGAGGCCATACGGTTGCTGTAGAAAAACATGTGCAGTTACATTTTACCGATGAATATTACATCCACTAGCACAGTATGCATTTACAAAATCTGTGTAATGGCAGATCCTGTTGCTGATAGTTTTTGTTTCATGGTAAACATTAGGGCTTGTGTTTTTGTTATATTTTCATTTTCAGTTTATAGTTCATTAGATTTATAAATAGTTTACAGTTCATCTGTTCACTGTGCTGCCCCCCCTCGTCTATGGCCGGACTACATCCAATTACGTCACTGATCTGCTGCATGATCTGTGGCATTTATAATGGATTCATTTGGTCTAGTTGTAGACCACAATGGTTACACATGATTGTTCATGAGGATTTTAGCATTAGTGTGATCTGTTATTGCATATTAGACATTAATTTTGAAAGTGGTTCTTTTTCACTGGGATCTTTAAAGGCACTGTGAATGTCAACTGCAAAAGTAAATTTCCAAAATTTCTTAGCACCACACGAAAGCTGCATTGTCAGACCAGAGCTCTTATTCACTGGCACTAATTGTCTAAATGTCTGACTGTGATGTAACAGAATTCCGTTGGACCTGGACGATATGATGTACAGAAGTTTGAAGATGCACAAGACATCAATGGGCACCAAAGCGACTTCCGTTCGAAGACCAATCGCCCTGAAGGCGAACGTCTGAAATTCCTTCAGTAAGTAACAGCCGTGTTTTAGAACTCTTGTTTGATCTCTAATTTTTTGTTACTAATGTCTCTTGACTTTCACATTCTAGCCATATGAGTCATAATTATAATTTTGAACTGCTATACAGCAGTGTATGTAAATGTAATGTAATGCATTGTACGTGTAAACAGATATCTGACCGCTTCAGAGTGCTTAACCTTTGAACCTGACGCTCCCCAGCCATTCGGCACATATACCCGAGGCTCCTGGGAAATTTTGGACCCAAAAATATTTTTTGCATTTCTACTTTGAAAAGTTATCAAATCTTATAAATTGACCCCAAACACGTCAAAACACATAATTCATGACCATTAATACAAAATAGTGAGTTTATTTATGTATTACTTATGCACAGTTTCTAGCAACATAACTTTCCTTGTACAACAGCTCGTTGCTGTACAGTTTGGTGAATTAGGCTATTGCCAGAATTCAACTTTCGAATGATAATTCTCAAAACAGTTATTGCTACCAGTGCCAATGCACAGGACAACTTCGCAGGCTTTGTACCTATACACAGTTTTACAGCTTTAGGATAAGTCCTTTTCCTTGGCCTCGGGATCGCTTCGCTTGGCCACCTTGTATATAATTATCTATGTCGGAAAAATCCATGATTTCTATAACTAGGTATCAAAAATCCATCATCTAGTAGAAGGGTGCACCGTGTGAGCGCTAATTACGTAAAGGCCGGCTTAACGGCACGTCGGGAAATGATGGTAGATGGTCAGGCCGGTTTTTCGGCATTTCGGATATATATGCCTAATTTACAAGCCGGTTTTCCAACCTGTCGGGTTCAAAGGGTTAAGCCTTCTCTGCCATCATTCCATCTGAAAAACCATTTTGTTCAGCAGCATATTGCTGTTGTTAGGTTGGTAATAGTATTAAAGAGTAAGTGGTGCTATAGAAATGACCAGCAACATAACATTACATTACTTTTCGTAATTCTGTGGATGTGTGCATTGCACCCACCAGTTTTCATGAAATGGGCCTCTGTAACTTGCCATCAACTTGGAGCCACATTGAGTTTTCCAGTAATTGTGCCATAATAATGCATGATTACATTACATGAAATTACATTCCTAATGTGTGTTTCGTAGAGAGAGGATAAAGGATAAAAACGTTCCGCTTCAACAACGATTGGTTCTCGTTGACCCCAAGGAACCGAAGCGCTGTGTTGACACTTCAAAGGTCGCCATGCGTTGCAGTAACCTTATGTCGGACATGGCAAAACGACGAGCTGTAACCGTATCGTAATAGAATGACAAGCGTAAAGTCAAACAAGTTATGTAGGAGTAATATGTAATTGATTGCTTGTTGTTGCTTTTATTTAGAAACTACAGTATTAGGCACATTGCCAGGCTCAGTTTACAAATAGAATTACTGCAAATTACTGATGATTATAACTGATTACTGCTCGTTACTTTGGTCACTACTGATAACTGTGGATAGAATTTTTATTGTCACAAATTTTTGCTGTATAATTTTAATTGGCTATTGTGTTTATGTTTTAAATGCACATCTTACAATTTCTTTTTTTGTTCTAAGGTGAATCTTACTTCTTTCTAATAATTATTTTCATAATGAAAGTAAACATTACTTTGAAGAATATTAGTCAATGTTTCCTCTTTTATTTTGCCATGCACGCAGTGGCTTATCGTGAGGTTAGTAACATTTGGGAGAATAACGTGCAAGACTGCAGATTTGTATTGCTTAAACTAAAAGGCTATAAAATTGCACTGTATAAAAAGAGACTAGGCCTCTACTAGGGTGAATCTTACTTCTTTTTAATAATTATTTTCATAATAATGGTAAATAATGCATGGAAGAATAATAGTAAATAGTAATATAAATAAGTATTAATTATATTAAGTATGTTAATTGTACTTGTAATAATACATAATATTATAATTATTATTTTCAACTGTAATGCCATTTCATTCAGTCTGTGAACTTCTGTTGATTTGGAATCTCGTCTTCAAGCATTCACATAATTGTACAAGTTTTTTGTAATTTTGCTGCAGTTGACTAAAATTTTAAATAATTTAAGGCAAATGAGTTTTCATAATTTTATCATAAGTTGCTTTTGATGGAGCTTTGCAGAGAGAAAGTGAAATAGAGACAGATAAATAGACAGACAGGCAATTGAGTTCTGTGAACTCAAATCAATTGATGCAGAGGGCAAGAAGAGGGCAACAGACAGACAGACAGACAGAAAGGAAGGCTGACAGTCAGACAGATCGGTAGAGACGGTAACAACGAGTTCTCTGAGCTATGAATCATGTACCAGTTATTTGGTACAGAGGACAGTGGGAAGGTAGATGGTTGAACGATGAACAAAGACAGACAGACTGATGGTGAATTTCTGAATTCTTGAGAAGTGAAATGCGACGTACATTCTATTTGTATTTGTCACGGTTTGGCTTTCTTGGTTGGCCTCTTCCGACCGACCGACTAACCGATATCTGATAGTCATTAAATGCATTGAAAACATGTGAGTATTTATCGATGCCCGGCCCCTTTCCGGGTCGTTGGGTCTGGTCTCTAGGGGGTCCATGGTCTGGTCGTTCCATCTGGCCGACTAACCGCCGCTCGATCGCGGTTAACCTAATTTCGTTTAATTAACAGCCAGTAGTTACTATTTATTACCGAAAGTAGTCACTCACTTCGTCCCAGCGTTAAGCTTTCGATTCAATAAGGTTGGATTGATATGCTATAAGTGACCTACTTATTGCTGAACTATTAATTACCTGTTTTTATTTCCGGGTGCAAAAGGTGCACGCTGAGCAGCGAATACATTTGCAATGCCCTCGCCAGTGGGCGCCCGGAGCTGACAAGTGTGGAATTTCAAACCAGATAAAAATAAAGGACGACCAATGACTAATAACCACGCACACGAATTACTAATTAGATCAACGACCAAAACAAAAACCAGAACACAACAGCACGAGATTATTCGGTTTTAAAAAACCTTTTATTGTACGCAAACGATATCTAATGAGCGCATTAGAAAATTTATAAGGTAAATCATTCAACGCAATCTAGGCTTTGTCTTGCAGCTCTAAGGCCAAGGCAAAACAAAACAGAAGACTGGAGGTATCGCACAACAAATAAGATGATGACTGGTGATAAAAATACAATGACAACTCGCATCACAATGTAAAAGTAGGCCTATTACAGGTTCGGGATATAAAGGGATAATGTAATCGTAATCTCGAGATTTCTACAGCGTTCAACAAAAGCTAAGTCGCGGGAACCAGCTTATTCACAGGCGCTCAGTCAAAACAAAATCGATAGGCAAAAGGGTCAAGATCCAGGAGTGAGGCACTCAGACAGTCGGACGGCTACGGTGGATGCTGTTTGAAATTGAATGTCATCAAAGTAAACCAAATGCACCAGCTCAAAGCTTACATGCGTAGTCCATTTAAGCAGTAAAACGCTAAAGGCTCTTCATATACAAGTATATACATAAAGACAACGATAAGTAGGCCTTATGTGAAATATCAGTATGTGTGTGCGTGCATGCCAGTGTGATAACATGCAGTGTAGGCCCCCTACGCGCCCGATGAGGAACCATACCAATGACTTAATCGATGCTGTGCGCCTAGGCAGCTCCAGAAATCCCACTACGCAATTCTTTGTTCTCTGCCTGTCCCTTACCCCTCAGTAGCCCAGTCCAGCTCCTTTCGTAATCGTAATTCAGACATTTCTACAGCGCCCAACGAAAGCCACGTCACGGGTACCATCTTATTCACAGGCGCTCAGCCAAAACAAAATTGATAGGCAAAAGGGTTCGGTTCCAGGTCAAGATCCAAAAGTCCACCTTCTGTCCGAAAGCAGCACAGATCTTGGTATTTCTGTAGCCTTCTCTCCATCCCTCGCTCCCATCCCCCAGTAATAACAGTGGGACGTATTGTTTGTTTAACGACGCTGTGTCGTAACGAATATGATTGGCGTCGCCCTCCTCTTTCATCAAAATAATATCATTATTAACGAAAAGCTTATAAGCCGTGATGGGAGATGCGATCTCCCCAAAAATCAATAAACAATTTACATATATTGTATGTATTGTATACATAAAGCAATATGGCCTTGTCTCTGCTGATTTATAATTACATGATATACACACACGTATATGAATAAGCTGTGTATATATATATAATTATATATATATGTATATATATACAACGCCGTGTAATTGATGGTCTGTTTGGTGACGTTTTGATTAGCAGCAGATCCTGTTACTATGTTGGTAAATCCTGTTCCAATATTTGAGTAGTCGGTCATATTTTGCAAAATCGTCTCTCTGCCTCGGTCATATTTTGCAAAATCGTCTCTTTCTGCCTCTATGTACACCGGTTAGACTAAGCTATACATGTCCTCATTGCTATTACCTCTTTAGCTAAAGCTGTAAGCACACTCTTTATTAAAATTCACAGTCAAATTCACGATATTCACGATAAATTCACGACAAATTCACGATAAAAGCAACGACACGTCTCGGTTTCAACGTTGCTATTAGGCCTATCTCTTCCGCAAAAGCACTCTCTATATTCATATTCACATTTTATTGCGGCTCCGTTTCCTGCAGCTACGACGGTTCTCAGTCCATCTGTTCTTTATTTGCGTGATTGTTCCGTCTTGTTCGACGTATTGACGAGATCTTTCCACGAGATGCTTTAGTACGCAGCGTTCCCGACCGACCTAGCCACTTCTGCAGCGTATTAAATGCTCCACACCTCGCCTTAACAACATCCAACTTCATGCAGGTCACCGGGTTCTTTCGGCTTCTCCTCCCAAAGTTCTTCCTGTACATTTTTCACACTGGCAATTTCCAAATCCAGGCTCGAGTAAATTGTATCAACTGCTACAAACTCTTCTTACATGAAGTTGTTGTCATTTCCTGTTCACATAAAGTTGTTATCAGTTGCTGTTCATCAGATCACTGAATCACAGCACTTGACGCGATAGAGCACTTAATGCGAACTCTCAGCAGCACTTGCAAATGTAGATGACGCCTTGAATGATGCCGAACAGGACCGCAGCAAATCCAACAACAAACGGGTGTTCCGTCGGCAGAGCGGTGGTTAGTGCAGGTTCAAAGCCAGGAGTTGTATCTACACGAGGCGTCTCATCGCCGACACGACTCACTACCTCACTAGTAGTGGCTCTACCGGGAGATGTCGCTGCTGTCGGCGGCGGAACATCCGATCGACGACTAGACTTCGAAACGGATTCACTCGGGCTCCGAGTGTAGGTGTCAACCGTGGTGTCGTCCACTTTGGAGCTGGTGTCAATCTGGGTTGTTTGTTGGGCGGTCGTTGCCCTCGACGTTGTCGACCGGTAAGTCGTGCCTGACAACGTACCCCGAAGCAGATTAAGGCGATCTAGACTCGTCTCTCGCCGGATTGCCTGCTGACACTTTTCGGCCCCGGACAGCAGATGGAAGGTAGTTTCGTCAGCTGTCGGAAATACCAGACAGTACAACTCTGCGGTGTTTGACAGGTTCGTCCTCGTGATTATGATCAGGTCGTTGTCCGGAGTGAAACGAGACGATTCGAGACACGAGAGGACGTGGATTACCATGACATCGGGTGCAGAGCACCCTCGGAGGGTCAGTTCAACGGCCTTGCGGCCCCTTGCTTCCGCCAATCGCCCGCTGCATGTCGTTCCGTTGATGTAGCGGATCTGAGCGTTGGATGACCTGAACGGCAAGTTGCAGCTTATTGGATGCTGAGAAGACCTTGAGTGCAGCAGGAGGGGCCGAGTTGCGTCCAATTCATGAGTCGTCCTCGGTTTGAAGCCGGGTGCCGAGCAGTCGAGCGGTTCGCCTGGATTCTGGATGAACGGCCAGGAGACGGTCTTGCTCAGGGTGAGGTTCAGCATCGAGGCGGAGAGGTTTTGAATGCGCGCGCACGTGTAACGAGGTCGACAGCCGTTGGCGAACTCCGTGACAAACATGATGCTGTCGTTGTTGCTGCCGCTGTTGTCTCTGTTGTCGTCTGCCTGCCACTCGACGCACCTGAGATTCTGACTGTGGTGGTGACTGTGCAGGATCAGCGTCGTACTATTAATAGTCACGCTGTTCGATCGGTTGTTGGTCCTCCCTTCGGCGTCCCACTTCCCGATCCAGTCCAGCCTCAGTCGGCACCACTGCGGACTGGTCGCTCGGCATAGACCGCATGCCAACGGACAGGCGAGCGTCCCCTTAGCGGGCTGGTTGCCCCCAGAACACGGAGGTCTCATGATCGTACATCGCTCGTAGTCGTCGTAGCAGAGATCACCGGAGCCGCGTACCGCGTCGCGCGTGGTGTCCAGACGTAGGTAGTTGAAGGTGTCCGCGATTATATCTGCCCGGTCGGCGATAAGGTCCTTGAAGAGGTAGGCAGTGAACGAGTTAGACAGGGTGGCCGGGAACCGCAGAAGCCACGTGTAGTTGAAGAGGTTGTGGCGGATGACGGTGAAGGTGTAGTGTCTGTCGTTCCAGGTGGCCAGACAGTGTGTCGTCTGGGTGGCATACATGTACATGTCCTCTGGAACGCAGCTTTGCGACCGGAACAGGAACGTCAGACCGTCGTCACCGGGGTTACACTCGCTTTCGAGGCGAGTCTCGCCCTCCCAGGCGTCACAGATGCCTCTCTGTCGCATCTGTAAGAACATCACACAACATCTTGGTATCAGCAAGTGATTTAATATAATCCAAATTGTAATCGTTATCATCTCCATTAATGTGGTGTAAAAACTGTAAATGCACATCTGATAAGCCTTCTTGAGAGACACTCCTCAATGGCGTTCCTGATCTGACAGAATAAAACCACAATTTTACAGAATGTTTTTTGAATGCTGACGAATTATAGGCAAAAAGAGGCCAAGAAACTCGAAAAAATGCCGAGAAACTTGTGTCGCTGGTTTCTCTGCGGTACGATGTGATTTAAAACAATTCACCCAGTGAAAACCTGACGCGTTTTACCAATAACTCCTTAATGTACATGTCATTGACCATTGGTTCTATCAGAATCCATGCATTCTTGCAGAAATTTCGAGAGAACTAGATTTTTCGGCACCTTACCTTTAGCTACATAGAATTTTGGAAATGAATCGAATGCCATAAGCCTACATTAATTGGTAAAACGTTGAGCTCGTAGGGAGTTCCGGGCTTCCTGGCTTTTCCTGTGACAGAGATTTGCAACGTGCCCTGATCACTATGCCCTTTCCTACATTTAGTTTGCATTTAATCGGACTTTGAGGTTTCATTAGCGTTGACAAAGTGAAGTTTCATATCGCATTTCCTCAAACTCCAGAATGCACTGCGATTGAGTTAGACGAATGGAGTTATATTTGTTAGGAGCCATGGTAGGATAGCAGGATGGGCGTGACCGCACGAACTGTACTGAGATGGAAGAAGAGACTGCAGGAAACAAAGCCACAGTCAATGTTCAGTCAATGTTTCGAATCATTCATCAACGATGAGAACCGCTGTTTTCACTTAGGCTTGAAGCAGTAGCTCTGCTGTAGGCCTGTGTCAGTTGTTTCTCGGCGTTAATTCAATTTTTTTTAAATAACGATTGCGTTTCTCCATCTGGAATGAACTGGATAATCTGGAAAGTGGATACTTTCTACGAGTGCTAGGGCTGACTGTGCAGTGTCTGTTACCAGAAGAACCAATTCTTAATATCGGTCCACTTGGGTCGAAACTAAGATGAGAAGGCGTTCTTCTACATTTGCTTATACTAAAATTACATCCATCCACTCATCCTTTCAGAATAATTACATAGTGCATTTTCAAACGGCTTCGACAGTTTATCCCCAGTTTAGAACCATTGGAAGGTAATTGGAAGACTAGATACCGGAATGTTTGATTTGTCTATCATTTCACTTATTAGCAAACATCAGTCGGTAACTAGGTCATTACTCAAAGGGGATCTGTAAATATCTCGACAGTAGATACAGATTATAAATGAAGTTGGAGTGAGGCATAAAGTTATATGATTGATGTAAGCCTTTTGGTTGGTGTCAAATACAGATAGACCGCCGTTTCTCTTTCGCTTCCAGCAGGGCTTTCCGTCTGCAGCAGCAAACAGCAAATTGAGTGAGTCATGCGATGGGTGATAAGAGCCCCCAAACCAACCAAGCCGATGAAGATAACTGGCCACCCACCCATCCCGTCGCAAGCCACCCAACTCTACCCCACTCCACCCGACCCCATCTGACGCCAAGGCCTCGCATATGAACTCGTTAGCACTTCATCCTATCAGCTCAACCAGATAACGCTGGCGGACGTATGGATACCTTCATAGATAATCCTGACCAAGGGGATTAGTGGCCAAAAGGGAACATTCTTATCTATCTGTACAAGCGATGACGCTGTTGATACCAAAACAGTAAATACCTTATCGGCACGCTCCGATAATAATTAGTAACTAACTGTTTTAATGTGGTGTAGAAATACATTTACACAGCGCATCTTGCCTTCAACTGTCCTCGAGCCGAGAAGTGCATTTTAAAATTTTATTCGAAGGAATTGGTGAGGTTGCCAAGTGATGCCTCGGGCCTCAACTGTCCTGCATGTACAGATAAATCGAAAGGGGCACGAACCATATTTACCTTACGACTCGAGCGATTTTAATGTAAACATACATACATAACCCTAACCCTAACCCTTTCGCAGCCAATCTGAAGCAATTACTGAAATTACTAAATGACTTTTTTATTCATCAGATATGTATAAAAGATGTATGTTTGTGTTCCGGTCTTTGTTTTAGTCGTTGATCTAATTGGTATTTCGTGTGCGTGGTTATTAGTCATTGGCCGGCCTTAATTGTTACCTGGTTTGAAATTCCAACTAACCTCATCGTGGTTAAGTGGTGCCATGGTTGCGGAGGCTGTCATCAGCATAGCAAAGTGAAAGTATCATGTGGAGGTCGCGTTCTGTGTATATCTTCGCGGGGCGGGGTTGACTCTAATCCAGTTCTACACCCAGAGTCACCTACATAACTGCCCCTTCTACCCGATGTTAAATGGCCGTTCCGTGCCATCTCTGCCCAAAGTGTCCGTTCTCTCCAAGGAAAGTTCAGAATCGGCCACTTCCCTAAGGAAGTCAACGCTGTAAAGCACTGTCTCGGGATCCGACTCTGCCTCTTCCGCGGTCGCCGGATGGGCAACTTTGTGAGGATGGCCCTTTCTCAGAACAGGGTTTGTTACTTTACCGTAGTCGGTCCCTTTTCGTGTGCCTTTTTAACTGCGGGCTTCCTCTTCAACGCCATTCTATATCTCGTAATTCTGGAATTACCGCCATTAATCTGGGACACCAGTCGTTCTCTTAGTTTCTGGGACAGGATAGTCTTACGACACCTCTCTCTGTCTTTCACCCCAAAGCACATGGATATCGGGCAACGCATCTCCCCACTATCACACGTCTCTTGTTCCACTTCCATGTTTAGCACTTCCAGCTTCACACGGATGCGTATCATACACCACAACCTAGGGAGCAAGTTCTCGAGCGTTCCGGAAGAGCGTTGCAATTCTCGACCAACACAGTTAATAAATTCTGCTTCGGAAGATAGGATATCCCTATGGAATGCATTTCAAGAATGGCCACCTATTCATGTAATAACCGGGCACGTGAGGCTTAACTGTTCTTCCCAGCGTCGTATCCACGGCGCCGACGAGCCCCGAAAGACTTCATTTGTGTATTAGCACTCTTTCAGCAGCTGCTGATGTTGGCAAATGACATTGCTGTGCTCGGATGCTCTGCTCCGAAAGATAAACACAGTCTGGTGTTCCATAACATAATACACCGAACGACTCGAAGAGATAATCTCCAAGGCCTATAATCCGAGATGGGCCACGGAGATCCCTAGTGCTGAGTAATTTGCAGCTGTGTGGATAGGTTTAAGACTCGGTACAAGCAGAACGTATTCATTTCAAAGAAGGCGAGATAACCTCGTTGATGGGGAAAGGGTTAGGGTTTCCAGGCGAAGCATAAATGAAGTGGTCGTGTCCAGGGTGCAATCTGTATCGGAAGGAGTTAACTTCTTCCCCGGCGGGTGCCCGCCTCGTGTTGATACGACGCTGGCTGACATAGTGAAGTTAAGCACCATCGAACTGGTTAGTGTTTGGAAAGGTAATCGTAATTCCGACATTTCTACAGCGCCCAACGAAAGCCACGTTACGGGGACCAGCTTATTCACAGGCGATCAGTAAAAACAAACTAGATAGGCAAAAGGGTTTGGTTCCAGGTCAAGATCCAAAAAGTCAGGCAGAGAGACAGCGTGGCAGATACGGTGGGTGATGTTTGGGATTGGAGCGGAAAGAGAGATACGAGGAAGAAGGGGAAAGGTGTCTGGTGCCACTTCATCCCCTTGCGGAGTTGGTACCAACGGAAGAGTGGAGACTGCTTACAGAAGAGATCATCCAAGGAACAATTTCTGGATCCTGAGCTCGGGGAAGTCCAAAGATGACATGGATCGATAACACCAAGTCGTGGACTGAATAATCGTTCGACCAGTTATTACATGAGACAAGGGACAGAAGCAGATGGCATAAAATTGTCCGTGGTGCAGCCAATCCTCGGCTCGAGGACGGTTGCCTTGCCTTACCTTGCCTATCGTATCATAGTTTGACTTGCGTTCAATTGCATAGCAAAAAGTAATGTAATTATTAAGGCAGCTCAAGCCACGGCAGTTGGCTTGAGAAAGCCGAGTGTGCTTCGCATTAAGCTACCCTGCCTTGCCTAACCCTTGTTTACCTTGCCTCTGATCAGCTGGCGGGTTCCCATGTCGCCTGCCATTCCAAGCGATGCCAGCGTAATCTGACGAGACAGAGGCTGAGCTCAGAGCACGGGGCCTTAAATTACCATCGCAGAGGAAAACCTATGCGATGCAGTAAAACGAAGAAGCAGAGAATAACACGGATTTAGCCAGAAGCAACACGAAGGACAGACAGATCGGATGTTTCATGTAGACGAAGATCTCCACTCCATAATAATTACATCCACCTTTACGCACTTCTTCTTTGCTTGATATTACACAAACGTCCCCGTTGTGACTTGAATGGTTCAAATTTCTTAAACTAGCTGACTCAGCTATTTTGAGTTGGCTGAATCTGCTTAAATAAAAGACCACCTTACACAATATATATTTAACGGTCCGTACACGGGGACCTTATAAGGTGTGGCTCCCATTCAAACGGGCAGCGGTGGCGAAGAACCTCACCCGATAAATTCATTGAAAAATGAGCAGGGTCGAGGCCATACGGTCGCTATAGAAAGACGTGTACATTTACATTCATATCAGCTACCAAATGTTGTTAAGGCTTAATCATGGATAATACGTGGATATACAGAGGGAAAGTGCGTGTAATTATGTGTACCTAGGCCTAAGTTGGTGTGTTTGCGTGTGCGTGTGCGTATGTGTGTGTGAGGTAATGTGAGAATGCCTGCGGTGCATCATGTGGCTCAAGTTGATCTGCATCATCATCTGAAGATAAAATGCAATGGAGGAGGAGGATGGGGAGGAGAGGAGAGGAGGATGTCGGTCGGGAGTGCAACTGATTCGACTGCTTACATCCTCCTCCTGCTCCTCTATTCGAAGGAGGAGTAGGAGGAACTGAAAAACGAGCAGAAGAGGAGGATGAAGAGGACGAGGAGGAGGATGAAGAGAAAAAGCAAAACAGAATGCTGAAGATGAGAAAGGATGATATCTAAAAGGCAGTCGAATAAATATGGGCGGAGGAAGATGAGAAGAAAGAGGATGGGAGGAGGTAAGTTTATGTGATGAAAAAGAAGAAATGGGGAATCCGAAGATGAGGAGGAGAAAGGAGAAGGGAAGAAATAAGTACGTATGTAGGAAGCTAATGCATTTGTTAACAAGCCATATGTCCATCGGCTGAGCGAGGAATCGTAGAAGACGAGAAAAAAAGAAGAGGAGGAAAAGGAGTAGAGCATGAGAAAAAAGAAGAGGGAAGAGCATGGGTGGAAGAGAAATCGAACAAAAATAGAAGACAGACTGTATCCGCAAATTTCTGCAGTCGGACGATTATCAACCGTATTTCATCTGAGAAATTAGAGAGAGAGAGAGAGAGAGAGAGAGAGAGAGAGAGAGAGAGAGAGAGAGAGAGAGAGAGAGAGAGAGCCGTTATTTACCTCAGCCATAAAGATAACAGAAACAGACTTCAAACACACAGAGCCCAGACCTCTCACTGCGTTTCTTCGAAATGACTTCCCAAATGAATTTTTATTACATGTGTTGCTATATCTGTGGCAGTACACGTCATGGTATTTTAATGTTCAATGACAGCCTTGCAACGATAAGTGCATCTGTGAAAACAGTTTTCACTTTCTTCGCAGTTTTCCCAAATTCTGCGTCTTCCCAATTCTACCAAAAATTACACACTTTCTGTTTCGCTATGGTCTTTGAGCGGATATCTTCATGATTACATATTGCATTACAGCATTTAAAACATGACGGAATTCTTAATAATAATTCAGTCACAATTTATTTATTTATTTATTTATTTATTTATACAGAACACTTATATAGCGCCCCTTCAAGAAAACTACTCAGAAGCGCTCCCAAACCAACCTCGGCGAAAGAGAACAGTCTTAAGAGAAGAATAGAAGATAGAAGTAAAATCCCGGGGCAGAAGACGTAGAGTAACAGGAAGTCCATTCCAGAGGGTTGGGCCAGCAACAGAGAAAGCACGACGCTGCATGGTCGAGGTGCGAGTGCGAGGTACTAGTAGATTACAACTAGCAGCGGAGCGAAGAGAAGCACGTCCCAAATTGGACCGGACAGGTAGGCAAAGCTCCCTTAAGTAAGAGGGGGCAATACCCAACAAGGAGTTCCAAACAGAGACGATGACCCTATAGTGAATGCGCTGACTCATAGGAAGCCAGTGCAACTCATCTCGCATGAAATCAGAGACATGACCAAACCTAGAGATGCCACCAATAAGCCGTGCAGCCGCCCGCAACACACGTTCCAGACACAAAAGCCGTACATCAGGGAGTCCAACATATAAAGAAGAGCAGTAATCCAACCGACTAGTGACAAATGCATGAACCAGAGTCTTAGATGAGGTGACTGAGAGAGAACGTGAGACAACACGAAGTTGCCGTAGCTGGTAGTAGCAACTACGACAAAGACGATGTACCTGAGCCTTAAAAGAGAGCTCCTGATCCAACTCAATGCCAAGGTCATAAACAGTGACTGAGAAGGTGATGTGAGGAAACTCTAAATGTAGTACAGGTAGATTGATTTTAGCCAGTTGCTGCCTAGTGCCCAACCAAATATATTGAGTCTTGGAAGGATTCAATCTCAATCGATTTGAAGACATCCAAGCCACAAGGGAGTCAGAAGCACGACACATAGCTCGAACAGCAATTATTCTACATAAGCAGCAGATGATAAATGTAGAATGCCATGCGACAGATATTATGCATGCGGGCCATTTGGAATTAAGGAACGGAGCCAAATTTACCCTAATACTGAACGAATTTGCCCTAAGCGAAGCTATGGAGCTAAGTCAATTTACCAGAGAACAAATCAACCAAAATTGGTTAGGGCTGTCAGTCAGCAGAAGCTAAGCAACAACTCTGAGCCACTTTGCCCTAAAACAAATTAACCGCAACAGGTAAGAGACTGCCAAGAGAAGTGAAGTAACTGGGTCAGTTCACCCTACTTAAGGCAAGAGCCAAACTGCCCTAAAACAAATTACCCTCAGTAGGTAAGAGACTGTCAAGAGAAGTGAGTCAGTTCACCCTACTTAAGGCAAGAGCCAAACTGCCCTAAAACAATCAGTAGATAAGAGACTGCCAAGAGAAGCGAAGGGACTAAGCAGTCGTAGTCCGAAGCTCATATTTCCACAGACTAAACAGGATATTAAACAGGAGCCCTCACCTTATCGAAGACTCGTATGGTGAAACCTCCTTCGAGTGGACATGGAACCCTGGTCACTCCAAGCCTTGCATGGTCGACGGTCAGCCACTTGTCCAGTCGAAGAGACACATCGCTGCACAGTTCCGAATCCATTACGCTGCTCAACTCAGCCGACCAGATTTGCACGACCTCGGCTGATCTGACGACGAACTTAAGACACGTGTATCCGCGCCGGTTCCGGTTCGCGTCCTCCTCTCTAACCAGGTAACGGTCGCCAAGAACAATGCGGGTGCAGTGACGCGTGAACTGCGCTGGACCGTGTTCGGGTTCCGTTGGCGTCACCCGCAGGACGCCCCCGTTGACTACGATCTTAAACGCGAACTTCGTGAACTGGTCGCGAACCTCGCCTCGCCAGTCCCTCTTCCACGACTGATCGGGCACTTCCGTCTGGATCTCCGAGGGAAATTCGCAGCTCTGGGTGGACACGACCATTGCCTTATCAAGTACCAAGAGCACCGCACAGGCCACAACGAGGAACGACGAAGTGTCGACTGCAACACAGCTTTTCGACATCTTACATAAATTGATATCAACTTCTTGGGAAATGTTGTCAAATGCTTTTAATAAATCCTTTCCGAGATGCTACAGTTTCGAAGGCAGACATCTGCAAATCAAACAAGCAACAGGCTTAGAAAACGAGTTTTTTAACAACCCCTCACCAATCACATCCTGAGGTAAGGTAAGGTATGGTAACTTGAAACAATGTTATTCAAACCCTTCGAGAGTTGTTAAAAAGTGCTATATAAACAGCCACATGCTGTACATACCTGTAGATCCAGTTATCTTTAGACAATATAAACGAAGACAAAATAAGATTTTGACTAAATATGAGAGGAGCACTGGACACGACAAATTACCAAGAAACGAAGATCACTTATACGCACCCATCGCCACCAAAACTGGCGCAAGGAGCATGATGATGATGATGATGATGATGATGATGATGATGATGCCGATGCCGATGATGATGGTGGTGATGGTGATGATGATGATGCCGATGATGATGATGATGATGATGAAGAAACAGATTACGCACAATATTAAAATTCGTTCAACTTCCGATTGTAATTTAAATGAATTGTAAATTGTCGAAATTGCTCCTGAAAAGCTGCATCAGCGAGATCAGCTGAATCACAGGCGTTTAATCAATTCCAATTAACCCCTGCACAGTTCCTCCGAAGGAAAAAGGGTGGCAAATGAACCTCTGAGCCGAAGAAAATTTCTAAACATCTCTCGTGCCTGCGCTCAACATCCACGAAAGTTTTCTAGTTGCATTTTCTCTTTCTCAGACTTTGAGGTCCACGGCGAACAATACGAGGCAAATGTTCGGCCACCGACTAGCCTTAGTCAGCATGAAGAGTGGGCTGGCGGGCAGGCCTCTGTCACAGTCAGCATTTCTATAAAACAGGGCCAAGTCGGTCATAACTTAGCAAAGGCGTTGCCGCATCGCCGAGTCAAGCCTCTTTATCTGAACGCAGTGTAGCCTTACTTCGAAAGTAGCTTAGCTACACAGACGTCGCATTAATTAGCCCAGAAGTTTTCGCCCTTATATACGCATGTGTATGTGTGACAGATGGACACTTGACATATATATATATATATATATATATATATATATATATATATATATATATATATATATATATATATATATATATATATATATATATATATATATATAACAGATGAACACTTCTGTCAAGTACATACATAAATACGCCTGTGTTATATACAGGCTTATGTACGTAAATGTAAGAGACTACATAAACGGAACTAGAAAGAGACTAATCACACGAAGTTTGATAATAAAGACTGAACCTCGAAGTCTACTAATTGATGGGCTTTTAAACAATACAGATTGCAGTTAAAAAGCCGCTCTCCCCTGCCCTCCTCTCCTCGCCTCGCCTCCCCTCGCCTCTCTCCATCCTCTCCTCTCATAGTCCCTCTGTCAGACCCTGCATCTGTATGTGTCTCTCTGCCTGATCCGTATATTTATTTACGTGTTTACTTTACTGCTGCCTCTACAGATGGTAGCGATGAATGACCTGATTACTGCTGTTGGATCAATCTCCAGTGCCACAAAGGCCTCGATTTCCTCCAGCAGGCAACTCAACATGAGGACGTTAGACACTTCCAAGCCAACTGTACAGATGCCTGCGATGTGTCGTTCATTAGTGTTCATCTTCCACGTCATTTCGAATGTACTCGTCACAAGAACTCACGACTCAAGACCTAACTTTCTAAATTACCATATGGCTGGCGTTGATTTTTAAACTCATGTACAGCGCCTTTTTTCGGCCTCCGCCATGCTCAGGCGCTATATAAATCGTCTTATTAATAATAGTATTATTATTATTACTTCTATTATTAATATTATTACTACTACTATTAGTAGTAGTAGTAGTAGTAGTAGTGGTAGTAGTAGTAGTAGGAACTAGATTTTTGTTACTGCATAACTGTATTCTGCATTATTCCAGTAAACCAATCAAAATACCTGTATATGAATTGTACATTTACACACACACACACACACACACACACACAAACACACACACACACATGCGTACATTTGTAGATTTGTGTATGTATACTTGCGACCCCGACCCATGTTTATCTCCTCCAAAACTCCAGACAAAGGGTCCAAGAAAGCAGTTGCAGGGTCGATTTTCTAGACACGCCCGCACCCTCCCTATGACCCGACCACGGCCTTTGACCTGCCCCGGAGCGTGAGGTGATACGGGATTCCGAGCCTACGTATACCCGCTCAGGATCGATGGTCTTTTTCAGTAGTGTATTTTCATCATCATCATCATCATCATCTCCAGTTCCTGACGACAGCCGTATGGCGACGAAGGATGTGAGCGGTAGTGTATGCTCGGAAATATTAAAGATGTATCTAATGCTGTAGCCGCTGCTGAGAACTGCTAATAGCTTGAAGCTGCTATGCTATTAGCAGATGGAGTTCGGCTGCAACTCAGGGTATCAGGTTATCAACAGAACAGCCAACTCAAACGAAACATATTCACAAACCAGTCTCAACTGCCGTGTTACAACACTCAACACGATTCAGTCTGTCTGTCTGTCTTCCTCTGTATGTCTGTCTCGGTTTCTTCATTCTCTTACTATATTATATCGATATATATGCAATACGAGTACTTCTATGCATATATAGCTGTTATAACATGCTAATATATATGTACTTGTTATATGACGCGTAGGCATGGATTGCTACAGAAGTGAGTATACAAGGCTTCAATTGTATGTGTGGGACAGATGTCTTGTATTCTGATGACACAGGTACATTAGACGCCACCATCGTCGAGGCGTTTAGATTAAAAAACCCCCAGACTTAATCATGCTCAGTTGCTCTCACACTCACTCACTCACACACGCACGCACACACACACATATACATAGACATATATATATATATATATGTCATAGACATAGACATACAGTACACACGCAAAGATGCCCTTTTATTTTGTCTCTGTCTGTGTGTCTGTCATATAACATATAACAGGTACATACGTATTAGCATGTCTGTCTGTCTGTCTGTCTGTCTGTCTGTCTGTCTGTCTGTCTGTACCAATGTTTGCTTATAGGGCAGCAGAGGTGTAATTCTCCGACATCCGACTCCACGTAAGCCCGACAGAAGGATCATTGACAGGTCAAGGGTCATTCAAAGGCCCACGCCGGTCTATCCACATATGCATGTATATACGTACGTATGTGTGTATGTATCTATCTATGTATGTATGTATCTATGCATACATACATGCCTTTTAAGAAACGTTCAAAGGCACTGTGACTTAATAATTCTAAGAAGGTGCAACGTAAATTTACTGAAAGTGTTTCTTGACCTGTTGTATCTATCTATTCATTAAGCTCGCTGAGTGTTTAATCCAACGATTGTGGGTGCGAGGCTGCCGAGCCGACTCCCTATTCCCACACACACGTCAGACCTACTGAGTTCATGCACATAGCCAGCGCATTAAATAAATAAACATGCATATATATATAGTTCCCTGTCTTATATATATACATATACAGTATATATTATGGAGATATATAGTTCCCTGTCATATATATATATATAATATATATATATATATGTATATATATATATATATTATGGACAGTTATTGATGTCAATCTAGACATCCATTCAAAAGCCCTGTTCAAATTTAGCGTTTCCAGTAGATGTTTGTTAGGCACAAACATATTTTATATAATATATATATATATACATATATATGTGAATTATCTTCTAATATTATATTATATATCAGAGCTCTACTGCCTCTACAGTTTGTCTGTCTGGCTAAGCAGCCTTGAGTACTTGGTCTTACTATGCTAAAGTTATGTCTGATAAGAGGACGTCCTATGGTGGCTACAGTGAGCGTAGACATCGAATGTGTGGTTTAAACTCACATTCATTTATGACATACCAAACAGATTTGTCTAATCGGTCACGTAGTCATCTGGTTACCGACCACACTGACACTGCCTTATTACGAGACGATTATGTAGGCCTACATGAACGTTGTTGCTAAGTGTCTGCTTCTTTCAAGAGTTACTCGGTTATTATTTATTTATTTCTGCATTTATTAAGCGCTACTATCTAAGGACAGAGCATCAATCGATGGAGCTAAGCAACTGTGAGGAAGGACATGCTCAAGGTCCCTACATAGTAAGCGCCTAAGGGAGGCTCGAACCCGTATTCTCTGCATTACAAGCCGAGCGCTCTAACCAATAGGCTACCGTGTTCAAAAGCGTAGGCCAAGGTGGCTGCGTTTTCTGACGAGACTTTTGCTGTCTATAATCGTTCTGGCCACACGAGTGTCTGTTCTTTCCAAGCGCTACTATCTAAGGACAGAAGATCGCACAATGCAAACATTTGCGCAGTGTGAAGAGAAGGCGCCGTTTTCAACACAGTATGTCTGGATTTACAGCCGATGTCAGCTACTGACTGACTGGTCACAGAACATGTACTGCGTATCAGCTAAAAACTATAGCCTATGTTAGGACTTTGCCATTTCTGTCTAATAACAACTGTGAGCTTAATTGTTTTAAATAGGCCTAGTGTTACATTTTACTAGAGCGTATAAAAGCGTAGGCCTACAGCCCCGTCTACAATAGGCCTATCTATCAAATGTCTGATTATGATGTGTATGACGATATATGACTATCTTTTGGGCAATTAGACCCAGTTATAGGCCGGTCTATAAAGACCGTATTAAACTCAAAGGCAGGCCTAAATTCAATAGGCCTTTGCTCATTCTTAGAACTGACAACAGCGGCCTCAATATGATCAGAAAACACCCCATCTTAATCCCACCCCAATTACACCATCTTACTTTAGCATTATTAGGGATGGGAGTGCATGTAGGTACATTGTAAGGTCGAGTAACGTAACGCCTAGCACTTATAATATCGTCTACTTCTAACCGCTTGTACTTCATGACATGTAATCATATTCACACACCATAAAGCCGCCCATATTGTGTTTATAGTACTTATGGTGACCCAGTTTATAGCGGGACTTGTCCTTTGGGTTATTATCTATTGAACATTAACATCTACTTTTAGTATTCTGTTTCTATTTCGGATTGTACAATTTGTTGATCTTTCAATAAAGAAACAAACAAACAATCAATCAATCAATCAATCAATCAAGAAATCATCATTGGCTTGATGATGGAGAGGCATCCAAATCTGCAAGGATCACGCTTTTCCTTGGAAATTGGCGCAGTATGTAAACAAGTACTGTAAATATAAAAATAGCTCCTTCTTTCTGTAACAATATTGTCTTTGAAATTTGCTCAGTTCTGCTTCCTGAGAGCTGCACTCACCCACCCCCTCATCACATCACCATCACTACCACCATTCATCATCGTCACCACCAATCATCATCAGCAGCAGCATCTTGTTAATCTAAGTATGAAGCAACTGTGAGTGAAGGACTTGCTCAAGCTTCCTGTGCAGTAACCATATCAGGGAGCCTCGAACCCGTACTCTCCGTGTTACAAGCCCAGCGCTCTATCCAATCAGCTACCGTGCCTCATCATCATCATCATTACCACCAACACAATTCATCATATCATCACATACCATCACCACCATTCATCATTATCATCATCATAATCATCATCACCACCGCAACCATTCATCCAAAATTCATGAAGCCGAGCATCTGGCGGTGGTGGGTACAAATCGTTTCTTCCCCTAATTCTCCCCTCATCGTTTAGTCCGAATGCCATGGAATACATTCAATCTCACGAACTCAAAGCATTTCTTCTGACAGCCATGAAAGGGGAACTGGTAAATATTCTTAGGAGTATCTGCATTTATGAACAATAATAGTACGTTATATACTAGGCCATCGTAAGTGCAGCGCTAGATAAATCTCTGATTACATTACGACCGACATTTCCACTCAAGATTTTTCTATCTAGGTCGTTGTTTTATGACGTCCTCTATTTTCGCCCACAAAGCCACAACACACAGCGAGCTCAATGAAACGCAGTCGTTATATATCACGTGATCGGGCACTTGCTCGAGATAATTAATATCACTACCCCTCTCAATCAGAACCACCACCACCACCAGCAGCAGCAGCAGCAGCAGCAGCAGAGACCATCCTCTGACCCAATTTCGCCCCAGGCCAGGACCTCTTGCAAGAAGTGTCAGATCAGAATTCGTAATCCATTAGCGCCAATTAAAGCCTATGACAAACAAACGTCAGTGGGTCTCGGGCATGGAGGTTCGTCTCGGGCATTCTGACTCAACGGACTGCTTGTCATCGGCTTGAATTGTGCAATCGAATGGGACGATTTATCACAACATCCCCGCAGGTAGTTGGCCTTGCAATCATGAAATCACTCATCCGTGACGTATTCCTATTCACCTACAGGATTTACGTTGAAGCCATTTGTAGAATCTGTAACTGGGCTAGCCATTCGTTCATTCATTAGCTCGTTCATTCATTCGACCACCTGTCTATCCATCCATCCAGCCATGAAAATGTTTTGAAGTCAATTGAAACAATCTCTGATATTTAGAGTAATATTTAATAAGTGTTAACTGGCTAAAATAATTGTTAAACTGTATTTTTATTCACCACATGTGAAGTGGCATTTCAAGAGAACTTGACCCAAGGTCAAAACGATTTCTTTGTTGTCAGGAGAAATTATATAAAACATTTAACATGGAATTCTTTGAAAATGTCTTAGACCCAGTTGCAGTCAAACAGTCAATACTGAAACAAACGGCATTTATAAATTAGATACTAAAAACTAACATATTACATCTTATCTTTAGATGGACGACTATTAAGTGGCCTTTCTCGATCTAACACTACATAAATTTCTAAATTTCACAATTACTAGGCTTAGTTTGTCTGCTAAATATCGCCTACAGCTATCATTTCTCCCATCGCGTTCAGTACAGTTAAGTCCGGTTCGTGGAAAACAGAAACAGAAATTCTGACGTCAGAAATAATAACGTTGTTTGTAAAATGGGTGATAATTGATTGACTTGTTTTGTAATGCTTTGTCATTAAGTTATGCATGCCTAGGCCACTCATACCGTTAGGCTTTTGTTGGCCTGACATCATCATCATCATCATCGTCGTCGTCATCATCGTTATTTTTGCATTTATTAAGCGCCACTATTTAAACACTAAGCATCAACTGATGACGCCAAGCAATCGAGAGTGAAGGGCTTGCTCAAGGTACCTACACAATAACCGTCTCAAGTTTGTCTCGAACCCGTACTCTCCGCGTTAGAAGCCAAGCGCACTAACCAATGGGTTACGGTGCCCCTACATAGGTCTAGTAGCCTAAAATTAATTTGTTTAACACTATAGCACATTTACAAATGTTTGCACAGAGAATGTTTTATATATTAATGGATGGATGGATGGATGCTTGGATGGACGGATGGATGGATGGATGGATGGATGGATGGATGGATGGATGGTTGGATGGATGGCCGACGGGCGAGTGGGGAGGGGAGTAGGATGAGTAGTCTGATGGTTGGGAGTACAGGTGGAAAGCTGGACTGGAGTACAGGTGGCATACTCGTTAACTCGAGTCAGACATGAAGCGAGGGAATGAGATACGGAGGAACGAAGGGAGGCAAGAATTGTGGGAAAGCGGGAGTGAAGTCGGGAAATACGGAGGTCTGGAAAGAAGGCTTAATTATTAACCTCTTCGCCGTCTTCGTCATAACCAGCATCGAAAACCACATAAAAAGTCGATCACACCAATCATCAGACAGCAGCAGACGCACGATATCCAGCTATCCAGCCACCAGGTCCCGCATATCAACCGATCAACCTATTTACGTCATCCGTGTGATTATAGCCGTGTTATATAACAACGCGCTGAGAAGCATATATCAACGCACCTGTCAAGAACAACGATGCCTTACCTGCGAAGCATCCGAGTACCCAAAGAACCGTTCGTCCTTGCTCTGCTCTGCTCTGCAGGTTGGCACCGTCGTGAACAAACCTTCGCTCGAATAGTTCAGCACCGAACCGAAATCTCGCCTCGAGACAAAGGTTTCATTTATCAATGTGATTACACAGAACGTCGTGCCTGACTCTCAATGGAGAATGGATCACCGCTAGTACGTACGGCCACGGATCAAAGTTCGTCGATCATTTCGGTCTCGATCAGCCTAATTGTCTATTGGTAAATCGATGGACAGCAGCTATGCACTTTCGTTACGAGTCCAATTCTTATTTACGTTAAGCGCTGCCTCGGCCGACAAACCAATCTACCGATCGACCGACCGTCAGCCGCTTTTATAAGACCACTCAGTCACTGCGCATGCTCAGCTCGGCCCGGCAACGATTTTTCATTGGCTTTTCAAATTATTGGATGAAGCCTCCCGCCCTATCTGCCCGCGCTCGACCCTCGGGCGCTCCCATATTTCTCTGCCCGACCGCCCTACCGCCCGCCCGCTAAGCAGGTTCATCCGCCCGACTGCTTGACTGCCTGCCCGCGTTCTTGCTTGGTCATGCCTGTTTATTTCGCCCGGGCAGTCAGCGTTAACCTTAGACAAGGGCGGGAAGTAAGAAGGATGGAGAAAAAGACCCTGCAGTCATTATCACTAGTAATTGGTTTCTTGGATGTGGTACACTCGGTGACGACGATGACGTAACGAGTTAAAACCAAAGATGTTAATAAGGGAATTAACATCTTCGGTTAAAACTACGAAAGACCGCAGCTGTCAATAATTAATTTAACATTAAGTAAGTAAGTAAAGTATCCCATATCCCACAAGTGAGACGTAGGGGGGGCGCTCATTTCCTTTTCTAGGCCCTTGAGCCGGCAATGGACGAATCCCAAGGTCCTGGACACGGGGCCAGTGCATCGCAGGACTTGCCGTTTACTTCCCAGCTCACGCCGGTACCAAATTCTACTGTTTGGTGACAGAGGCACGGAGTGCGCAAACAACTTGCCCAGGGTCGTTACACGGAGTCGAACCCGCAACCGCATGATCATTGACCAAACGCGTTACCGATAGACCACAGTGCTGCACAATTTAACATTAGCACCACCTATTTGTTGAGTACTGAAAAACTTGTGAAATAAAATTCCATATATGAAAATGATTTGTGGCGGTCGCAGTCTGGACACAACTTCACGAGGTGGGATTGACTTCCACCCAGTTATTTGCCTGAAGCCACCCGCATCACTGCCCCTTCTACCATTCAAACGGGCAGCGGTGGTTGGTGAAGGATCTTACCCGATACATTCATAGGAGAATGAGCAGCTTCGAAGCCATACGGTCGCTATAGAAAAACGAGTACATTTACATTTACTCGGCGTAAAAGGGCGCAGGGTACGGGTTCGAGTCTCCCCTAAAACGGTCACTATGTATGGATCTTGAGCAAGTCCTATCACCTCTTCTTCCTCTTATCTCTCTCACCTCTCTAACCCCAAACACCACCCCCATAGCTGCTACGCTGTCTCTCCGACTGATTTTTGGATCTTGACCTGGAACCGAACTCTTTTGCTTATCGATTTTGTTTTGACTGAGCGCCTGTGAATAAGCTGGTCCCCGCGACGTGGCTTTCGTTGGGCGCTTTACACAAATCTCGGAATTACGATTACGATATCAGCAGCATGCAACTAACTAGACAGAAGACTGCATCTAGTGGAAGAAAGCACACACACCAGTGATGGGTAACTAATTAATTAGAAACTAATTAATTGCATAATTAATTAGCTTGGTAGCTAATTCTAATTATAATTAATTAGTAACCAAGATTGTGCTAATTCTAATTCTAATTAAACTTGTCTAATTCTAATTAATTAACTTCATAATAACCTAGCCTAAATATTTCCTTACTTACTGCTGGCTGCTTTCATTGTAACCAATAAATATCAACCAATATTTAGAGTCTTTCGTATTTTCTGTGACATGCGTGGGGGCAACTGCTTTGTTTTACTTTTTATACTTTTTTACTTTTTAGGCAGCTGGTTCAGGCAACGTGGTCCTTTTAGTTTTTTAAAGAATTGCCGTTAGTTGTGACACCTTTTTATGAACAATTTCAATACATCAACGAATCTCCAACACCGATTCCTCAACGATATGCATGCCTTGCTCATACTCCGCAGCTTGTGATCAAAGATGGATTGCAAGAAGACAAAATTTACCAATCTTGTTTTTAAATGCTCATCTCTTGTTTCAACAACTCATAAATCATGTAAAGCTGTAGAACTGTTGGATAGCAAAGAAACTACTCATATTCCTTATAGGCTTGAAGACAATAGCCCATGCTAATTGCAAAGTGCAACTCTGATCTCTTATGAGTAAAACACATTTCTACAGTAATAAGCAGAAATGTTTAAATATTGGATGAAGACCATTGAAATTTATGCTACCATTATTTGAATTATTTGTCTATTAGCTTGCATACCAAACTAGAAAAATACATTTTTTGTGTCGTTTATATTCCAATGTCAACAACTAATTCTTGAGTGCTAGGCCCTATGTCTAATTATAATTAAACGAACTCACCAACACTTCACCTCTTTCAGTTTATGCGCAGGTCTTTCATTCAAGACTGAAAACACTTCTTTTCCAAAAATCTTATCCTGATTCTTCCTCTTCCCCTTATCTCTCTTCTCGTTTCAGTTTCAAACACCATCCACCGTAGCCGTCCGACTGTCTGTCTGTCTGACTCCTGGATCTTGACCTGGAACCGAACCCTTTTGCCTGTCGATTTTGTTTTGACTGAGCGCTTGTGAATAAGCTGGTTCCCGCGACTTAGCTTTCTTTGGGTGCTGTAAAAATCTCGAGATTACGATTACGATTATAATTAGTTCTTCTAAAGTGCTAATTCTAATTTCTAATTCTAATTATGAAATTTAAACTAACGCTAATTCTAATTAATTAGTCACAAAACCTTAATTACCCAACATTGATGTCACACACACGCGCGCGCGCACACACATACACACACATGCACGTAACGCACATGCGGAGTTCCCAACGCCTTTACCCTGCACCAGCCTCAGAAGCAGCATCCGCAAAGAAGCCGAGGAATATTACCTCATCAAAACTGTTCGTATTGACCTCACCACCGTCATAACTGTGGCCCATCGTGCGCCTATGACTTGCTTCTGCTGCCGCTGCGCGCGATGCATGGTCTCGAGACGTTCAGACGAACAGTCAGACTGACGTCCAGACGCCGCCCAGTGTCATAACCCCTGAGGCGTTTCACGTTTTGCGTGCTCGGTTGGTCCAGTTATACTGCGATTTGTAGGGGGATACACAGATGCAACCGCCGACACGGATACACAAACAGAAACAGATGCACAAACAGATACAGATACACAGACAGATACAGATACACAAACAGATACAGATACACAAACAGATACAGATGCACAGACAGATACAGATGCACAGACAGATACAGATGCACAGACTGATACACAAACAGATACAGATACACAAACAGATACAGATACACAGACAGATACAGATGCACAGACAGATACAGATACACAGACAGATACAGATACACAGACAGATACAGATACACAGACAGATACAGATACACAAACAGATACAGATACACAAACAGATACACAGACAGACAGATACAGATACACAGACAGATACAGATACACAAACAGATACACAGACACAGACAGATACAGATACACAGACAGATACAGATACACAAGCGGATACACAAACAGACACATGTACACAAACAGATACAGATACACAAACAGCGGCGGATTTAGCTACAGGAGTGGGTTCAACCACCGCGCCCCTTTTGGTTATAAGCGGGCAGCCCTCAGACCAGACCTGTGCATGGTGGTTGAACTGCCTGAAAGTGGTGCCCCTCTGGAAATGCTCACGCCCCCACCACGCAAGCAATCCTGAAGCCGCAACTGGCGCAAACTAATACAGGATACGGATATAAGTAGAGATAAGCAAATATAATATGAAAACAAACATAAATACGGATATGAATAGAGATACAGGATACGGATATAAGTAGAGATAAGTAAATATAATATGAAAACAAACATAAATACGGATATGAATAGAGATACAAACACAGATGCAGAGATACAAATACAGACACAAGTACAGACACAAATATTTTAGATGCATGTATGTACATACAGAAAAACATAGAAAAGGAGATGCAATACAGACACATCATCGCATTTCAAATGTACCATTTACACCTACTGGTTAGTGTGCAAGTCAACACGTGTTCATTTCTCTTTCGCGGATCCTGTCCTGACTCCCATTCTTCCTCTTATCTCTCTTTCCGCTCCAATCCCAAACATCACCCACCGTAGCTGCCACGCTTTCTCTCTGCCTGACTTTTGGACCTATACCTGGAACCGAACCCTTTTTTGCCTATCGATTTTGTTTTGACTGAACGCCTGTGAATAAGCTGGTCCCCGTAACGTAGCTTTCGTTGGGCGCTGTAGAAATATCGGGATTACGATGGCGATTACGATGTGTAGTCAGTGGGAAAAGAAGGAGAGGAAACTTTCCCCATTGGTTCGGGTTACCCCTCCCTGGCTCCCACTGAAGATGAGTTCCCCCACACTTCCCTTTCCTCCTCTGCCAACCACTACTCTGAACCCTGCTTACTCCAGTTACTTGTATACAGCAGAAAGCGGCTGGTGGCTAAAAGCCATGGAGGGGTTGAGAAAACCTCTGGAATGGCCACGCGACCTGGGAGTATGCATCCCAGCGGGGCTGGCCTGAGGTAGGTAAATGTACAGCTTTTATACAGCGACCATATGGCCTCGACTCTGCTCATTTTGCAATGAATTTATCGGGTGAGATCCTTCACCACCGCTGCCCGTTTGAACGGGCGCCACGCCATTTAAGGCCCCCCGTGCGCGGACCGCACTAGCCCGAGATTTAAATCTCTGAAATAAGCCACGATTGGGACTCGAACCGGGGATCCTCACGCATAGAGGCTTCTTGGCATACGCGTTCACCCATGTATGTCTGTATCACTAAACTTGTATAGCGCCTTTTAAGTAACTCACAAAGGCGCTGCTGCACGCCTACCTATTGAACTCTAAAGAGGAACCGATGTTGCTAACTAGGCAAGCTGTAGGGGTGGAATACCAAAGCCCGCCTCCTACACTTAGGGTACATAATAATAATAATAATAATAATAATAATAATAATAATAATAATAATAATAATAATAATAATAATAATAATAATAATAATAATCATAATCATAATCATAATCGTAATCATAATACAAAATGATAATGATGATGATAATGATGATAATAATAATGATGATGATGATAACAATAATAAAAAATGATAATGATGATAATAATGATGATGATGATGATAATAATAATAAAAAATAATAATGATAATGATGATGATGGTGATGATGAGGACGATGAATAAGACGATGATGATGATGATGATGATAAGATTTAAGATTGGGCAAACAGACAAAGAGCAAATAATAATAAGTAATTAAATATTTTAAATATAATACATATTTATCTATATCTCTCCGTCTCTCTCTCTCTCTCTCTGTGTCTCTCTCTGTCTCTGTCTCTCTCCGTGCCTTTCTCTGTCTCTCTCCGTGCTTCTCTGTATGCTTGTTTCTCTGTCTGACTCTCTTACTCAATCTCTCTGCATAAATGAAACATTAAGCCAATATGACGTTCGCGGTTGGTAACTGTCGGTGCTTGTGGCACATTGGAAATGCGATATCTGTTCCTGTAGGTGTCTTTGTACCTCTGTTGTATCTGTTTCTCTGCTTCCGTAACTCTATCTGTAGATGTATTCGTATCTCTGTTTGTTTCTGTATCAACCAAGACAGATTTGGTAATTTATATTATATTAAAATGTAAAGTATGGCAAAGAGGTTGAAGTATAAATCATATAAATCCATGACGTCGGATCTGAGTGACGGTAAGTGAGTCAGATTTTGCAGACCGCGCAGGAGACGCCCTGCATCAAGGATGAGTAAGCATTGTAGGGGTCAAAGGGCAAACGTGTGACCTTTGGTTCCGGGTTCTTTAGACGGGAATTGCGACCAGGGAGTTGTTTGAAGAGTTACAGAGAGTTGTGACTTGGCATCTTTGACGTTGGAGTGGTAATTAGGGCGTTGCTTTTGACTTCACTTGATATGGGCGGGGAGGGTAATTAAGTGGCGCAGAAATGGGGCTGTGATTCGCGATTTCTCTGAAGAAGGATTCAAATTATAGAGGGAAGTAGGGCAGCACAGATGGGGAGTGAGCCAAAGAGAAAGTAGAGAGGGGTACCATCGTATAGACTATAGAACAACACACAATATGTAAAACTACACATATAAACTTGTGCGTATTTAGACAGACAGACAGACGGACGTACGGACGGACGGACAGAGAGACAGACAGACAAAATGACAAAAAGGAAAGAGAAAGAACGGGAAAATAGATGGAATTCTGGATGAAGATGTAAGTGGGAGAGAGAGGGAGAGGGAGAGGGAGAGAGAAAGAGAGAAAGAGAGGGGAGAGGGAGAGGGAGGGAGATAGAATAGAAAGAAGAGAGAGAAGAGAGAGACAGACAGACACAGATAAAGAGCCACAGACAGAGACAGAGAGACAGATAGTGAGACAGATAGAAAGAGAAAAAGAGAAAGAACGGGGAAATGGATGGAATTCAGGATGAAGATGTGAGTGGAGGGAGAGACACACAGACAGACAGACAGACAGACAGAAACAGAGAGAAAGAAAAAAGAAAGAGAAAGAGAAAAAGAGAGAGCAAAGGAGAAAGAGAAAAACAGAAAGAGAAAAACAGAAAGACAAAAAGAGAAAAAGAAAAACAGAAAGAGAAAGAGCAAAAGAGGAAGAGAAAAAGAGAAAGAACGGGGAAATGGATGGAATTCAGGATGAAGCTGTGAGTGGAGGAAGAGACACACAGACAGACAGACAGACAGAAACAGAGAGAGAGAAAAAAAGAAAGAGAAAGAGAAAAAGAGAAAGAGAAAAAGAGAAAGAGAAAAAGAGAAAGAGAAAAAGAGAAAGAGAAAAAGAGAAAGAGAAAAAGAGAAAGAGAAAAAGAGAAAGAGAAAAAGAGAAAGAGAAAAAGAGAAAGAGAAAAACAGAAAGAGAAAAACAGAAAGAGAAAAACAGAAAGAGAAAAACAGAAAGAGAAAAACAGAAAGAGAAAAACAGAAAGAGAAAAACAGAAAGAGAAAAACAGAAAGAGAAAAACAGAAAGAGAAAAACAGAAAGAGAAAAACAGAAAGAGAAAAACAGAAAGAGAAAAACAGAAAGAGAAAAACAGAAAGAGAAAAACAGAAAGAGAAAAACAGAAAGAGAAAAACAGAAAGAGAAAAACAGAAAGAGAAAAACAGAAAGAGGAAGAGAAAAACAGAAAGAGAGAAAGAGAAAGAGAAAAAGAGAGAACAAAAGAGAAAGAGAAAAAGAGAAAGAACGGGGAAATGGATAGAATTCAGGATAGAGAAATAACGATGGAGTATTGAGAAGGAGGTTAGATAACAGACTAAATCTATAATGGCTATGATTTTCAAATTAAGGTCAGCAAATAGGATGCGAGTAAAATACAACGCAAATCCCCGAAAATTCCCAGCATGTAGACAAAGAGACATTTGTAAATTTGCACAAGAATACAATAAAAAAGTATGTTGGTTTAAAACATCAAAAAATCAGTTTTGGTCAAAACGCACACATTTAGTTCTGCCCTCAAAAACCTGCACCCTGCAGGGCAGCACAAACTCACCATTTACGGCTTGCATATCATAGGTACACAGGCAGTCTAGACAATGTCATGGTCATCTTTTACCTCCCACTCTTATCCATCCACCTGCCATGTTATTGTTTTATCATAAAATTAGCACTGAGTATTCTGTATCTCTATTTTTGTATCTCCAGACACAGAGCCTCAACAAGCACGCAAATGGCTGATGGAGAAAAAGGCAAAGAAACGACACATTTATGGTGGACTCCTCACTTAGTGGTCCTCAAATTGTATGATCTTTCGACTGAAGCACCCATGAGACTGGTCTGAAGAGCACTTACTCCCACGTACTAGTCAGTTACTAAGTATCCAATGAATCTACAGCATTAATGAGACGGACAAACAGCCAGTGAGACAGATAGACAGAAAGACAACCAAATCGCAGGCAGGCAGGCAGGCAGGCAGGCAGGCAGGCAGGCAGGCAGGCAGGCAGGCAGGCAGGCAGGCAGGCAGGCAGGCAGGCAGGCAGGCAGGCAGGCAGGCAGGCAGGCAGGCAGGCAGGCAGGCAGGCAGGCAGGCAGGCAGGCAGGCAGGCAGGCAGGCAGGCAGGCAGGCAGGCAGGCAGGCAGGCAGGCAGGCAGGCAGGCAGGCAGGCAGGCAGGCAGGCAGGCAGGCAGGCAGGCAGGCAGGCAGGCAGGCAGGCAGGCAGGCAGGCAGGCAGGCAGGCAGGCAGGCAGGCAGGCAGGCAGATCATTGATACAGATATAGTGAAGAGAAGAATTAAGAGACAGTGAAATTTTCCTGAACGGCTCCGTGGTCCACGCACGCGGGTCGCTCAACAGCCGACGTTGGTACAACACGTTCCAGAGAATGTTCGTCTTGATCATCCGACACGAGTGCCGTCGTAAGTGGATCTCATTATAACACTTATAATATCGTTTTCAACGCCTTTGGTAGACAAAAGCCGAACACAATATTACTTTTTGTTTGTACGTGCGTATGTATCGGAGCATTTATAGAGCGCCTACCAAGAACCTCTCAAATCCATATATAATAATCATAATATTATCGTTTTCCACGCATATGCCTGACATACCTGACCTTGAATGACCTGACCTTATTGCCTCTGCTCTGACCAATGATAAGCATGCATCTTCCAGTGAATCATCCCATTCTGACCTTACATCTACCGTGGAGTTTTATTCATTCCGCAAGCCAAGTATAACAGATCGACCTGCACGATTTTATCACAAAGGACTTCCCAGATTTTTATTGTTCCATCGCTATAAGTCGGGTTAATTTATGCTATAGCGGCTTGGAAAAGGTAGAGAAGGAGAGAGAGAGAGAGAGACAGACAGACAGACAGACAGACAGACAGACAGAGACAGAGACAGACAGAGAGGGAGAGAGAGAGACAGACAGACAGACAGACAGAGACTGATGGGGAACCAGACAGGAGCAGACAGGGAGAGAATACAAAGAGAGACGAACGCAGACAGAAGCAGTGAAAAGAGCTTGATAGCGGAGACAAAGAAAAGCAATATGATACTTCTACGCATCCTGTAGCCATTTACGATTCCACACAGACCGTTCAGCCGCCTTTACCAGCGCAGTCTTGTATGAGTATGTGTGTGTATCAAGAAGCTGATTAATATGGCACTATTTACAGGCCTCTAAAAAGCAGCGCAGTATATTTAGGAGCCACTAGGTTTTTTGTTAGCATAGGCTGACATTTTATTGCGGAATAATTCCAAGAATTCGGTCTCTTCTCTCGATTGGCTCAGACAAAAAATTGTTTGACTTGGCAATTACTGGGTCAATCAAACGGGTGTACCAAATGACCCCGGTGTAATAAGTGCTTGCGCGTCATTTAGGCTTCCGTCATCAAAGGTGCATGCGCCCCTATTTCCGCGGAGTTCGAGGCCCTAGACAGGGAGAACTCTGTGCCCCAAAGGAGATTGAGAGGCAAATTGGTGCCTACCCTTTTCAGCTCTAAGAGGAAAAGGTCACCGTGCCCTGATGGATGTTAATGTAATGGGAGGAATTGGTTGGGATGAGATAGATTGAGTCAGTTTGGGTTGGAATAGGTCGGTTTGAGTTAGTTTGGGTTGGGTTGGGTTGGCTTGGGCTGGCTTGGGCTAGATAGGGTAGGTTTGGGTTACTTTGGCTGGGTTGGGTTAGGTAGGGTCGGTTTGGGTTGGGTTAGATTGGACTAGGTTGAATTGGCTTGAGTTAGATGTGGTCGGTTTGTGAAGGGTTAGACTTGGCTGGGTAGGGTTATTTTCTGTGCCAGGTCAAGTCGAAAGAATTGAAGCCGGATGAGTCAGTGTAATGCTATAGAGTGCAATATTAAAGCTGAATAGATTACATGACATTTGCAGGAAATGGAGGGACAGGATTTAGCAGCGAAGCGAAGTGACCGTTAGACCGAGATTCGAACCTCAGTCACATCAAACCCAAGATTTTTTGTGCATGCGTACTTGAAGGCTTTTACAGACGGCAACAGTTCAGTTATAACAGGGCCACAGCTTATATGTAACGCGACGTATAATGTAATGCATATAAATACATTGTAATGTAACTAAGTGTAACTTTTCAACAAAAGGTCTGATGTCTGGTGTCTAGTCGAGATCCGCAGATAGCAGGACATACGGATCTAATTATTTCACAAAGGCCTCAATTAGTTTGATTTGTGAAAACAAGCAGCAGAGTATGCGTAATATATGTATATTGATTATGGTAATTACATACAGACACATACACAGAAAGATACACAGACAGACAGATAGATAGATATTCAAACAGATGTCTCGTGTGAAGATAGTTGTCCGAAGTTCATTTAATCCGCAGCATACATATCTCTTTAAAACTCGTAGAATATTTCGTGAGCATTGATTGCAATAGCTTTGAGCTTACTTGATTGATCTCGTCCTATCATGTTCTTCCATGAATTACCACCGTTTTACCCAACCAACCACCCACATATACATCCACCCAGCGCTACATCCATCGTAATCGTAAACACGAGATTTCTACAGCGCCTCAACCAAAGCTAAGTCGCAGGAACCAGCTTATTCACAGGCGCCCAGTCAAAACAGAATCGATAGGCAAAAGGGTTCGGTTCCAGGTCAAGATCCAAGAGTCAGACAGGCGTGTAAGTCAGACGGCTACGGTGGGTGGTGTTTGGAATTGGATCGAGGAGTGAGATAAGGAAGAGGAAGAATCAGGGCAGAATTTGTGTAAGAGGAATGATCGACTAACCCATCCACCATCACATACACCCATCTGTCTACCCGCCCTTCCATGAGCACACCCAAGCATCCACCCAACCACGCATAGATCCCAGTTGCCACACACTCAACCACACATTCCATGCATTCACGTATTCAGCTACACTTACCCCCATATAATTATCTACCCAAACGCCCATCCGCTGGACAAACAGACCCACACACCCAATGATCCACCCATCCAGTCATCCATATACTCACACATCCAGATACGCATACACTCACCGATCCACGTAGCATTTCAGCCACCCATATATTCACCCATCCATCCACCCAAATACCTACCAGACCACCCATCGATTCACCCATCCAGTCACCCATCTACTTGCCCATAGACGTACACGCCCATCCTGCTCCTGCTGTTGAACGAATTTTGGGGTCGAATTTCCGAAGCTGGTGATCGAAAGACTACTTCTTCATGTTCCTAGATTATAACATAACATTCTTTTTATTGATCCAAAAAGAGAAATATAACAGCGAAAAGCATAATATTCACAATTGTTGTAGGAAACAAAAGGAGAACCCAGAAGGGACCAAAGTCCCGCTTATTAGGGTCCCCTCTGTACCAACAGCTATTGCTAAATGACGAATGATTGACAGCATCATTAACTGGAAAAAAACATAGTAGAATCTGAACGAGTTGTAATACAAAAAAAGGAACCAAACAAGAATAAAGATACCTAGCTCCTTATGGGCTCCTTGTGATTCAAACCGAGATCCCCTTGTGATTTACTTTCAGCCTATTAACGATTCTGTTCGACTGTTTGCTACATAAGACGGCAAACGCCTCAATCAAATTGGTCACTGGCTAAGGGGTCCCTGGCTTTGTCTGTCTGTCTATCTGTCTGTATGTGAGCCGCTAACGAAACCACTACACGTTAATTAGGTATGTCTGTCTGTCTGTTTGTCTTTCTGTCTGTCTGCTTCTGTCTCTCTCGGAATACGCATGTTCTCGTCTCAGAAACATTTTAAATATTGTTTATATAGCGCCTGTCGATGGGCCACCGACGGGGTCATTTGGTCCAGGCCTCATGTAGAGGAGGCCTCAGAATTAGGAAAAACTTGTATGTAATAATTATTTTAATAAATATTCACTTCACCTTTTTGTAGTATAATTCATAGCTGTGATTTGGTAGGCTTATGATGTGCTTCGAGATAGGGCCTAGTATTTAACACGGGGCCCGGGCCTCTCTGAATCTCTCAAGGCAATGACCACCGATGATGAGGCCCTCAAACATGGCTACCTGGCAGACCTGAGACGGTCTTAAGACAAGGTGAAAAGTTTCTTCAGCTGTTTCTGAAGAGTTCGAATCTGTCTGTCTGTCTGTCTTTTCGTCTGTCTGCGTCCTGGTCTAGCTCTTTCAGCGTAAATACACATGAGTGCGTGTGTATATACTGTACAGACTTCGTGTGGTCCTGTATGTACAGCTCCTCTACAGCCAAAAGATCATACGTTGTGTGCACTTCAAGGGTGTTAAGTGAATCCAGATTCAAATTCTTGCTGCAGGATAAATTAGCTGCCTTTCGGCTTCAGTTGCCCTCTACGTGTAAACAAATTCGGTCGAAATTTAATCCGATGCTGTGGTTAAACCCCTTTGCAGTAGTTTGCGGACTTCCTTGCAAGCCCTGGTGACCTTCAACCTCTTCTCTCGCCATTCAACTCCTTTTGTAAGCACAGAAACGACGTTTAGCATCTCGGCTGAAGCAGGTCTGGGTGGCCAGATAAATTCCCGCCATGACACTGACAGCACGTTGATTAATTAACCTAATTAACGTGCAGCGGTTTCGTTGGCGACTGACAAGCCGTGGAAGACACTAATGTTCTCATTATAGGTTTCGGCTGAATAGTTATTGGACAGGAAATTCGACGATGCCATAAGCAGTTTCAATCCAGAGCTTCAGTGTTTGGTATAATTGTCTACTGCACTGGTCGGCCAAATGTTTGGCCATTGATTTTGTGTTTAGTTGCCGTTATCAAGCAATCCATTCCTGATTCCATGATTTTCCCTAGTATGAAGCGCCCAGGGTTTCATCCAAGCAACTTCAACCGGTTGTATTATCTCCTCAATCTTCTGTCAACTGCCTTAGCCTTTGTCTGTCTGTCTGTCTGTCTGTCTGTCTCTGTCTGTCTGTCTGTCTGTCTGTCGACCTCCTCTGAGTAACTGAATTCCTGTCAAAACTCGCGATCCACCTGCCTCCTCTCTAGACTTGCGGGCAACTCGCAGGATCTCAGAAAAACAATCCTTTCTAAATCAGTTCCGTGGATTCAACCTATCTAAATAATTGAGTCGACGGAGCGAATAAGCAGGCACTCTGCTTTTAAAAGCTCTGCAGAAAATGTGATATTCTGCACCGCATAGCAGTACAGTATGTATGGATGTACTGGATTTCTCTAGCGACCTCACATCCTACTTTTAATACAATAGCCTCAAATCCTCTAAACGTTTGATAAAATAGCCTCGAACCATTTAACAATAATTCCTCTTTTACAATTCCTCTCCTGAATCCCCCTCTTTTGTTTACCTTTATTGGCGCTCCGTTTCCATCCACCGTAGCCGTCCGTCTGTATGCCCGCCTGGCTCGTGGATCTTGACTTGGAACCGAACCCTTCTCGTCTATCGATTTTGTTTTGTCTGAGCGCCTGCGACTTAGCTTTCGCTGGGCGCTGTAGAAATCTCAAGCTTACGATTACGATAGTAATCGTAAACTCTAAATTTCTAGAGCGCTACTTAAAAGCCTAAGCGCAGGGCCTTGCCTATTGAGTGTGTTTTGACTGAGCGCCTGGGAATGGCTGGTTCCCGCGACTTAGCCATCTTTCAGCCCTGTAAAATCTCCATTACGATCTAATAACGCTTGATCAAATAGCTTCGACCCTTCCATAGATATTTGAAATACTAGCCTCGAAGCCTCTATAAATTTTGATGAAATAGCCTCGACTCTTCGGGAGATATTTGATACCAGAATCCAATCCTTCGGTTAATCACGGGTTCCACTGGGGTCCATGGATTTAATCGACCAAAGACCAAGACGACATCTGGTGACGAATCGTCCGATTCAATCATTCGGATCGCAGCTCGGCTTCGAATTCTTTTTCTGCCTATGAATTAAACCCTCCATCTTCCCCCTTCCCTCCTCATTCTCCTATTAACCCTTTCCATCTACTACAGAACGTACACATTTTGACCAAAACCCTTGTAATTAGATGCATCTGATTATATCCACTTTTGCTGTGCCCTTTGCTAATGATACCCGAGCAGCTGCATGCGGTCCCACTGGAGCCTACGTGTCTGTCGGCTTTGCTAATACTTTCCTTTCCGTCTGCCTGTCTGTCTGTCTACCTGTCTATTTGCATGTCTGGGCGGTCGGTTAATTAGTCGAGCGGTAACAAGTGGGGCGATCAGTCGGTCGGCTTGTCTTGCTGGCTGTCACTCTGCCTATCATCATACGACTGTGTCCGTTGGTCTTAATCTGCTTGAAACACTGCCTGTTGTTATGCCTGTACTTTCTGTCTGTTTTGTCTAATCCGTCATGTTACCTACTTCCCATGCAGTCAGACTGTCAGCGGTTATGGGGCTCGAGTCTATACCAGTAATTTAGCAGCTAGGTTTACTGCGACAGTTATCTCACCCATCATACAAACTCATACATGCTCCACCTCTTGCAATTTCTACATCGGCCTTTCACAGATCATATTCTGACATCCATTCTTCCTCTTATCTCTCTTTCTGCTCCAATCCCAAACACCACCCACTGTAGTTGCCACGCTGTTTCTCTGTCTGACTTCTGGATCTTGCCCTAGAGCCGAACCCGTTTGCCTATCGATTTTGCTTTGACTAAGCGCCTGTGAAGAAGCTGGTCCCCGTGACGTGGCTTTCTCTGAGCGCTGTACAAATCTCGGCGCCCAGAGGTCAAAATAAGTATACACTAAAAAGGCACTAAAACAATTTTATGAACTGCTCGGTAACTTCTACGGAAGACAGCAACTACTTCTAATTAATATATCAGGCAACCAGGGCATCAATTTTAGTTTGTGCATCCGTTGCGGACATAGAAAGAATTAACGCGGCTTTAAAAGGCTTTGAATTAAATGAACTTAAGAACTAAACATTAGCATTTGCATTGCCAATTTTACTGTAAAGCACCCAGAAGTAAAAAAACTAAACGGTTTTATATAGCGCCTATATATGGTCTCCACCCTGCTCATTTTGCAATGAATTTATCGGGCGAGATCCTTCACCATCGCTAGCTCGCTATATACATTCTCGTAATTACGTTACATAAAAATACTGGCAAACGCTAGGTGTCCCTAGCGTGTTGTTTAGCTTCGACTATTACCCGCAGAAAGCACAGAGAGAAAACGAACGCGTTCAGCATTTTTCATGGCATAATCATCCGTCTAAATTTATACAGGCAATATTATATCAAGTGCATGGAGGCCCTAAAAATTACATTTATCAGGTAGGAGAAGATATATATATATATATATATATATATATATATATAAAATGCCAGAACAGTTAGTGCGGACCTCATAAACAGTTGAAGTCATGTCTTGATTTATATTATTTGGGTTGGGCTTTCAAAACGTGGCCCCCTTCGCCTAACCCCACCCTACTCACCCACCACCCACTCGGGGATCCTCCATATCCACCAGTCCACTAAATCACAACTACCCCATTAATCAGCGCTGATGCCATCTACCCGGCGTCGTCTGAAATAACGAAACGCGGCCTCCCCCGTCGGACATTTGCCCGTCCCTCCCCTAATTACCCTCCCTCTTTGTCAGTCGCGATCAGGGCAGACTGCAGCTTAAGATGATATCCGCACATTTATTTCCATTTCATATGACGCTAGACCACATCCGCCTTTTTGGCCAGTTTTTATCCCCACTTGCTTTACTGCTCCATATTTTCGCCGTTGATTTATCTGCTTTTCCTGTCCTTTGTCCCAATTTCACATGTTTTCCACCACTTTTACACTCTGGTTTTCCTATTTTGTGTTGGTCTTCCTATTTGCTATACACATACCATACAAAACACTGTTGCTCAGTACATCGACTACTAGCATCATCAGCATAAATTACAAACTAGAAGCTTTTGCAGTTTATTTATATGCAATATAAATATACATTAATTAAATATGTTTGCACATACATAATCTAAATGCACACACACATATATATTTTTATTTATTTATTTATTTATCAGCCATGTTTTAAATTTGCCACATCTTCCAATTTAAATAACATAAAAACAAAGTACTTGTGTAAATCGGTGTATGATAATAATGTTTATACACACATATATTTCTATCCATAAATGTGGTGAATACTTATATATCTGCATATTCACCTGTTCATTTATTTCAGCATGTATGTACAAACAGGAGACGCAGGTGATCCACGACATGTGATCGTTAGTCAGTGCCAGAAAGCCTTGGTAGAATCAACTAATATTAGCCAGTATTTGCAATGCACACTGCATATGCACCCACTGGTACTTTAACCACTGTGCTATAGTGGATAAAGAAATTCTAGACAGAACTTTACGATTATCCAAGCAGACGACATCGTCCCAGCGTACTTTCACCAAAGAGGTAATGAAAGCCAGATTATTCTGTGCCTTTACTGGACAACCATAATTCTTCAGGGGGTCAGTGAGATACCTAAGGACCATAGCAGCATGGAGACCTGGCCCAAGATTGTGAAACAGTGACTGTTCAGAACCTGTTCAAGTGTGAAAAGGTCAGCATGAGCAAGGCCCAAATGTAAAGATTTGCTACTGCGAGTCGTAGGAACTTAACGACATAAGCATAAATTCAGCAGTTCAGCAACAGACAACCAAGTAACCATCAACTCCATAGATTCGCTATTTTAGATAGCATAAACTTTTCTCAGGCAAATCCCTAATCACATGACATGAGTTGGTCCATTAGTCCACTTACCTGAAGCAGATGTTAGTAAGAAATAGAGAAGCTAAGAAGCTAAGCCAACCATGAAAGTAACCCATGCCACCTGTAAGGAAAAGTTGTCTGGTTGTTGAATTTCTGTACTCAGTGGACAGTCTTTACTTCAGCCAAAAATTTTTAAACTGCACAACGACCCCGAATGCAGCACATTTACACATGTCCCAAAGAATCGGCAGAACCCTGGTGCTGAGTTCTGGGATACATTACCACACGAAATCATATTACGTGTGCAGTAAAAGATGGCTTGTTTTAGTCTCACACAAACAAAGACAGGAGTGGTCAAGTTGCTACCATTAGAAGCCCATCGTTGCATTGTTAAAACTATGCATGACTTTTAAAAAAATGGAAAATATGACCTGACAAAGTTCAGTTTGTGTTCTCAGCCAGTAGTAAATCAGCTAAATTTAGGACAGAAACACAGTGATCACCTGACAAGACCAGTCAATGCTACATCAATATTTACAAGTCCAAAAGATCAAACAAGTCTGAACACTTGACATCCAAGCTGCAACGATTCTCTTTTGACACAGCAGTTGATGTAATGTTCTTTGCGTATCTTAGCTCACAGCAACAACTACACATTAATGCACAAACCTACAAATAATTATACATACTGTATTGTATTCATGGTATTCCAATGAAACTAATTAGCCACAAAGCCTATCGTTTTGCAGTCATTTCTTTACTGGACAGTGAGTGACGATATAAATGAGTTCCAGTTATGGTCCCAGAGATACAACGATAAAAATAATGGAAACACAGTCACAACCAGGATGCATTTTGATCACCTTTGACAAAGAGGTGCTACATGCAACCAAAGTGTAACAAACACTCCATATTTTAACCTTGTAGTTCACTAGAAACATAGGCAGCGTTTTGCAGTTACAGGCAAAGTTTTCATTAAACTAGTAATAATTTCCTCTGGGGCCAATCAAACTAAACTACGAAAGCAGCAAACACAGCAAACGTCTTAGACAAACTGATACAATAAAATACTTTAAAATCAGAAAACCTACAATCACATTTTTGTTTACACCAAAGACTTGCAAACCTTTCATTCACCAGAGGGAACACCAGAATCTTTCATTACTTGAATAACACGGCTGAAACTTTTCACAATCTCAGCCTAAACAGAAGAATTTCTCAGATTCTTCAAGAGTTAAAAATATTTAATGTTCTATTTTTAGAAGAACAGCGAACCTTCAAAAACTGTGACTGCCCTAAGCTGAGATCCCTTAGTCATCGTCATCATCGTCGTATTTCCTGCTGCAACTCGCCTCTTCATCCTCATCCTCACTCTGCTGCGGTGAGGCTGAGCCAATGTCCTTCTCAATACGTTCACGTGCATTTGTGAACACAGACTGAAGGACAATCGAGTCTTCGTAAATCTAAATAGAATGGCACAAGAAACTTTACATAACGTAACAGACTGCCTACAGCACACTTTCAAGGTCTCCAGTAAGAAGGCAAGCAATTTGGAGAATGCTTGATGACTACAAGTTTTTCTCTGATAACAAAGTGTATTCCAAAATATACTATGCTCATATGTGTCAGTCCCTTGATCACTTACCAAAGATCCTTCCATGTTGTACGTCTGGGCATTTTTGCACAGCAACATGACATCCTGCTCTAAGTCATCTATGCTACGGTAGTGATGGGAACGGATCTTTTGCTGCAATCAATCAATCAACTGATCAAGCAAGCAATCAATCAAAGCAATCAATCAATAGGTCAATCAATCAACCAGCTAACCTGGCTAATTTTTCTTACTGGTCACAAGGTTCAACAATGAAATTTAGAAATTTCATTTTGCATGGATCAAAATAAATGAACTAGTATTCAAAGCCTACCAATTACCTGTTCACTAATCACTCTCAAAAAGTTTAAACAAAACATGTACACACCACGGCAAAACTCGTACAAACTATGAGTATATGCAGCATAAAAACCTACGCAATCAGCATAGAAATAATAATATAAAACGAACATCAAATAGTTTTACTAAGCAACAATAGTATTTACTTCCAAAGTCATATACTCATGTGAAATGATATAAAATCAATCATTACATCAGATGAAACTACCTGAATCTTCCTGAAGTCAACTGGTTTTCGGATTACTTCATAATAGTCGGGAAGTTCTTTTCTAGAGGGCAGCACTAGGAAAGGCTCACTCAGTACACGTTCGTCACTGCAATGCAAATATAACCATCTGTCAGTGCATCACTGATGACAGAACCCTCAAATGCCTCTTCGAAAGTGTGCATGAAATGTGATGCAAATTTTGAAGGCCACAGGAAAACACAAACTGAAGTTACTGCACCCTGGGCAAATCATACAGCTTAAATTTTAACACAGAATAAAAGTAAATAAACCTTTTTCGAATAGTGCAATACAAATTACTGGCTATGTTACATTACAAACTAAAATATCCACAGTGAAAGCACAGCTGAAATAAGCTGACGAATAAGTTGGTACCCGCCGTTTACAGTGAAATCACAACTGAAATAAGCTGGCGAATAAGCTGGTCTCCTGATTAAGCTTTTGTGTGGCCTGTGAAATTTTGCAGATTGCAGATCCAGTCATAGCCAAGGACAGAATTTGAACAAATATGTCAAAAGCTTCTCTCCAGTTCCCAAACCCTGGAGTAGTGCAAAATACTTCACAATTTCCCATTTGAGACAAAACACGTTCTCTTTTTCTTTTATTGATCAAAAAAAAAAATATATAACAGCGATAAGCACAATATACAGAAAGGTTTTAGGATACAAAAGGAAAACCCAGAAGGGACCAAAGTCCCGCTTATTAGGGTCCCCCTGTACCAAAAGCTATTGCTAGAGCACGAATGATTAACAGCATCATTAACTGGAAAAAAGCAGTCAGAATCTGAACAAAACATCTTGGAATACAAAAAAGAAAGAACCAAACAAGAATAAACCTTAACTAGTGAAAAACTAAAAACAAACAAACTTTTTATTTATTTAGATCATTAAGGTACGCTTACTTACACAATATCAAATCAGGTTCAGAACGAATATCGTGCGATATAGTATTCCAGACAGAAGGACCAGCACATTTGATAGAAAACAGTCAAGTATTGGTATGGGCAAAACTTGCATGGAAATCATCCCGAGATCTAGGAAGATGTGCATGGAGCTCAGATATACTGGAGAAGTACCCAATGAAAGCAGAGGGAAGTAGGTTATGAGCAAAACGATACATAAATTCACTAATTTGCAGTTTATTAATCTGCTCAATTTGTAAAATATTGTAGTCGTAAAAGAGTTTATTAGAAGAAGAATATGGCGGGTTTCCTGTGATGATGCGAATAGCTCTTTTTTGAAGTACAATTAATCTCCTAAGCCGGGAATGGTAAGTTGATGCCCAAACAATATTACAGTATGCCAGGTATGGGTAAATAAATGAATAATACAGATTAATAAGAATATAATGAGGTAATAAATAACTGATACGAGATAATATTCCTATATTTTTAGCAATTTTAGTAGATATGTTCTTAATATGTTCTTTCCAGGTCAAGTGCTCATCAATATAAACACCAAGAAATTTAGAAGTTTTAACTTGCAAAGTGTTATGTTATCGATGAGACTACAGTATTCTGATTGAGAATTAATTTTTTATGAGAACGAAACAGGATATAGTTAGTTTTCGACAAATTAAGCGATAATTTATTAGCCTTAAACCACTCAGCTATAATTTCGGCATTAACATGCTCTATCAATGAATCCAAAGATTTATGAGATAAAAAAACATTCGTATCGTCAGCAAATAAAATAAAGTGCAGTGAAGATGATGAATTTGGAAGGTCATTGATATAAAGTAAGAATAGCAAGGGTCCCAAATTGGAACCCTGAGGAACACCACATCGAATAGTTCTTATCTGGGATAAAGTACATTACACATAACCAGTTGTTGTCTATTACCGAGATAATTGGTAAACCAGCGAAGTGTAATATCACGTATGCCATAATTTTCAAGTTTTCCCAACAGAATTTGATGATCAACAGTATCAAACGCTTTAGCCAAGTCAAAAAAAATGCCAATAGAAAATTCATTATGATCAATAGCATACGAAATTTTGTCATGCATATTTAGTAATGACATTGATGTAGAATGACCGGATTGAAACCCATGCTGTAGAGGGTACAGAATATTCATACTACAAACATAATTATACAGTCTCTCATACATCAGTTTTTCCAATACTTTAGAAAAAAATGGTAAGATAGAAATTGGCCTATAGTTAGTGGTATCTTCCTTATTTCCTTGTTTGAATATAGGCACAACTTTAGCAATTTTTAAGGCAGATGGTACAATTCCGGTTGAAAACGAGCAGTTAATGATCTCCGATAAGGGAATAGCTACAGAGCTATACAAGGAGCAATATCAACGGGACCTGTGCTATGCGTAATGTGAAATGACCGACTCAGGCTGACAATTTCCTCAGGGGAGGTCGGGCATATTACAAAAGAGTTTGGAGGTGAGGGTTTAAGATATTCACAAAAAGAAGTTTTACTAATAGGAATCCTCGCCGCTAGAGTCCGACCAATGCTTGTGAAGTAATCATTAAATTTATCAGCCAGAGCTTCACTTCAGCCTCACAAACCCTAGTACCGTTTATGTTCAAACAATCAATTACAGTACTTATGTCCCCAGCTTTTACTACTGATTGAATAACACACCAAGTCTTTTTAAGATTATGTTTATATTTAGAAAACTCACCAGCATAATAATTTTGTTCAGCCCTGATTCGTAACTGTTTAAATTTATTACGATATGCGGTAAATTTCATTTTATTCTCCCAGGTGGGATCTTTTATACATTTTAAATATAACTTAGATTTCTTCCTACATGATTTTAATAAACCTCGTGTCATCCATGGTTGCTTGGGTACAAGATGACCCTTTTTACTACTATGAATTAGTGGAAAAGTAAACAGTAAACACCTTATGGGATGAATTGAACTTTGAGGTTAACAACGCGGGAGCTCCATACAAACTAGTACGTGATTTATCAGCAAAGTAATTGCCATCAGGGTCCAAGTCAATATTATTGAGTAGTGGTCGGTTTTCGTAATCATCACAGATCAGTTCAAGTTCAAGCCCATCCCTCACAGTGCACGAAAAATATGAACTACTATCTATCATCGAAGTAGCACTTACGAACTCACAGTCATCAACAATGTGGTTAAATGGAAACACTGTAGTTATACAATGTGTACAGTACCAGGATTCAATTGCAGATTTGCATGAAAACTCATACGTGCAGCAGGTATAGTGATACGAATTCCCACATAAAGTGCAAGTAGCCGATTTATGCCGATCATTTATATGGCGCGTGCATAATGAACAAACAACAAAATAATAAGGGAGTTGATTCTGCTCCACAACTGGAACTAAAGACAGAATGATGGTGGATGAAAAAGGCACATACACAGATTTTAAGATAGCTAGCTTTGGAATTTAAGTGTAATATAACAATAATTAAACCATGATCGACAGAACATAAGAAATACAGAACCGTTCACAAATACAATCACAATTAACCCATCAGGTGATGAAGATCGACAGTCGTGACTCAGATCCGGTCCAGCTCGATCAGGGAGGCGATCCGGGTCCTACCTGTCTTTATAGTTGATGACAACATCTATCAGTTTCTTCATTGTGCGGGTGAGTTTCGGCGGGTTTGGGGTTCCTCTTTCAACAGGTGGTCGTCCTCTCTTCTTCCCCTTACGACCCTTCTCCTCGGGTTCTTCGTCATCGTAATCGTCGTTTATGCGCCTTCGCTTTCGGCCTTTCTTCTTCACGTCTTCCAGTTCCTCCAGGTTTCCTTCTTCGATTGCCTACAGGAAGAGTGAGAATTTTAGAACTTCTTAAGCATCATTGCAATAATGTATTAGGAATTGTTGCATGATGGCACTTCAAAACAGATTTGCAAACTGGTCAGTTCTGAGGGTCAGAAAGAAAGGCACCCTGAGGAGGGGATAAGACATAACAGCATAAGAGAAGTGAAATGAAACAAATGAACAAAGGATGACAGTAAATACCCTGTATGTATGCATCTTAACATTTATATAGCACCTTTCAGGCATCTCTCAAAAGAGCTGGAACTCTGTACTTAATTCATGAACCAGAAAGGCAGTCCAAGACAGAGAAACAGCCTAAATGGAAAAAGCATTCAGGAAGAGATGAATTTTCCAAGTTCTTACTCTCAGCCACTGTTTCTCCGTCAGTGCATCAGAGTAGTCGACTTCCTTCCGCTGTCGTTTGCCTCCTGACATCAGCTTCTCCTCTTCCTCATACGTCAGCCTCTCCACCTAAAATTTAAAAGTCCTTCTTACATTCTGACGAAAAAACTCAGCTTACTTGCATGACACTGCCTTAATAACAGTCACTGCAAATGTTCTTAAGAGAAGGCTTGCAACTGGACAAACAAATCTGATTGCAAACCTTAATTCAATACTCCGAAAGACAATGTTTAGAGGCAACATACAGGACTACATGGAAGAATTCATCAGACAGCAATCACAAAATAAAAACTACTGTTTCACTAGTAATTCATTCAAAATGGAACAACTGAACTAAATCTGGTCCAATCAGATTCATCCATACGTTCCTGCCCAACGCTTAAGGCTGAAATGATTTTGTCAACTGGCCACAAATTGTTAAACTTCTCTTCAGTCTTAATAGAGACAGACATAGACAGACAGACACAGACAAAACAGCACAGACAGGGACACAAGCACAGAGAAGAAACAAACAGAAGGATGTGCTGACCTCCGATTCATCTCGGACAAGCCAGCTGGGCAGTTCATCCTCTTCCATCAGACGTGGCCTGCGCTTTGGATCACGCGCTTCATTTCGACGTCTGTCCAGGTCCATTTGCTACAAATCAATTCAAAATACATCATTATTATGCCAAACCAGAAAAAGGCAAAACAAACAACATTACAGTTCCATAAATTTATGCAGCACCTCAGCCAAATGCACCTCGATGGAGCACTGACAACATACTGCATGCAAATTATTATTTCTCTATTCATACAGCACAACTATTTCTTGAGTACAGCACAAAAACGAAAAATTAAAGGATGCAGACCATAAAAAGTTTAAGAGCTATAGACAAAAGATCCAGATCGAACTATAGAGAAGTAAGTGTCATAGTTAGAAGACTGGATCAATCTCAGACAGCATTAAGATTATTTTAAATCAACCACTGAGATCTACCAAAAGCAACTATATTTGACTGTGTTTGAGAAAATTGTCACAAGTCTGAGATTTTGAAACTGAGTTTAATATTGCATTGGAATGTGCTGAAAGTGCTGAACTTTTTTTGTTGAAAACTGCATGTTGTTATCAAAAAAACGTACAAGTTACAACTATTTAATAAGTACATTTCTGTGCAAAAGTTCTGAAAATTCATCAGTTACACTTTACCTAAATTCAGATGTCTGGTGTAAATTAAACAGATTTTAAACATTCAAAATTAGTTATGTAGCCTGAAGTCTAACACAAGACATTTTGAGTGATACATGGCACATGTGTGAAAATTATGCACAGAACTATTTCAGACCTATTTTATGCATAACTGCTTTCTGAGTCAATTTTACTGACATTTCCAACTTTGTGAGGGTTTTCTCAGGCACGGTCACAAACTTAGCGTCGATCAGACTTACTTTGGTTACTCTTACCTGAAATATTTCATACTCTGCCTCCGTTCTTGCTAACATCTGATTGATAGTCTCATCGTCTGGAACCTCATCTTCATCCTAAGAACAGCACCAAGTTGCAACATTACGTGGGACCCAAGTTATTAAACAACTGAAAGTCTTATGGAGACCTCCTATCTGTTAAAGTTGATGTAGCTGAGAATTTCTCTGATGCATAGCAAACAGAGCTATCATTGCGTGCTTCAGCACTACTTACAGAGTATAAACCCTGTAATCCTAGACAGTGTGCCATAAATTTAAATATCTTAAAATAATAACGATGTGTACATACCTACATCTGTGTGTATACATATGTATGTATATATGTATGTATGTACGTATGCCTGTGAATGCAAGCCATCAACAGACTAATTAATTAGATACAAACATAGCTAGATACATACATACATATAGACTACATACATACAAGTATATATATATACACATACATATATATAAATATATATATACATATATATATGCATATGTCTGTATGCATCTTTTTTGGTATGTTTGCATCTAAGCAGTTTAGTATAAGGCCTTTCAAGAACCTCTCAAAAAGTGCCAAAACAGCTATCTTAGAGCTGCACAGCCCTTTATAGCATCTTCCCAAGGCCCTCAAACATTGCTATCTGACAAATCTAAGGCATCACAATAACAGATACATTTTCCTAGTAATGGTAATCAAAGTAACCACACAAAAAACAGATCAAACTAGCAGATAACTCTTCATAATAACAACAGTGATAAAACCAAACAACGATACCAGCAAAAGCAATAATGATCACGACAACTGATACCTCTTCTTCCATGCTCTCTTGTTGCAGGATGGCCTGTAAGAACTGTTGTCGCTCCTGTCCAGTCGACTTCTGGTCAAACATTCCAGCCTGAATGACCTTTTCATCAACGTTCAGTTTGTATCGGGCAGCTGCCAGAATGCGCTCCTCCACAGAATTCACCGTCATAAGACGCAGCACACGCACTTCGTTCTTCTGGCCGATACGATGTGCACGATCCTGCGCTTGCAGGTCCTGCCAGAAAATTCATCAAAGAACGTTTACCAAATATAACATTAAAAACATTCAAATCCTCCAAGACATTTATCAAAAGACATTTATTAAGTATATCGTTAAAACAACTGACATCATCCAAGACATCATGACGCTAACTATGACATTAAAAACATTCATATTCTGCACATAAACCATTAAAATTTTTACATTTGGTGATAAAAAAGACAGTCTAAACATCTACCCAAGATATTTACTTAGAAAGATAACCTAAAGTTATATTTTAAATGATATATAATTAAAAAACAGTGTATCCTCTTAATTAACATTCCTGATAAGGGCACCCTGGCATTAAGCCATTAACATACTCTGTGTATCAACATGTTATATTAGACCACACCAAAAACACACTGAAATAATTAGAACCATACATAAATTACCATAACAAATATTAATGTACTTCTTTCTATATCCTTAAATGGGATGTACAGGAAGTGCTCATTTTTGTTTCTTAGCCCCTGAGCTGGCAAAGTCTCACCTGATGTCAGTACCAAATTCAACTGTTCCGGAAGCACATGATGCTGTAAGACAATAACAATAACCTGATGCGGATTCCAGTCCGAGTCGAAGATGATGACGGTGTCAGCTGTCTGTAGGTTGAGTCCAAGGCCACCAGCACGGGTGCTGAGGATAAAGAGAAAGATGTCCGACTCAGGATTGTTGAAGATGGTCAGCAGCTGGCCACGATCCTCACTCTTGGTCGTGCCATCCAGACGCAAATAACGATAACCTAAAGCACAAGCAAACACAACATTTCAATACCGTTGGTGGTTTAAGATGGCAACGTTGGGGACCCTGTTGGGAGGTATGCCCCAAAAGTTTACAAACTCACACTCCTTTATCATCACATGCCACCGACTTCATTAACTTCAAATCCTAAAAATGCTCTAGATCCAAGGGCAGGTTCTCATTTCCTTTCTGTACAACCTTAGGCCAGTAATTGATGAATATCCCTAATGCACGTCCAGTGCATCAGAAGATTTTGTATTTACTTTTCAGAGACAAGGCTGGTACCAAATCATAATAATAAACCACATTTCATTATACAAGATCACACTACAAATTCTAGCTTCCAATGATCATGGGTTCAAGCCTGTAGAATGCACGCAAACCAGGGATAGATGCCTCGTGTATTACAAAAACAGCACTATACAAGTCTGCACATTAAACAGTGAATAAGGATCTCGACTAAAATGGTCTGTGCATTGCTGCCTCCATCACCACATACAGTAATTTACTATATATACTTCAATTACATCCGTAGAGATTGGCACTTTAATTAATTGTCCCGGCCCATTGTCTCTAACTTCAAACGCTGGGCCCAACCGTGACGGTAAACAACATGTACGATAATTACCTCGGTAGAGTAAGTAGTCTTCCATGATGCACATAAGAGACGTCATCTGACAGAAAAGAAGGCATTTATGCCCCGTTGCCTTTAACTTCGGCAGCATGCGATCCAACAATTCAAACTTTCCTGATGCTCGATAGAGATCAGCACTGGTAAAAGAAAATTCAAAATAACAAAAAATTTATTTGACAGTAATCATGTAACATCTATTCAGATATTGTAGGATCTATTAGGAACCAATGTATGATCTACTGAAAACTTATAGGATGTTTACAAAAGTGGCATGAAAGGTTCTAAAGCAATATATAAAAATGTACAGATGGCACAATATCATTCGTCTTCATGTCAAGTTAAACCCCCTCAGAGGAATGGCCATCATCACTCTATCTGCTACTAGTTATGCTACCAATGTTTACTTTTACACCACAATCAGTTAGCTATGTTAATCACTATAAATATTATTTATCAATGTTTACTATTCGGTTAAAACATAAAATGAAAGCATACTGTATATAATAATTACCTTTCTGTGCCATGACTTACTCAGTACACTGGGGTTTCTAACTAGTAAAACTTGACAATTTTCAGACAGCATTTTGACAAGTAGCAAAACAAGACAGCCGTTATCATCGTTTTTAAAAGAAGCATGACTTACTCGGCTGCTACACCGTGGCCCTTGACCATTGCCTCCTCAATCTGCTGAAATATGAAAGGGTGGTTACAGATCTTTCGCAGCTGCATGATTGTGTTCATTAGGATTTTCGTTCCACCACGGCCCTACAACAACACAAGATGATTTCAGACATACATGTAAACTCTCTCAGTGATGATGCATGGCAGTCAGACAGTGTGAAAGGTCCTTTATTTTACGTGCATTTTTATTATTATTTGGTACCAGCCTTGTTTCTGAAAAGTTAATACTGATCTTCTGATACCCTGGACCTGCATTTGAGACATTCAATATCATATAATATCACTAACGCTTTATAACATTTTCAACCTATTTATTCCTTCCACAGAAACCAAGTAAATGCATGCTTCATTGTATTCAATTTTGACAGTGACTCATCATCATCATCATCATCATCATCATCATCCCTACTCTCTCACCCTCACCCGATACCTTCAACACTGCTGAGCCCACCCTGCAACCACACCAGATCGGTACAATTCCCAGGTTTGGGTAAATATTTCCTTTCATCTGGAAGGAATTGCACTGGCTGTATATCCACAGAAAAATGAAAATCAAATGATGCTAAACATGCACAGTTGCTTGGTTGCGTGTAACACTGAATACTTTAGGGCCAGCATAACCACATTATTCCCCCAGTGTATCACACACTATTCTCACTTCAACTGAGGCAGCAAATATGCAGCTGAACAGGTCCACAAAAGCAAAGAATATAATGGAGCTACTCAGACTATAGGTAAGAAAGCTTTACACTTCAGTTTTAGTTTCATACTAACATGTTTTCCCTTTTCTGATCCATCAGTCAGCAGAACGCCCTTGCTCTGCATGTGGCGATAGAGCAGACGCTGCAGAGCAGACATGTCACACTTGATGACGTACTCCACCTGTCAGTTAAAAATGATACCATGACGTAATTTATGTAACACATATTAAATTGCACCTTTTGAGAAGCGTTAGATAGCCATGTTTCAGCATGTTTGTGAGGCTCTTAAAAGATGCTTCATAAATAGCCACATACATGCATACATACAAAATTATCAACAGAACTAAGCTTACATAATCTATTCTAATACAGCCAGACATTTGTTACCTTTTTAGGTCATATTGTGGTCTTGTGAAGCATAAAATTAAACAAAATGTTCATTAATAACAACTCAACTGTTAGTAATTCTCGGAAAGCCTAACAATAGGATATAGCAAGTAGACCTTTTCTGGCAGTTGTGACTCGACTTCTTTCTTGAGACGACGGAGCAAGAATGGTCGAAGGACCTTATGCAGACGTCTGATGATCAGAAGGGTCTCTTCATTGTTCAGCTCCACCTGTCAATCAATCATCACAGGTAATTTCGTAGGACAAAAACTGTCAATCAATCATTAATGGTCATACGGCTGAGATAAAAACTTAAAACAACTGTGAAACAATTAATAATGTCGCAAACTTGAGGCAAAAAACTCAAATGCTGTCAGTCAATTTTACCACCCATCTTATTACAAATGTTTGCAAGCAAATTCTTACACTTGTCAGTTACACATTTTTCTCCCTTTTTGTAGTCAAAATTAATTTCAAAACATGTTCAATTTATTGATTCAGTAAAAATTCTGTGACAAAAAAGACACTTTAACATGGGACTTTTAAACAATGCATATGTGAGGCAGGAAAATGTTTAACATGTTGGACGTGAGGGACGTGTTAACACGTCGCACAATTGTATAGCTGGGACGCTACCGATGTGTACACACGTCGCTTAGGTATCAACTCTTTCTAGTCAGTTCAGCGTCCCAGTAATATTTCCTGCCGCTAGGTAATAATAGTGGACATGTTCTGTCACCTACTGAATACATATACGATTATTTTGGACACTCTCTAGGGCCTGGTATATCACATATATGCTGAAGACTGAATGTACCAAATGAACTAATTTTTAGCCTTACGGGGGTGTATATACGTTCCTCTGGTATCAACTAATTCTAGGCAGTTCGACGTCCCAAATGCCATTTCCTGCCGATTAGTAGAACTACTGGACAAGTGCTGCCACCTACCGAATGCATATACGATTATTTTGGACACTACATAGATCCGTATATCAAATACATAGCGAAGACTGAATGGACCAAATGGACTAATTTTTAGCCTTGTTACGCTCCACTGAGAAAGTTATTGAAATGGTACAGAAAGATGGTGCTACAGATGATTTACATGGCTGTAGCAGGGGCATAACTTCTCTACAAGAAGCTTGGAGGAACTAGGCACCAGAATATTACTCGGTCTCGGCTGTGAAGCCAAGATCGACCAGAGAGCCGCACCATCAATGGCCTTCAAGCAACACAAGGCTTCGGACCTATTCAGACTCAGTGGACAGCACTATCTGTATGTTATCCCAGCATCTGCAACCGAAGCAGGACCTTGCAGGAAGTGTGTTGCTTGTAGCAAGCATAGAGAGGGCAAAGAAACGCGTTATTTTTGTGAAACTTGCCCCCCAGAGCCTAGTGCTACATATAACATAGTACTACACCATGTATAGTACTATGTTTCAAAAAGTATCACACTGAACGTGATTTCTAGACGTTCTTCATTGAAACAGTAAGATAAACACATAAAAGGAACAGCTATTTTTGATTCTTTGAACAAAAGGATGTCAAAAAAGAATAAATAAAAATATCCATAATTTTTGTTTTTTGGCCTATATTTACTGTGCCTATAAAAAAATTGGCACGCGGCCAATGTGTTAAGCCCAGTATCAGGTTAAACAAAAGAACGACAGACCTTCTCTCCAGTCATGGCAAAGGGTGCGTTGAACCACTGCTCAAAGTTTGCACATGACTTGAAAATGCTAGGAAGCAAGAAGTTCAACAATGCCCACAACTCCGGCAACTTGTTCTACAACCAAAGAAAAATTCCATTAAATTTTATATGAATTATTTGACAATACAAACATAAACATATAACATTCATAATCGTATATATTTTCTACGAGTATATACAGCTGGTATTTGAAATGTTCGTATCGTTTATATTCATAAATGTTAACAATTTTTGAAAAGGTAAAATGTTGCTCTTCCAACATTTGAAATAGCTAACAGTGCAGTTATACATCCTCAAACCAGTATTCCATCTGTCTAAAGAAGTACTTAACGTACCTTGAGCAAAGTCATTAATGCAGACTATTCACTCAGCATTACCAAACTGATGCCAAGAGAATTGAATAGCATCACCGTGTAAAAATTACAGCATAAATAATTAAAGTTTCCCACCTGAAGAGGAGTTCCAGTCAGCAAGAGACGATGTGGAGCACTGTAGTACGTGTTCAAGACTTGCGTCAGTTTGCAGTGATGGTTCTTCATTCGATGACCCTCATCAATAATCATGTACTTCCAACGAACCTATTAATAATCATCAGAAAAACACACAATCATCTTAGATTCACGAAAGCATTTATGTAATGTAACCAAGACTTTGAAAAATGCTTCTATAAAAGATTTTTTCTAAACTCAAGAGGTACTGCAGTATCTTAGCATCCAGTCAGAAATTCAAACAGTTGTTGGTAAAGCAAGAGCTACAAAAATCATACCCAGTAAACAAATATCATGATACTCACAAATACTTAAGTACGAGCTACAACAGCCAAGACTAACCTTTGATAGGTTAGCTTTGTCCTTCATTACGTATTCATAGGTGGTTATCAGGATGTTGAATTTGCCACTCTTCAGCAATGGCTGTGAATAGCGACGCATGTTGGGTGAGCCCTTGTAGGCAATCTTGACAACAGATGGCGCCCACTTATCGAACTCCATCATCCAGTTAGAGATCGTCCTATTTTCAACAGAGAAACCATAGATTAGCAATCACCTGGAATACTCATTCCAAGGTAGAAGCAGTTCTCTAAAGATGTGAACAAACTTACTGAATGACAATCATACAGGCTAACAGCAGCTCTAAGAGCCACATTTTCAAACTGCTTATCCACTGTATGCTGTCTGGACAATGACCTTATTGTGGTTTGGTTTTGGCGTGCATTAGAAACCGGCGCTATAGCAGTCACTAATTAATAATAATATGATGATGATGATAAGTTTTCTGCCTGAAGGCAGGTACACTGGCTTTATGCCACCTGGGGATGAGATGAGAGGTGGTTTCCTGTTGCCTTTCTTCAAAAGACAGTTATGGGTGAGCAACTTGTCCAAGGTCACTACACAGTGGCTTGAGGCAGATAAGAACCCACGACCCTCCGGCTACTAGACACTGACTACACCACTACAACACCATGTGCCTAATAATAATATAATATTAATAATAACACTAAAAGTCCAAACCCATCTGGCAACTCAAAGAGCCACCCTCTAATAAAGGTAAATGTTACAAACTTGAGTTTGAAGGATCTTTCAGCTGAAGTGCATGCATATGTGACCCCAGCAATCAAACGACAGGACCCTCTCTATAATCTTAGCAATAACTGCTTTGTAAATCACAAAATCTCTTCTGTTCAATACTAACGACAGCGGAACAATAATTAGGAAAGGTCCGTTGATGCGCTTCTTCTCCATCAGATATGTAATGAGGGCAATCGTCTGAATTGTCTTTCCAAGACCCATTTCGTCCGCAAGAATTCCATTCAGGTTGTTGTTATACAGCGACACCATCCACTCCAAACCCTTCACCTATATGCAATCAACAAATCAATCAGTATCAATCAACAACCAGAAAATATATGAATATCAATGAACAATCAAACCTATCAATTACCAACAATTAACAACCAAAATATGTTTGAATATCAATCAACAAGCAGACCAAATACTCACCAACCACCAGACAACATCAGAATAAAGAATTAAATCAATCATCTGGACAGCCACAGAATGCAGCAATAGTTTCCAATTAAAGCCATTTAATGTTCGATTACCCAGCCAATCAGGGTGCACAACAAATATTCAATCGATCAGTCCAACATCTGTTTTCGAACTCTATTCACCCGATCCTAATTCAGTCTCTGCAGCTGTCTGAAACACGCTCAGGTGCTCAGTACCTGATACTCCTTCAGCGTGCCTCCTACGAGCAGAGGTGGCTGCTCAGTAATTCCCTCCAGGCTGCTATGAGCAATGTTGTAGTAGGTCTGAGTCTTCGTCTTGTACTCATCATCCTCGTCACGAGCTGCCTTCCTGTTAAACAGAGAGAAATAAAGCACTTGAAACAATACACAGCTTGTAAAAACAAATCCTATATCATCATCACTGATATGCCATAGGTGGTGGTTCTGCATGTAAACACCAAACATGGCCATCCGAGTACAGCCATGTTTTGATGCCTTTGTGAGGTTCTAAAAAGGCACTCTGGCAACAGCCAGATACATACATATGTCATCATGTTATCTGCCAAGTAAAAAGGACAACTAAGTCAAAATCCAGTCACAATCCAGCATTGCAATCCAAGTAAGTCCAACAGTTTAACTGAGTTGGAGTCCAGGGCCTTTTTGAATAATGTGCTCTGTGAACTTCACAAGCCAACTCTAATTCTTCTCTAGGCTAACTCAAACACTCATACAACATTTCATTCATTTCATTCAAACACTCAAACCAAAATTTCGAGGATGGCCATGCAACAGAGCTGCTAAAACATTACATAGCTACATTTCGGCACCTTTGTGAAGTTCTTAAACAGATGCAACATACAAAATACATACATATGTGCTTTAAATATACAAAAATACATCCTGATCTAAGGCAGAAGCAAACATCAATATATGCTCTCCCTAGTATTACGGCAATACCCAAGAAGTTTACAGATTAGATTTGTGAGCCTATAATTTTAATCTAAAAAACATTCAATGTAACAACTTCTATCGGGTTCACTTCCAAAAACGAATCAGTCGCAATAAACGTACTTGATGGCAAACTGAATGTTTGTCTTCTCCACCTCTTCATCTTCCATGTCATTCTCTTCTCCGTCAGTTCCCTACAAACACATTCAGAAAAGAAGATGCAGCCTGCATAAAATCTTACCATATATCTGTAGTAAAATAAGACAACAAGAATTGCTTATCTATTGCATGTTCTATCATTAAAAAGCTTTGGCAGTGAGCACCAAAAGTCAGTTGAAGACGGTAGCCAATGCTACAGACACTGCAAACTTCTCTGGTGAGAAAAGAGAACCAGTGACTTACTTCATGCTCAATAAAAATAAAATTTCACAGACAAACACAGCATCAAGTTTGGTTCCAGAGCAAGAATTAAGGATCAATATTGATTTTAATGGCAGGGGCTACGAAGGCAAGGACAAGAAACAAAGGTAAGTAACCTGATTAACATCAGCGCCCAAATACAAAAAGTGCTAATCCATAGCACGAACAACCAAAACAGCAAAACTGATGGCACAAACAGAGTATGACAAATATTCAACAGAACAAGCACAGCTGCTTCTTGCTCACCTCCTCTGAACTCCCTTCCTCTGCATCGTCTCTTGGGGCAACTTCGTAACTGAAGTGACAACATCACAAGTTATTGTAAGAGATGTCGTTACAGTTAACTTGGGGACTAGTCATGACGCCAAAAGGTCAAGAAAATATACCATTAATTTAACAATGAAAAACTAAAACTACTCCTTTAAAATAACTCAAGTAAATCATAATTTTTGTTACTTGGCTCATTTCTAAATTAAGTCATGGAGTTCATTTTCTAAAGTAAGTTACGGAGTCTCTGATAAAGGTCACGCTTCACATGAGCTGAGCATCATAACTAGGATACTGTTAGTAATCAGAGTAAGTAAGTAAGAACAGCAACTGTGGTTTCGGTGGAACTGTAGTCTAACATCTCTAATTTCTTAAAGATAAACATAATCTGTGCATGGATGCTTACCCCGGATGCATTTCAAGCCAGGCATCGAGCTGGCTGGCAAGTGGAGCCTCTTCTCCACTCAGGATCTTGCCTGTTGCTGTCTCGATGACGTTCAGTCGCACATCGCTCAAGTTAGAGCTCTCATCGACTGGCTGAAACACCAACCACCCTCGTTCCTTAACACTTAACTAACTAACTAATACTTTAATTAACTAGCTACTGAACTAATTAGCTAACTAATTACCTAGTTACTTGCAGTTAACTAACTAACTACTTAACTAGTTCCTTTGCCATTTCAAACACACAACACTAATTTTGGAGAACAAATGTTAGATAAACATTTCAACATTTGTTTTATTTTAAATTCTTTCATCCTGTGCCTCTTTCCTATAATAATTTATTGTCATAAAGAGCAATTTTAAAATAAAATCTAATCTCGCATAATTTAACCTATTCTTCTCCATCTGAGCGCCTGAAAACCGTACTGTTTAACAATGATTTTACTTTTTCGGGTCGGGAGCACTTCTGTTGAGTTTATCCTCTACAAGGTGCTTTATAAATCTCAAATTACAATTACAACAAGAACACGAAAAACACTTTTAAACAAATGGTGCATGCTTACGCCTCCATTGGCACCCTCTGCTGGCATCTCTCCTTCGGCAACAGGGCGCTTCTTCTTCTTCTTCTTCATCTGGCGTTGCTTTCGCTTGGCTTCAATCTTGTGCTCAGCCACGAGACGTGTCAGGTTGGCAACGTATTCATCCGTCTGCGACAGGAGGAATGCCAGACGCTTGTCTTTCTTCTGATCAATCAGCTTCCTGTAACCCTCCTCATCCTCTGCCTGTCATCACAACATCTCATCATTATGCTATGAACATCTTGTATTTATGCAAAAGACATGTTGTAATTCATAAAGAACGTGTTGTAATTATGTAAAGAACATCTTACAATCATGGACAGGAAACTCATAATTACACAAATATCTTGTAATTTTACAAAGAACATCATGCAATTATGCAAAGAGCATCTTGCGTAATTTGACAAAGACCATATCGTAATCACACAAAAATACATGTTACACAGCAAACCTCACAATTATGCAAAGATGGAAACAAATATGTATTTATCTAGACATCCAAATAGCATTATGAAGACCGATTCCTAACTTTAACTTGTACACAGGTTTGTATTTATTCATGTACTGTAAATTTATAGTATGCAAAGAAACTATGATACTATACAGATCTGTTGCCAATTATGTTTAAATTAATGCCATTTACTTTACATTCAGCTAATAAATACATTCATCTAAGCTCCTATCTATACCGATTCATATGCAAAAATTTCACATGGTTTGTATGTGAACTAGAAATCATTTGTGCTATGAGAATTAAGTATATTTCATTGCACTACAGTTATGCAATAAGTGAAAATACATCAATCAGTAAAGTAATAGTTGATGAAACATTACTAACCATAAGTCGGCGCATACGTTCTTTCTCGATGCGTTCTTGTTCTTTCTTTTGTTCTCGTTCTGTGTTCATGTGGTAGACCATGACTGCTCTGTTCACCTTGCTCACTTTGCCAGATATTGTTCGGTGGAACTCTTTGAAGTCTTTGGCGTGCTGCAGAATGGCGTTCAGATATTCCTAAAACAGACACGCACGCATGTCATTTACTTAATTGGGCTGACAACCTGGAAAAAAACGTGGCATGATGGCCAAGCATCAGCTTTTCTTCATCCATGTAGCCCGGGTTCAAACCCTGGGTCTGCCATGTAAAACAGACATAGATCACATTGTTGAGATGTGCATAACCTCAGAGGCCATTATGTTCAGTATGAATGCCTCCTACTAATAGCAATCGTTTTTAAAGAAGATTAGGCAGCCCTGGGGAACGGTCACACTGTAAGGAGGGTCTTCACGATTTGAGCGACAACTGGTTGCATAAACGAACTGTAGCCTAACAAGCAGAAACAGATGCATGGCTTACTTGCTATACCAGATACCTTGAGTTGTCCATCCACTCATCGGGAAAAATAAAACCTAACAGACTAACAGCAAGAGGGGTTTTCAAACTACAAGGCAAAATGTATCCATTTCCTAATCAGTAAGTTTGATCACCTGATGTTTCTGTCTCCTCTTGCGTTCCTGTTCAATCTTCTGTTGTTTTTCAAGTTTCTCTGTGATCCTGGCTTCACGCAGAGACTGGTGTTTTGGCCTCTTATACGCGTTACAGTCCAACGCAGTCTGAAGTGTTGTATCACGTCTCATGCAAGACACAACTTCCTTTCGCAACTATAAAAATATGACATCAACCTTTTAACTTAAATTAACTGAATTTGTCATTTCATTGCATGCTATTAATGTATCATTCCTTTAGAATTAACACCAGTTAGGCTAGCAAGAAGTGCTTTTGTGCAGCACCAAAAGGCGCTACAAAATGCCCATTTACATACACATAAAATCATCACAACCAATTCAGTGTTTCGGTACTCAAACGTTAGCCAACTACAACAAGATTCCGAAACCAACTTATGCTAGACTCTATTATACTAAACTGTGTTATGTTAGTCTTGTAGTCAAACGATCATGTGTTAGCCTACTGGGGCAAACATCACTAACATTTCTCTAACTGGCAAAATTTTGAAACTCGTTACAGGCTTTTGACAAACCTTCAGAAGTGCTATGCAAATTTCATATAACACCACATTACATGTACTAAAAGACCTTTCCTGAATGATCAAAGATCAGCCTACTTGTTTCTGAAAGTTAAGCAGCCTCAGCGCTCTCAGTTCCATCATGGCCTTCATCTTCAGATCCTCAGCCATCGTCACTGGCAAGACGTCCAGTTCTTCGATTCTCTTGGCAATTCGGCTGGCAACCCTACAAGACACAGTAATGCCACCAGATAAGGTAACATACTGTAAAGTCACATTTACCAAAAGCTCTAATCAGCTGGACAGTGTCGTAGATTTCAGAAGCCAATAAGCAAAGATTTCTACTGGGGTTGTTGTCTCTGTTCCAGTAATTTCTGAAGTACAGAGCAAGCCATCATGAGATACTAGTCACTGGAAAGTGCAAACCTTTCAAACAACACTAATTAGTAAACAAGCAAATCTGCCAAATTAGAAATAGAGTGTACATTAAAAGCTAATTCTGGAATAAATTGTAAATTTCATAGCCTATCTCCCAGTGGCAGAACATGCCAGCCAACTTGAGTAAATCTGGATAAGCCATTTACATAATCAAAGTAATGATGCCCCAATCCCTCACTCCCATTTACAGGAATCCTCAAAAAAGGCTAAAAGCTCTGACAGCTGAACAACAGACAAGATAATGCAATCCAACAACTAATCTAATGACTTCTATAGCGCCATTATCACAATGCATAAAAATCAATTGATGGTCACTTCAAGCCTGGTTGAAATCCTAAATGTCAGGAAAACAAGCAGTCAGGCTACAGTGGGTAAGCGTCAGGCTACAGTGGGTAAGCGTCAGGCTACAGTGGGTAAGCGTCAGGCTACAGTGGGTAAGCGTCAGGCTACAGTGGGTAAGCGTCAGGCTACAGTGGGTAAGCGTCAAGCTACAGTGGGTAAGCGTCAGGCTACAGTGGGTAAGCAAGCTGACGCAGATGACCATTTATGGACAACCTGCACTTACTGCATGCATAAAGTGACAACAAATTTCACTCACAGTTAAACACTGGACTACTACAGCACATTAAATGTTTTCTCCAAGCATACACAGAGTCTACTCCAGTACACCTCGAATGGGTTAAATACATTCGCCCCACATTCCTCCGTTAGTCAGAAGTACACTTTATGCAGACATGAAACGAATCCACACACAGAACCTGTTAATGCATCACCTGTTTTCCCTTTCCTGCAGGAGGGTGAGTGGGTCAAGCCCCTGCGGCTTGTTGACCGGTGCAATGCGGTTGTTGCGCTGTTGCATCGACATAACAGCCTGGACAGATGAAGGGAAATTCGGAGGCGGTGCTTGACCTGGAGCTCCCGGTACGGGCATCTTCTGACCGGGCTGGTTCATCACCACCTGTGGACCAACGGCCCCTGGTTGGACCGGATAGCGCTGACTGTCGCTGTCTCCTGCCACTTCAGGCCCAGGTGGCCCGGCTGCATTCATCGGCTGAGGACCCATGCCCTGGTAGGGAGACGGTACAGGACCAACTCCACGCACATGGCTCGCATCTGAAAACAGTAATCAAGCCACGTTACGCAAACTACAGAAAACTCATTTAATGTAACCCATAGTAGGTTTACATTATGTTATATAATTTATGACAGCCAATTATTTCTGTAGAACATTTGTCAGGAGTCTTTTAAAAGACCATCAGTTAAGAATCTTATAATTTTATATAAAAGAAGAAATCATGTAACATTTACATTATTTAAAAGTCACCTTCTTGTTTAAATTCTAATCATTTCACAAAGCTTAACGTTATAACTGTGTTAAGCAGTGCAACACTTTTTTAGACAAACATTCATTTTACCATGTATAATTCAGACGACAGTTACATTTACGTTAGATTAAATCTTTCTCTGTATATTTACCTGGCATTCCAATTCCGAAAGGGCGTTTACCCTCAAGCACTTGACGCACATTCTCTGGCAGTGGCTGATTGCGTGAGATGCACTTGTACGCCATAATCTGTGCCTTTAGCATCTGCAACTGTGCTGGTGTCATTGGCGTCTGTCTGGCACCATCCCCTGGCACTGGTGGCCCGGCTCCCACTGTGCCCGGCATCGTGCTTCCTATAGGTCCTCCAGCACTGATGCTGCCATCCCCCATTGTACCACTTCCACCCTGACCAGAACCCATTCCAACACCACCCATCATGTTCGGCGCCCCTCCTGGGCCGCCCTTTACGGCTCCAGGCACCCCTGTTGCACCCATGGGACCTGGGCCACCCATTGGGCCGCCTGCCATTCCTGATCCACCCATGGGGCCCTGGCCCCCTACAGGCCCCATACCATGGACTCCCATTGGACCTCGCACCATACCTGGCCCTCCACTCATACCTCCCGGCCCTCCCATCATTCCAGGACCACCAACATGTAGACCTGACTCAGCAGGAAGTCCCGGTCGAGGTATGGGGCCCGACATGCCCTGAGGAGGACCACCGACCATGCCACCCTGTGAGCCCATCAGCCCTGCTCCTCCCATGCTGGGAGTGTTCATCTGTGTGCCACTCATACCCTGTGCTCCCATTGGACCACAGGGCATGTTCTGTCCACCTGGAGGTCCACTTGACATGCTGTTTGGCATGCCCACAGGCCCACCTTGACCTGCTGTCATCATGTTTCCTGGTCCACCCATTGGTCCACCCTGGCCTGGTGTCATCATGTTACCAGGTCCTCCCATGGGCCCACCCTGTCCCGTGCCCATCATTGTATTCATCATTCCTTGGCCAGCCATTGGCCCACCTGGCCCTGAAGTCATCATGCCCTGCGTGCCCATTGGTGGGCCACTTTGGCCTGACATCATCATCCCCATCGGTCCACCTGGTCCAGGAGCCATCATGCTCCCACCCATTCCCTGACTACCCATGTGCCCAGGTCCCCCTGCCATCTGCCCAGCACTACCCATGGCCTGTGAGTTCATCTGGCCGCTGCCCATCATGGGACCCACACCACCAGGCCCTGGTGTCATACCATGCTGCCCCATAGACACCCCGTCCATAGGGGAACCCATCATCTGGCTGTGACCTCCCAAATGACCACGAGGCATATTCTGGCCTCCCATTCCCTGTCCCGCTGCTGCAACGCCTTGCCTCTCAATCATGTCTCCCTGCGTCATAGGCATGCCATGCCCAACCATGGGGCCTGCCCCAACCGGCATGCCCCCCATGGAGCTGGAACCCATTGGGCTATTGGTCATTCCGGCACCACCCATAGCGCCCATTCTCGGCACATTCGGTCCACTGCCCATCACCATCTGTCCACTTATGACGTTGCTCATAGGTCCATCATACTGACCACTGGTCATCTGTCCACTCATCTGCCCCGGCTGATTCATCTCAGCCATATTTCAAACAAGATATCTAAAGAAAAATGATACATAACAAACATTACGTTAGATCCTGTATAGAAAATCTTAGACAATCCATATAATTAATTTTAGTAGTTGCTCCCACATAGCTCAACGCATTAGATGCACCAGAAACTTGTAATAACGCTATCTTTGGGAGCCGTATTAAGAACCATCCTATAACAAGGTTGTTAAAACACATTTATTTCTGTAGGTAAATTAATTTTGTGACCTATGTCCCCAACTACATTATATCAGAAGTCACCTCATAATAAGTGTGTAATAACAACTCTCCGGTGTACTATGTCTTCACTCTTAAATTTGTTGTATCATTTCTCCAAATCAGTTTCATTAGTAGATGACAACTGTCGAAGTCTACTCCAACTGTAGTTTGAGGTGTTATAAAAATAAAATAATAAATCATGCTAATAAAATGTTAATAAAATAATATGTGCCAGACATTTGAGCGCTAGCTTGTGCGTGAGAACTGGCAGTGCGGTGAACTTCGCGATACACAGAAAACAATTTATCGGTAAGAAAAGAAAACTAGAAATGCGATCTCTTCTGGTGTTTATCCGCCTAAGTGCCCCTTTGTGGAACCAACGCACCAAAATGGCATTAGTACTGCTGTCGGTGTTCATGTTTTGAAATGACCATTTAAACGACGAAATACTTACATTAGTAAAAACTCAGTCAGTTAACTCAAGTAATGTCCTTGAGATTTACCAAACTTACCGAGTATCTACAATGTATTTGGAAGAAATTTAGTTCGATAAAACATCGGCCATTGTTAGCTTCCCATTAGCATATCGCCATCTACCGGTCAAATTTCCGTAAGTTAGTAAGTAACCTAAAGCTAACGTTCACTCATAGGTTGAGGATATCTCTATGATAAAACTTATATTTCAAACCACTATTTGAATTTTGGTTAATATTGAGTATATGTGTATGGAGTTTCTGACAAAATATAAGCAATTAATTATTATTGTTATATTAACGTAACCGTCAACGCGACATAATGTTTCATAATTGAGATCATACGCAAGCCGAAGCTTTTTCCAATTCCTAAGTCTTGTCTTGCAGCTAATGTGAAGACAAGAAATTGTTATGACGGTAACGAGTAACATTAGTTAGTTAGTAAGTAAGTAAGCTAGCATTCATAGCGCGCTTAAACAATACTAGTCTTGCACGAAAGCGCGTAACATGAACTCAGTTAATCATAATACAATCTAAATAGATGAGTTTTAAGTGCAACTTTGAATGCAGTTATCGTAGGTGAGGTTCGGATGGCGATTGGTAGTTTATTCCATTCTGTTGGTCCGGCGAGAGCGAATGCACGGTTTCCAAACTTCCTGGTTGAGCGGGTGGTAGCAAAAGAGCCGGACGTAGATGAACGCAGTCCTCGTCTAGACTGGAGGGAGGAGCACGGGGTGACGAGAGATGTCAGGTAGGATGGGGAGGAGTGGGTAGATATGCGATACATTAAAAGACAGATCTTGAATATAATGCGGGCTAACTCCGCCACTACCTTGTTTGGGGGTAGTGCCAGTCCCAAGCCTGGATAAAGGAGGAGGGCGACGGCAACGGCCTTTGATGCCACAAGCTGTCGTTAAACTGAAGAACTACTACAAATGCGGGCTGGTATAGGAAGCCAGTGGAGTTCACGTAGAGTCGGGGTAATATGGGGAGAGATTCATAGCATTCACTGGTGTGTCGGGGATGATTTTTTATGTAAAATTTGTAATAGTAAATTCCTCATTTCATTAGCGCCCGAAGAGCACGTCATCCTTTATAGCCGTTAGTTACACACAGGGCCCTTAGTTGGTTATTAATAATTGTAATCGTAATATCGAGATTTCTACAGCGCCCAACTAAAGGCACGTCAAGAGGATTAGCTTATTCACAAGCGCTCAGTCAAAACAAAATCGATAGGCAAAAGTGTTCGGTTCCAGGTCAAGATCCAACAGTCAGGCAGAGAGACAGCGTGGCAACTACGGTGGGTCATATTTGGGATTGGAGCGGAAAGAGGGATAAGAATTGGAGTCAGGATAGGATCTGCGAAAGAGGAGTGTTTTCAGTTTGAGTGAAAGGCCAATGCAGAAATTGTTGCCAGCAGTGGCACAGTGCGGTCTCATTTTGGGCCCGAATGAACCTGGCTGTCTGGGGTGGGAAGCCACACACACCCAGGCCTTCACACTGCATAGTAACTGGCCCAGAAGAAAGCAACCTCTCAAACTTTCAATAATTAAAATGTCGCTTCTCCACTCTTTAATAGCCATACGCTTTTGCCTATCGATTTTGTTTTGACTGAGCGCCTGTGAATAAGCTGGTCTACGCGGCGCGGCTTTCGTTGGGCGCTGTAGAAATCTTGGGATTACGATTACGATTACGAGTAAATGAGAAAAATGTGCCATAATAACAACCCATTTTTGAAACTTCAAATTGTTAGCATCATGTAATTACCGTTAATGAATTATGTGAAATTTAAATTGATGACGCTGTCGCACCACATACATTTAAGTGACACTATGTCAGAGAGATATAATGCGTTGGCCTTCACACTCCATAGAAGCATGACAAATTATGTAGCGGAAAATCTATAAAACCAAGTCTAGCGGTTTTTGGGGTTTTGCGCAGTAAAATAGACGGAAACTTCCATAGACGGAAACTTTCATAGACGGAAACTCCAGAGAGCGCTAAATAAATTATTCTTCGCGAGATTCTTGTTCAAATTCTTTGTTTAATGGCGCTGATTCGAACCGTAGTTAGTTGATGTAATATACACCGGAGATTGCTACAAACATACTTATGCTGTAGTTTTTTAGGAGATAAAATTTAATTCCGTAAGATGGATAAGTATTTACTAAAATCAACAAATATTGTGGAATCTAATCCAAAAGTAAGTATCATAATGTAATTATAAATTGTTACATTTTATATCCTACCATGGTGGCAACAGTGATAGTAATCGTAAATGTTCGAATTTCTTCAGCGCCCAAAAGCCAAGTCGTGGGAAACACCTTATAGTAGTCGCTGAGTCAAAAGGTGTGTCGGTGACGCAAGTTTGGTCAAATTCGATTCCAAGTCCAGATCCAAAGGTCAAAGAGGTAGAGAGGCAGACGGCTAAGGTGGATGGTGTGTTCGGAATTGGAGCGGCAAAAAAGACAAGAAGCCGAAGAATCAGGATAGGATTTTTTAAAATGTAATGTTTTCAGTTTTGAATGAAAGGCATGCACAGGAATTGCTAAAGTAACGGAGGCTTTGATGAAGAGCACGGTAATGTGAATTGTAATTGTAATTTGAGATTTATAAAGCGCCTCTTAGAGGATAAACTCAACAGAGGTGCTTCCGACCCGAAGGAGTAAAATCATTGTTAAACAGTACAGTCTTGAGGCGCCTACAGAACACTGAGAGGGGGAGAGAAAGGAGCTCAAGTCGCAGTTCTGACTCTGGTATATTTGCACTTCAGTGCTTCTGAGAAGGCGTTTAACAAGTGTGTTCTTATCTTTACATCAATAATAGTTCTCCTGACATGAGGACCAAGCATTCCCTATAACCTTAATTATCCTTGAAAGATTTAAAGATCTTAATTAAGATTTGTTTACTCTTTTAAAACTCATGAATGTGTGTAATTTATTTGAAGGGCCATAGAAAGGCATTGTCTCCAATACAATTGGTTGGCAATGAAAACCTGTCTATTTCTGAAGCCAACAGCATACAGGCAAGGCCTATTTTCTACAGTGTTGTCATTTTATTCATGTTTTTGTGCACTAATTTTTAGTTTCTCATATATATATGTACCAGTATTTGTTCTGTAAATGAAACCAAGTAAAACATGTAAGAATTTTGCATCATTTATTTGAAGAAATCTGGCCAAAATTCTGTAATTTTCAAAAGAAATTTAAAATTGTGCAGACTTTGTGCTTTTATTTTCTCTGGGTTAATGTTCAAATCTCAGTAAGATATGTAAAAATGGAAAACAGTTTAGCCTGTCAGCATCGATGGTCAAATTACAGGCCTCGGTCAGCTAACATTTAGCCGCAAAATGTTGTATTGTCACTGGCATTGCGGCAATCAAACAATGCCAAGAGCCCAGGTGAAGGATATTTTTCCCTTGCCTGTTCACATATTAAGAAAAATGAATGAGCACAATTTTGTATTGAATTTCAGAATGCAAAGACTACAAAGGGATGTGTTAAGCAGACCAAGAGGTCTGAAAACTCAGAGACTGTCATCTATGAAGACCCAGTGTACCAAACAAAAAGTGTGGAGACAGTCTGTGCCAGCACACAGACTGCTAGCGTGAAGTGCGAGTGTGCCTGCCACATGGCCGAAGAAGATGCTTGGGCAGAGAAAGAAGCCTACAGGTTAATGGTGCAAGGTCAGTAAGAGGTCAAATAAAAAGAGAATGAAAATTATTTGTTTATTTATTTTCTCATATATTTGAGTGTTGCTATGGAAAAACCTTCCATTGAAAATTTAGACTATACCACCACCAACAGCTTAAGAAATATTCTTAGCTTGTCTGAAGTTGCACCTAGTTAGAATTGTTACATAGCTATGTTTCAGAATCTTTGAAAAGTTCTTAAAATTTGCTATAAATTTTCATATAAGTATATATACATATACATACACATATATAGCACCACTCTCTAACGATAAGACACAAGTTGATGGAGCTTAACAATCTTGCACTTTGAGCTAGTTTAAGGTCCCTACATATCGACCATTTAAGAGGAGACTTGAATCGGCGCACTCAGCATTTTCAACCAGTTAGCCAGTATGTCCTGCAATTTAGTTTGCCTGCTGTTCAGCAAATATTTATTGTCAGATATGCATAGGTTCAGCAAACATGTCATTTTAGTTTTTAGACTGTTTTGTTTGGTTTCTTTGATTTCTCTGCAGTAACAATTATTAAAGCTTTCACGTCTTACAGCGGAACATAGGGAAGTTTCCTTCACTTTGGCCCAAGATCCAGCAGTGGACGAAAACCAAAGTCCTGGATACGGACAGGGCCAATGCATGCATGACTTGCTAACAAGCATTGCCAATAAATTTATCTGTAGGCTTCACAGAAAATGGTTTGATGAGGTTGGATGATGGAATGTTTCAGACGAAGTTCCCCCGGATTACTGGAAAGATTTGGCTGAACTACGAAGAGCTGCTCTTGAAGAAGCACTCATTGAAAATAAAGAGGTAGTCTCAAATGTTAAAAATTTTAAGCAAAATAAAACTTATTCTAAACTGAATAGCATGTTTTGTGGCCTGAAAGGTTACTGCAGTACTGTAATGCTTTTGAGGGCGGTTTAACATGTGCTACAACACTACTGAAATAAATTACAAATATTCAGTTGTATTTGGAGCGTCATTTGGCTAATAGTTATATCTTGCCAGGTTGTTGTGGAGTTTGTTATTGTTATGAATTATCAGTAGTTTTGAACTTCAGATTAGCTGCTAAGATTAAAGTCCACATACAAAACAACGTAAGATTAAATGAGACTAGTTGTTTATTTTTTATATCATAAATTGTGATAATTTATTTAAGTAAACATTTCTCTAGCAGAATTCTTACCTGTATAAATTCAGAACATACTTTCATAGTTTAAGAGATAGCGTACTAACCCAAGGTAAATGTAAATGTATAGGTTTTATGTACGAGAGCATGCTGCAACATCAAACCACACTTTTACTGGTTTTTGATATATTTCCGAATAATCTTATCACACAAAGCATGTGATTTGTGTTAAGGGAATGTTCTCTTATGGGGCTTTACAGCATGCTACACATCTGTAAGTCAGCGATAATTTTTTGTTTTTACCTCTGTAGCTGCATGAAAAACTGAGCCAACTAGAAAAGGAGAAAGAGGCACTTGCAGAACTTGCCAGCCATTCCGACTACTTTGCCAGCGTCTTAAAGGTAGGCTTCAGAATGTGAATATGTAAAAATAAACATGGTCTGTGCACAAGGACCTTAAACGGCGTGGTGCCATTGGTGAAGGATCTCACCTGATAAATTCATTGCAAAATGAGCAGGATCGAGGCCATACGGTCGCTACATAAAACACTTGGTTTAGTACACCATCTGCTTCGTAAGCAGAAGTTTCAGTAGCCATTTCTGTTATTTTTGTACCTATATTATATGGTATAATTTCACTTCAGGAGTGCTTGTTTACTATTTTGTATGCAATACGGTTTGTATTGGATTTGTTTTTCACGAACAAAAATTACCAAGTTAGTTCAGCAAGTTTCTTTGAGGTATTCTGACAGCACAGCATGCACCAAATTTTTCTAAATCTGATTGACCTTTTTGTGATTTTTAGAAGGCTATCAACTACGATGACAGCGGAATAGTGGCTGATGAAACAATTAACTCTCAAGTTCAAGATGATCCTGAGGAGGATTTTAGAGAAATTGATGCTGAGGAGGAAGCAGAAGACAAAAGATAACAACATGAAGACAAACAGTCATGAGAACAAGCAAGAAAGGCCACTTAGTCAAGTTGTTTCCTTATAATTACGGGAAGACATGTTTTCATTGCTGTTACTCATAGGTTTCTTCTAGAAACCAAAACTTGGAAATACAGTTTCTTCCTATTCTGCCTCTGAAATGTCACTTTTCTGTCGTGATCACTTAGTTTTTGTATGCTTATATTTTCTGATGACTTTGTTCATAGAAGTTCCTAAATCCAAGCTGTTAAAGGTTTCAGTTTGTTCTCCAGTTTGTGTATCAGTATTATTTAAAAGAAAAAGGACATTTTTAAAGTCCTTGCGTGAAGATTCTGGTATGTGCTGTTGCAAAAACCCTCTTTTTGCAGAATGTGGTGCAAGTCTCATTCAGAGTACCCAACATATTGACTATGTAATGTGTTGATGACATACTGGAATTGATATTAACCACAAATTAATTTACATGTTTTCTTACATGTATAATTAGTTAAATGACAGTGTGAAGCACATCTTGGAAAGGCTTAGTTCAGATTTGAGTTGCAAGCAGTTGAAAGTTCAGTTGCTCTTTTACAGGTAATATATAATAATTAATCATTTATTAACTACCTCACCGGCATGGTCCATTTCACAGTGGGATTTAAAACTTAATGCAGTTTTGAAGCCTTAGTAGGGTACTTGCTTTTTCAATACATGCCTTGATAAACAACAGTTCTCCAAGGTAACTGCTTCTTTATTATCCATATACAACAGTTCCAAAACAGGCAGCTAACACAGGGACAACATTTTTCTAAACATCCAGCAGCCTTTTCACGTTTATACAGGACAATGATCGAGGTATGCAGAGGGGAGGGTCTGTACTGTGTTGGATCTAATCGGAGTTCAGACAGACCATGGTTCCAAGGTTTTAAGATCACGGGGTATAAAAATCTTTTGTCACAGTGGCATAGAATGTGTGGGGCTGCAATAAATCTTCCAATTTCACAAGTCTATAACTGTGTACAGAACTCTTTGACATGGCCCTCACACATCAAATTCAAAGATCACAAATATAATGAAATTAAAAAGAATTTAAATTAAATTAGAGTTTCCAATAATTAAATGAACAAGGTAAACACTATCCAACCATTTTCTCACAAATATTTCCACAAAAACAATTTGATACATCAGTAGCGATGCGCATCAGTTCACAGCAAAACATTCACAGAGAATTGTATACAGAAAAACGATTTTTCTGCAAGTAATAGCATGACCAGATGGACCATGATGTTCAAAGTAAACTGAAATGTAGTGACTGCTTTTCTTGCAATTTTTGCAGTTTTCCAGTTGGTTCTTTTACTAATGCCCATACCTGTAATACAAAACGTAAAATATCATTCATACCCACAATTTCCTTATGTTTTATAGCGAATTGAGGTTATAACTGATTGTAATTAATTATATGAGCAGAAAGAGGAATATATAAAATGGGAAGGCATAGATGGATAAAACAAAAGTACTATGTGGTAAAAAATGGATAAAGTACTTTAGGTTGTAGCAAAAAATGACACATCAATTCATCAACAGCAAAAACCAGAAGCAAATGAAGAATGCCTGTTTGACTTTTTTACTGTATCAGGTTGTTCAACACCTGTAACCAGGTCAAAGGACAATTCTGAGCTGACCTTCAAAATGGCAATTTAACCAATTGCCCATCTAGCACTGTAATAATAGGAGATTAACAACAGGAGGGCAAATTTTATGGCAACTTGGCACTAGTTATTCTCATATGAAATACAACAAAATTACTCTAGAGAATAATAAGTGAAGATATAAAACCAAGACTTACTTTTGGAACTCCCACTCACGATTGTCTAATGGGCAAACCTGACGTGTCTTCAGCCAACGAGAGATGCAGTGGAAGTGAAAGGCATGCTGTTAACAAAACCGAATAGTAACTTATTTAAGTTTTATACTGATTTACAAGAAACAATGTACCACACCAAATTACCGTTTCCTTTCTTAATTTCACATCTCTCCAAGAATGCATAGATTTACTATGTATTATATGAATGAACACATGCAAAGCTACACCACAAACTACTGCTGTCAAATACAATACAGTCATTACTTATGCGGTGCTTCAGCGTTTGCAAATAATACCCTTTTATTAGTTATTATTATGAAAATTTGTGAAGCAGACAAAGTCACGCTAAAACATGAACCTGAAGGAATCTTAGACCATAGTTTAGAGATCAATGTGACTGATGCCTTTGGTATTATGATAATGGTGCTATAGAAGTATAATATTAGATTAGATTCTGCTTTTCTATAGCACCACTACAGAATACATGGCAAAAAGCATTAAACGATTGTGGCATAATGGCTTGTCCAGCCACTTGCTGCTTTACAAGGAAAGCACTTGGTTAGCATGTTATTATTATTATTTTGGGTTGTCAGAAAGCTATGAATGTACGAAATGTGACTTACATTGCAAACTCCCCATGCCACGGTGCACTCTTCACTGGTTGCCGAAGCCTGGTTGGCTTGACATTCAATGCCTGTCATAAGAACATGATTAAATTCATCATTAATTACTTACACCATCTACTAGTAAATCTAATTTAAACAAAAGATTTCTGTAGTTTTAAGAAAGTAAAATTCAACAAAAAATCAATCACAGTCTGCCACAGTGTTTCTCAAAATTCATATGAAAATTGGAAGAAAAGCTATCTGAAATCATTTTAAAATAACAGAATTTATCAGACTAAAATTACTTTTCTGACTTACAATGATCCATTATGTGGTTTCGGCAGATGGCACAGTTGTCGACAACAATATCTACAATAGATTTTCACAACATGACAAGACCTGAATCAAAGCAAGGATCATGACAGTTCTGAATATTCATGTGGGACCCTACATGAAAAACCTGGCCATTCAGAAAAATTAGAATATTGGTTTATTACTACATTAGATTAGGCTGAAACAGCTTAATAATTTGGTGAAATTTGCATGTTTTTAAAATCAGTCATATACCCAGAAGTTTAACATCAGATGTGTTGAATGACAATTTCCCATCTCTGTGAAAATTATGCACAGAACTATTTCAGACCTAGTCGACACGCAGCCACCTTTCAAGTTACTTTCTCGCATATTGATTTTGCAACTTAGGCCAGGGTTTCTCAGAAATGGTCATGCACATTGTGTATTACAAAAGTTGGTCTGAATGGGATAATACTTACCCCAAGCCCACAACGCAACTGCATTCCACTGCAAACAAGAAAAACAAACAATAAACAGAAAAATGTAGCACAATACATTACAGAAATTTTCAGATGATTACATAAATATGTGCATTACCACTGCCTACATGGCCTTTCTTTGCTGCCAAATGTGTTGTCCATTTAGCCTGTCATACGCGGAATCTGCTTGATAATTCTTGCATGTTCAGACTTCTACTGTGACCAAGTCTGAGTTTTTGAGTAATTTTTCTAATCTCCCGTGTTTTCTGAGTGTCTGTGGATGTGGTTTACCAATCGGCTACCTGCTCACATGGCGGCCTGAAGCATATCTGAAGACTGTCCTCTACTGTGTAACAGGGATTGTGAGACAGTGAAAATTTTTATTGGCTGCCAATGTTCATCATCCTAGACGCAAAAAAATAATCCAGAAACTCAGAAAATGGTGTCCACTTTTACTTTGTATGAGAATCCAGTGGTTTGGTTGTGTGTTTGTGTTTAGCCAGCCAGTCCTGACTTTTCTAGTTATATAAGCACTGCTTCCTTACTGATGAGCTTTTTGTTTTTAATGAACTTTAACATAATTTAGGCTAGTGTAGAGCAAGCCTCTGATTAGTTTCCCTTGAAGAGGTGCCATACAAATTTACGATTATAATTAAATGTGACAGTGGATGAGAAAACCTCGCAAGGTCAGCAAAAATCAAAACTGAGTTTGATACAGCACTGGATTTGGCTGGAATTGTTGAAGAATTGTCTGAAAACTAGTCTTCTGAGCGCTTTTCACGCAAATTTACTTTGCCGACTTTATCAGAATTTTCTCGTGCACAGTCACAAATTACATAAATACGAACATACATACATGCCCCAATACACCAATTTTCACTCAAGACAATGCAAATGCCACGCAATAAACACTAAGTAAATTACATTTATTTTAGACATCGATTAGATTAAACATTTCGCACGGTTTCGACTAAATCTTTAAAAGAATATCAAAATTTTAAAATAAAAGCATAAAAAAACCGTTGTACGAAATTCGAAGCTTTTATTATGGTTTATACTTCGACTCAATCCGCTTTATACTGTGACTTCATTTATACCGCAATTTGGTCATTCGAACAAGACAGATAACTCGCTGTTACGGACGCGAATAAATTCAATATAAGAAGCAGACAAAGAAAACTCACTTTTTTCACTTCAAATCTCTTCTTGCTGCCCGATTTATCCGAACTCACAGTTTGCATTTCATCGTCAATATCCATTGCAGCCGCCATTCTTGTTGCTAATTTCTTCCTTGCTGCTATTATTCATACGAATTTTCGCTAAACCGAATCTAACGCTATAGTCACTGTAGGAGTATATGATCTCGCAAGGCTTTTTGGGATCTCCGGGTGAAAGAGTATAGATTTTTAAGACTAAATTTTAACTGAATCAAGCTACATAAAACTAAACATTTTTAGCGCGGGATCTCATGATGTGCCACATGCCAGAAACTAATGAGCGGATGCTGCTAATACTCAGATGTTGCGTTGCAGGGCTAAATTTTTATAATTTATTCAAAGCCGGAGATGATGCAGCAAGCACACACTCCTAGTCTCTGTGACTTCTGGACTCCTCCCTGGCTTTTCGACCCCAATAATGATTTTGTTTAGCAGCGACCATCGACTGATGCCTTGAGCATTATTACAGTGGCGCTATAGAAGTTTTTAGGTTAGATTAGAATGGATCCTAGGACTAGGATCCGCGGATTGTTACATGTTGCGTCGTATGTCTAAGTTTAGGTATTGATAATTGCACTTAAGGATTTCTACTTATGAAATAGATCGCAATACAAGTGTTTTAGAGTTGAGCCATTTATCTATTGGTTTAGTCCATCCAGTTCCTTTCGCTTGTATAGGCATTAACGTATAAGTGTAGAAGCTACACATTCTAAATAAACACAACAGAGGCGCTGTCGAAACTCTGTCGTCGAAGTCCTCGCACGAGAAAGCTTTCGCCGTCAACGCAGTACAATCTCTTCACCAAAGGCGCTTCACCATTGACCTCACCTCCAATTGACTGTAGATTTTCACACCTACAGGCAATCTCACCCAAAGTGCTTCCGTCAACTTCTGCTGTCGTTGCCAACGAAGTCGTCTGAATTAGACCCTCTGCCGCCGTTCTTAGTTAAGGATTTTGTGGATGAAAGTTTGCTGTTAATTGTATTGTCGTTGAACGATATAGTCTAAACGAGGGATACCTTTCCGCTTACCAAAAAACGGTCGATTATTTTACATTCACTCCAAAGCCGGTGACCGGATGCTTATGACATGGCTAATTATCGTCCACTCTTCGATTATATTTTCCATCGAAGATAGCTGAGAAGATGGTGTCGATAAACTGTGTCCACACAATCTTATCAACTTATCTGACATGTTACCTGGAAGCAAATTTTGATGTGGGTGCAGCCTTTGACACCGTCGACCATGACTATCCCTTAGAGCGCATTGAGACGTCATCCGGTGTCGTGGGTTGTCCTCTGCAACGGTTGCGTTCGTTCCTCTCTGAGCGCACTTATGCGGTGGTGTTGTTGATTCCACATGCAACATACATTCATACATACACACACACACATACATACATACAATCACCCATACATGCATACATGCATACATTCATACATAGATACATACATACATTCATACATACACACACACATACATACATACAATCACCCATACATGCATACATGCATACATTCATACATAGATACATACATACATTCATACATACATACATAGATACATACATACATTCGTACATACATACATAGATACATACATACATACATTCATACATACATACACATACACACATACATACATACAATCACCCATACATGCATACATGCATACATACATATATATATACATACATACATGCATACATACATACATTCATACATACATACATTCATACATACATACATACATTCATACATACATGCGTGCGTGCATGCATGCATGTTTGCATACGTACATAGATTCAACAATGCACTAATTAAAGTTCATGAATGTAGGGTATATAATGGAAGTGCTATGTTCAGCGTCTTGGGCGACTCATTTTGCATGACACAGAGTGACACACATTGTTTTGCAACCACAACATTTAAATCTCTGATCACAACGAGCAGATGCGCATGCGTAGTGAGAAGTCCAAAGCTATTCTCTTATGGGCTCAATGCATGCCCAACTAATTTATTGTCATATCATGATAAGAGGCAAAGATCCAGGTCGCGCAAAATAAATTTTCGGAAATTTGACATTAAACTCGTTAATCTGGTTCAGCGCCTTCCGCAAGCCGAGCGGTGAAGATCAGCATTTTCAGAGCCATTATAGTCGTTCTAGTGTATCGGTGATAGTTTGATCACTTCAAGTAAGAAGAACAAAACTAAAACAAGTGAGAAATCTGGTTCTATTTATCTACTGTCTCTCTGCGCGTTGATCATTGTGGAGAACTCGAATACACGGCTAGTCTCTTGCGTGCGTCGAGTTCTTCTGGTTTCACGCGATCTTGTCCCCATTCTTCAGATCCAGCCTTGTGGTCGCTGCAAGCGGATACGGCTGTGATATCGTTTCGGTCGCCTTGAGCTCAAGATCCGTTCCTGCGTGAAGGCCTCGCTTCTTGACGCCGATGGAGGCACCAGCTGCGGTCGACGTAGTCATCTCGAATGCTCTGCCCGGCATCGCCTCATGAGCCCGGTTCGCTGGCTGCCCGGACGGTGGTGGGCCGCTTCGATTTCCTGGCAGGGCCTCGGATGATGATTCGTCCTTGACATCGGAAGGAGAACTTCTGCTCGGCACGCGGTTCTTCATCTCGTACTGGATCAGGTCGAAGCCCATCGACATGAGCGACATCCCGAAGAGCAGGTAGAGCGCAGCAACAATCATCTTCAGCGCGGCCCCGGATTCGCCGGACGAGAATCCAGGCACGACATCCCCGAACCCGATCGTCGAGATCGTGATGAAGCAGTAGTAGGCTCCCTTCATGGCGTCCCAGCCCTCCCAGTTAGCGAACATGATCGTTCCGAGGCCGATGTAGCCGGCGATCACCAACAGAGTGACCGTGATGGGAATCGACATCTCGTCCTCGTCACCGTCGTCATCGTCATCGTCGTCATCGTCGTCTACAAGTCGTTGACTCCAGGAGTCCTTGTCGTCGACGGCGGACTGCTGGGGGTTGTCAGCCGGCGTCGGTTGGGCGGCCGAGCCCTGTAGGCGGCCGCGGTGTCTTCGCTTGCAGGCGCCGAGGCAGCAGATCTTGAAGTAGACGAAGCGAAAGACATCCCCCAGGATCTCGCCGATGCTGGCCAGGCAGACGAACATCAGAGGAATGCCGCACATGGCGTAGGCGAAGGTGACCAGGCGACCCCAGGTCGTCGACGGTGTTATGTTCCCGTATCCTGCAAGCACGCACCAGAACAGACATACTCCAGGGTAACTACATCCATCGATGTCAAGTCTAATCCTCTCAGTATTCCGCAGGCGCCTGAAGACTGTACTATTCAACAGAGATTTTACTTTTCGGGTCGGAAGCACCTCTGTTGAGTCTATCCTCTAAGAGGCGCTTTATAAATCTCAAATTACAATTACAATTACAATCCAATCCAACCTAATGTAATCGTATTATTATTTCTGCATTCATTAAGCGCCACTATTTAAAGACTAAGCATCAATCGATGGCGCTGAGCAACTGTGCGTGAAGGCTTTGCTCGCTATACAGTAACCGTATCAGGGAAGACTCAAACCTTCACACTCCACGTTACATGACGAGAGCCCAAACCAATCGGCTACCGTGTTACACCGTCACATATCGTGTCTGATCTTATCTAATCTAATCTATTCTAGTCGAATTTTATATAATCTAATGACTTCTATTGCGCCGTTATCATAATCAGAAGGCATCAATTGATGGTTGCTTCAACTATCAAGTGTCGTAATCCGTTGGAGAAATCCAGTTGAAATCAGCTATTATTATTATTATCATCATCTTTATCATTATCATTATCCTTATCATTATCATTATTATTCATTATCATCATCATTATTATTATCATAATCATCATTATCATTATCATTATTAGGCCTATTATTATTATTATTATTATTATTGTTGTTGTTGTCGTCGTCGTCGTTGCCATAGTAGTTTTCATCATACTATAATCATCGTTATGATTGTTACAATTGAGATAAGAAAACGAACCGACTGTTGTGAAGATGGTGACTGAGAAGAGAAGCGCCGAAGCGAGGTTCCACTTGTAATCCGTTCCGTTGGCTGTTCCAATCATCGAACAGTTCCGCCCGTCGTGGTTGAGCGTCAGGACGTTATCCCGGAAGTCGGTCACCTGCCGCTGTATCAGCATCTTCTGGCTGTCCGCCTCTTCCGCATCCGCAAAGCTGCGCGACATCTTCCAGAGAGACAGCACCGCAGCCGACTCCATCCGATCGTAGAGGTTCTCGTTGGCGGAGCAGAGCTCCCTCTCGTTCGTCTGCTCGAGGGCAACGAAGGCATACCCTCCGAGGAGCGTGTAGAGGATCATCACCCCGTACAGCACGGCCTTCTTGGCCACTTCCTTCGTCACCGTCTTACACGCCTCCAAGCGCCGTCTGCGCAGTGCCTCTCTCTGGAGGGTGTCCTCTTCTCCCAGCGAGGGTTTTTTCTCCCGATTGTTGCCCCCTCGTGACCCATTATCTGGCGTCCCGCAGACTCCCCGTGTCCTCGTCTCACCTGCCGGATGCTGCTGCTGGTGCTGGTGGGTCTTCATCGCTGCCAATTGCACAACTGAATCTGCGCCTCACCTGCTGCTGCGCTGTCACCGATAGACAGAAAGGAGTCAACGAATCTTATGGCGACAGAGGCGACCTCTACAAACACTCACGACTAGGCACACCATACATAGACTATACACACACTAAACATATATATATACCTATATATAATATATATATAGATCATATTGCAGGCTTTTCTGTTCGATATTTACATCTCACTTATATATAATTTAATATGGATATATAGTCAATGTCATTGAGAGAGAGAGAGAGAGAGAGAGAGAGAGAGAGAGAGAGAGAGAGAGAGAGAGAGAGAGAGAGAGAGAGAGAGAGAGAGAGAGAGAGAGAGAGAGAGAGAGACAGAGACAGAGACAGAGACAGAGACAGAGACAGAGAGACAGAGACAGAGACAGAGACAGAGACAGAGACAGAGACAGAGAGACAGAGACAGAGACAGAGACAGAGACAGACAGACAGAGACAGAGACAGACAGACAGATAGAGAGAGAGAGAGAGAGAGAGAGAGAGAGAGAGAGAGAGAGAGAGAGAGAGAGAGAGAGAGCAGAAGACGTGTTCAGGTATTCAGTTTAAACGTAGGCCTATTTAGAAACTCGGCACCAACTTAGGGGATCGGGGCTAAAACTCGTAATCGCCCCCTAGAAATGATAAACAAACTTCATTTTTCTGAAGTGTCCCTCCTCGTCTTTCAAACCAGATCACCGCCATCGGCTAAACTTACATTTATAAAGATGCATATATATATATGTGTGTGTGTGTGTGTGTAGGTGTGTGCGTGCGTGTGTGTTTGCCTTGTGCTTTCTGTTAAGAATGTCTTATCCCTGTGAACAGCGCCAACCCGATGCCTCAGGAATCGATGCAGCGTTTGCAAGGATATCGAACGACACAGGAAGAAACCATCAGCGCAGCCCGTGTAGGCACTTCTAGCAAATGGATCCATAATGTGTGACATACGTATGTATGCAACATGCATGTATACATATGCATAACTGTGTAGGCCTATGCGTATGCACGTATTCAGGCATGCATCAATGTAACTGTCTGTCTGTATGTATGTATGTATGTATGTATTATGTATGTATGTATGTATTATGTATGTATGTATGCATATATGTATGTATGTATGTATTATGTATGTATGTATGCATATATGTATGTATGTATTATGTATGTATGCATGCATATATGTATGCATATATGTATGCATATATGTATGTATGTATGCATATATGTATGTATGTAATGTATGTATTATGCATGCATGTCTGTATATATGCATGTATGTGCGTATGTATGTACGTACGTATTTATGTATGTATTATGTATGCATATATGTATATGTACGTATGTTTAGATGTGTGCAAATATGGATTATATATACTATTTATTCGTATACCTATACAAAATGCACACACTTGCGTCTGTTACCACACAGTGACGACCATTTTATAATAGGTGGCAATTTCTTATTCACTTGCGGAGATGCCAGAACTGTAAAGATTTGTATTGTATATAATCATAGGCGTTTGCAGCAGTAACTATGACACGTATAAATCAGTGTTTAGCGGTTTATTGACGGCTCACGTGGTAACGCCAACAATACACCATATCATATTGTGATATATATATATATATTTATTTATATATTAAACAGACAGAAACAGCAATATACCATAGCATATTGTATATATATCATATTGTGATATGTATATCATATTGTGATATGTATATCATATTGTGATATGTATATTATATTGTGATATGTATATTATATATATATATATATATATATATATATATATATACAGACTGAAACCAATGCCGTATAAAACAAAGTAAGCCTCGTCCCATATCCCACAAGTCTTTTATCACGAAGAGCAAATTTGTTAGTCTTTAGGCCTATCTGTCTGTTTCTTTGTCTGTTTGTCCATCTGTGTCTATATGTCTGTATGTCCTTCCTTTTCCCGGCTTCTTCTTTTTAGGCCGTCATCTCGTACACATGGATAGGCAGCTGAGAGGTAAACCAGCCTGCTCGTATATTTCTATATAACCATAAATTGTCAATTTGTTGATCGCTTCTGTACACATACATGCAGCCGGCATGCAGAAAAACCTGTGGCCCGATATCGTGCAAATCCCTTTCAGCGTAGTCTGGTCTTTCAAAGTTCGGTCTATTCAGTACAATACACGACATTACAATGGCGGCGTGTCGATATCGGCAGCTGTCTTCGATTTCTTTACCGGATGTGTTGTAAATGGAGCGGGTGTGTTGACGTCATGGCCTTCCTTTGTGACCGTTATACACAAAACGTCGTCTGCGCCTGGAATGTTCGAGAATAAAGTGCATTCATTTTGTGTTCATCAAGTCTGCAGCAGAAAGGACCTTTTGCCAACAATACTGAATTTTAAAAAACCGTCCATAAAGCATAGGTCGAGAATATTCACTAATTCGAGCCTGCGGGAGGCCTATCACAGGTTTTATCGGTCACTCCATCATATTGTTTCTTTTGCGCACGCGTAGGCCTACAAGCCTGGTTAGCGACTATGGTAAACACGGACGTCAGATTTGTATATGTGTCAAGCACGGTTCGCACTCTGAAATAAAACGACGTCGTTGGTGTTTGCTCAACCATAGCAGTTGTTGTTGCATTCCAAAACGAATTCAGAATTGCAGCAGAAGGATACGATCCCATATGGGGTCCATCAAAGTTTATGGGCATTCTGTGAGAATGTGTAGAACCCTCCTCCGCAGTGTGTTGCACCCCGTTAGCTATGCCTCTCTGCTGCTGTCTCTCCATACGTACCTGTGTCTGTTTCTGCTTATATCTCTATTTAGACGTTTCTTTACACATTCAGTATTGAGCCGAAGCAGTGCCGAAAAATATCGATCCGTTCAGATGACGCCAGCTAGCAGTTTGCTGCCGCTATGTTCATTAAAATGTTTTGTGCTAATTACGACTGCATAATTACAGGCTGCTTCGATGAATGCTTGGGCTTCTACTTGTCCACCCTACTCAAATATTGTTTCTCATTAAATTATGCTATCAAGACAATAGGGTACTTTAAAATGCACTTCACTATGTCGTGTTTTGGCAATAAGTGGGCTCAGTTGGAACCGATCTTGCACCACACCGACCAAACCCCGAATTGGTATCATATAATTCGCTAGGTTGCGCCACCGCAGTACCACGAATACACGTCTAAGCGAATTATCAGCGTCATCGGTCGCCTAACAATGAAATATTTGAAAGTTTGATAGACGTCAGCGGCCCTGGCAGCCATAAGATGTAGCTGAATTATAGATGCTACTAGTACTACTACTCTTGACCTGGAACCGAACCCTGTCTATCGATTTTGTTTTGACTGAACGCCAGTAAATACGATCAAGTTGTAACAAAACTCCTCATTGGGTTTGAAAGATTACATTTTTGGATGAGCTGTTGGACTTTTCAACGAAAAGTTATTAACAGAAGAACGCGAACTAGCAAATATATTTAAGACCAAGCACAACGAACAACAGACGAAACTGTACACTTCGTTCTTTTTTCTAACGTCAAAATAAACGTCTACTCGTGACATCAGCATTATTGCTTATGCGGGAAAATCAAGGTCACTTGGCAAACAGTTACTGGATCTACTCCTATACATTGTAATTAACAATTTTAGTTTAGTGTTTAATGAATATTCAAAAATGAATTTAATGTAGTGAACATTTATATAGCGCCGCTATAAGGAGATTTACCGGTTGGTTCTCCATGTAATGTAATGGCAACTTCCTATAATCCTACAAAATCCTATAAGATGCTCAAGCAAAAGGATAATTCCACATAGAATAAGCAACAGCTTCAAAGTCAAATAACCATCCTGTGCATGCATGGATTGCATTATCTAATCTGCAAATCATAGTCCTAGATGAGAAAAGCTACTTCTGCTTATTTATTTCTACACGTTTTAAAACTGCAAGTAATGTGCTTGTGTTGCCTACAAAAGCAAACGACTGTGGACTACCCGTCAAACAATAGTGGTCGTTTCTGAAACGAAACCTACCCAAAACAGAATTTGACAGAGCCTTGAGGTATTGAAAACAGAAGCCATCAAGTGCAAAATAATTCTGGGAAAAGTAAATGAAAAATATTTCCAAACTAAATACAACCGATGCTACGTGACCGACTAAAATACTGATAGAAGTAAAACTAAACTGCCGATCAGGCTCATTCGTGGAGGGTACAGCTCGTCAATCAATATACCTCTGGATCTGAGTTACCATACCAATGAATCAAGTGATAAAATACAGTTCAAAATGGTATCAAAGTTAAACAGTAAACACCAGCACAGTATCTCTCAAAACTCAAAAAGCATGATCAAATCCAAACACCAAACGAAATTCTGGATTCATCTGGTTTACTTTAAATGTATTAATTAATAAATGTATTAATTAATAAATGTATTAATTAAAATACAAAGTATGCCAAACTGGAACTCAGACTTTAATTTCCCTCAAACATAAATATGCTTTCATAATTAAAAACGAAACCTGCTTAATATCATACATAACACCACAGCAATTTTGATGTTTTACAAAAAGTTGTAACTCAATATTTAATCAGAAAGCTCATCAACTCAAAGCAAACTAAACCGTCTCAGTTTCACATTAAAACTGACAATCTTGCTTCCCGTTCGCCTTAAAATATTTCAAGAATACAACAGTAACATAAATTCAGTAGCCATTCAGCTTTCACAGCACTGCTTAAAACTCAAAACACTACATCCTGTAGCCAAATTTGAATTCAAACTGAACCTGTTTAACTGAAAATACACCGGCTAACTGCCCAATTATCACAAAAAAGAATGAAAAAGAAAAATATTATAACTGTAACACTCAACATGGGACGTATTCGCAACCTCCTTCCTGTAACCCTATATACTTTATTTATCCTAATACAGTTTAAATTTGCTCAACAGGTTTGGTTTGGCGATTAAACTGAAATCTCAAGTAAGCACAACTTAAACAGGGAACTCCTAACAATTAACTTACAAATACAGTCTGGAATATCTTCTGACCATCTGACTAAAGTTTGGAATGACCACGTGTAAACAAACCCTTCTTATGCCCTTGAAGTAAACCCAACTACCGAACTGTGAGCCTATATGAGGTCTATCAGTAAACATGCTCTTCCCAGTGAAAAGAAATTTTACCAACCAATTTTCGAAACTCAGTCAAAATAATTTTGGTGGCTAATTTTGCTGCAAAATATCAACACGTTGACTATACTACTATACCTTAAAAGCAACCCTGGATGTTGCAGCTAAGGGCTAAACTGTCACCAGTAGAGACTCAGGAGATGATTTTGGAACAAGGTTGTCCATAATTTTAAGCCGATAATAAAAGAACACTCCAGAACCAAATAACTGAAAATGCCTAACATGTAATGACATTTCCACTGTCATCAGAATGAATTGTCGGACCATGTCACAACTGTAATCGAAACAAAATATTGATAACACATGTCGTAGGAATCTCCAACAAGCACCGCAATTGCTCAGAAGTGACAATCGTTCCCAGCTTTGTTACTTCAGGACTAGCATCAAACTCGACATCTGTGATGACTGGCACCTAGGGTTAATGTCAGATTTTTAAAATTTAAAACACAAAGAAAAACACCAAAAAGGTAAATTACCAAAGCAAAATGGTTTAATATATTGCCTACCCTACTAAAAAGTCCACACGGCGTCGACTGCATTTGAAACGCGGCCCGCAGAAGGCCAACAAGGTTAAAGCAACTGAGCCAAATTGGTAATTACGTTCACTTTACCCCGTTTTCTAAATAATGGCAGTTTGTAATCACTCTGCACAAAGAAATATCTGCTCAACTGCCAATTCTTAAAGATGGTTAGTTCTATGAAACTTGAAAAACCAAGGCAGGAAGTAGCGACTGGCCAGTTAAACCGTTCATGAGTAGCACAATCGTTAAACCATTCATCAGTACCACAATAGCTAAACAGTTCATGAGTAGCACAATCCTCATAAAAAGCAGACATACAAATCGCCAAATCTAATTAAGTATAAACTCTAATGATGAATTGAATCGTTACCAACTACAATTAGTAGTCACTTATCTGCTTAAAGGAATCAAAGAGTTTACGGTCTCTTTAAGCTAGCTTTCCAACTGAATCACTCAAACTGAAGTCTTACTCAATCGGCAACCACAGTAATCTAAAAATCTATCAAAAGCTGGAAGACTGAAATCTCAGATCAATCATGTAACTAAGAATGAGCATTATCGAAATAGCAACATCGTAGAAAATTGTGCGTTTCTGGGTCAATCCCTCAAAACCGAAGAAATTAGAAATTCTGCAAGCATACATCTAACTACTCAATTAATTCTTAAAAGCAGCAAGATTATTGGCATTACTACTTGTTAATCACACAAATGGAGACAAATATCGAAAAATGCATGGAGCAATACAATCAGCTGCATATGCACAGAGCAGTCAAAGTTTGCTAGCCACATAAACAATCAAAAATAATGAATATGTGTTTGATTTACAGTTTTGGCAAAAAACTGCCCATCTGTTAAATTTGGCTTTGACTAACAAACGAGTTTAGCCTCATGTGCGTTGCTTCCAGAAAGTCTAAGAAAAGCAAAATAAAGACTACAGTACATGTTTGCAGTTTTTTGTTGCCTTTCCTGGAAATAACAGACAAGCCCAAGAGAAGGCAAAAATCATTCCATTAACGTTGCACAAGACTTGAAAAAAAGAGTCGAATTGTACTTTAAAAGACTTCCTAACCAGTTTTTCACTAATGCAAAGAGATACCAAATTAGTATAACCACAGTAGAATCAAGTAGATCTAGAATGCATAAACTGTGGATCAAAATAAAGAAATATCGAACGTGACTGAACAGAGAAACTCAAAGACAAGTCAGTCTGTTGCTTAACAAATTGTAATATAATATAAAAGACAATTTATACAGTAAATTATGTAAGATGGGTTTACTTTCCAGAAAACACCAAGACCACAGGTTTCATCTAAAATGTTAGATTCAGTCGTGATCCAGGCATCATTCCACAGTTTGGGCTACAACAGTGAAAAGGTGATTCCAGAGACAGTTAGAAACATCTCCATATTTATTCTGAGCATTTACACAGCATCTCTTCAAGATACCTACTCAGAGGTGCTCAACAGCGATTACATCTTTACATGGTTACAATCCTTCAGCTTTGTCAACTCCAAATCTGTATTCTTCCTAAAACAACTTTGAGAGGGAATCTGCAAAATAAGTAATTTGCAAACTAGCCATAACATTGTTCCATTTTTGATTCGGTTTGAATGTTCAAAGGTTATACCAAATTCAACAATAAACATGGGCAAACAATAGCTGAACACAACCTATCATGTTTCACTAAAAAATTCACTCACTTCAGCACCAACTTTTGCTTAACTCAGAGCTCAACAATGCAGAATTGTTTAAATAATTGCTAAGAATGTATGAAATACATAGCACATCCTTAACTAATACGATAGAGCCCCCAAATTAACTCATCTCCCTTGAAAATTTTGATGCAAAAGAAATACTGAAATCCCATAAACGGTGTGTCAATGTATGAACTAACAGCACAACTTAAAATAAAGTGACAAGACCAAGAACACATTATTTTTTACTGATGTAGAAATAATCCATTGTCAATAAAGAAATTAAGTTACGGGTAGAATTGTTATTTCTAGAAATTCGTCTCAATACTACTATTATTTTTATTACTACTACATGTACTATTACATAAATTATTCTGTGTCTAAATAATGACTCTACATACATTGGCAGATCATCATCAGTTGATCACTAGTAGCAAAGCAGTGGTGAGAGGGAACTCAAACCAGCCAGAATTATCTAATGTCCTAAAAACATGCAATGTCTACTTTACACAGCTAGAATAGCATGGCTCAAAATTCTAATTGTAATGACATGCATAGCACGCAAGGATTTATTATGCCAAGGCATAATTTATGACGAATTGCAATCTAAAAATAAACTGGAGCAATCTTGCTGGGACGGACATCTGAGAAAGGCAGCAGAAATTACAGAAAAAAGGAAGGAAACTGAAGAACTTGGAATGAAAATAACTAATATTTGTGGAAAATGTAAGTCTCATTAATTCTGAGATGATACGTAAGAATTTTATTTAACCTATTTCAAAGTAACGGTAAACCAGGCCTTAAAAATCGACTAACATGTTATACTCATGAAATTCATTTTCTGACCAGACTGGCGAGACTAATCCAGATTAAACTAATCTCAACTAGGTTAGACAGATATAACAACACTTCTATCCTTTAAACAAGTCAGTCATAACATGAGGACATCCACCGTACACTGTCGATGGAAGGATCAACGTGTGGCCTGAAGGGCCTTCTCTTTACTTCTTCAGTTTATCACTTTGCTCAACTTTGCAGACAGACTTTACACAGAAAGAACGTGGTCTTAAAAAAAGCAAAAACTACAGCCCAGTTTCTGAGTCCAAATTAAAATGTTCTAAGAAATCATGATCAGTAAATTCAGTCCAACTATATATTACCAACTCAAACGCAACTGACCTGCTAGAAGTAACATCAAATCAGACTCAAATTCAAAATAACAAGCTGTTCATAAGAAATTCTCAAACACAAATTACATATCTAGCAAAGTCCGAAAATAGTCGCATGGTAAAATCTCCAGCTGTCCTTAGTTTTGCAGCACATCTCGCCGATCCCGAAATTGCAAAACTAAGACGACTGATATTGATATTCAAGTGAGAAAGTGACGTCAGCTGCTGGCCTCCGATCCAAGTCTTTGTTCTCCCATCAATCATTGTCAGAATTATCGTGTGTACAAATAGAACGAAAACATTTACAGAATAGCAAATATAATTCAAATGGAAATCACGATGAGAGACATCATTTCTTTCTCTGTAGAAAATTGTTGCCAATGAAACAAGAAACAGAAATGCCTGTAAAACAGCCTTGTAGCTGATTTCGCCTTTTCAACTAAATAGTCACTTTGAATAGCCGCCAAACAATCAGCCAGACAAACTCATTGCAATATGAAACTCATATTTAGTCATCCGATGAATCTACGTCGGTTGTTGATCAACAGAAAATTATCTCCCAGTAGTTTAGTCTAGTTTCCTTTCATTTTAAAATGAAACTCAATGGTTTGTCTGGTGGCTCGTTGTAGGCTGAAAATCTTCGGCTGAAAAACTGTCACTTGACCCTTCATCTGGTCTCTCAACTGAAAAGAATTTCTCAGTAATTAAGTCCAGCTCTCTCGGCTGAGAAACTGAAGCAGACATGATTTTCTAAAAAAAATGACTCAGAGTGTGAACATTATGGCAACATTTGCCATGATAGCTAGACGTAGATTTCACTGCCAACCAAGAGAAACGGTGACTAAGTTCAGACCTGAGTGCTCGTCGTGGTCTTCGCCAAAAGTCTTTTCTTCACCTCAAGCGTTTCATCTGCATTTTCTTCGTCGCTGTTATTTGCCTCGCTGTCCTCGATCATGCAAACACCAGAAAGGTCCGAAGTTGAACCGTTGGGCGATTTGCAACCGCCGCCACCGCTCACAACCGAGATGCTCATGTTGTCGAGAATGTTTGGTCCAGCCTCCGTATCCGTGTAACTGTCCCGGTTAAATTTCGAAGGTGACAAAGGCCGTGGAAATCCGTAGTGTATGACGTCATCATCGTCATCTCTACATATGTAGTCGGCGCTGTTGTAGTTGCCATTGAGACTGGCGACATCTGGCAACTCATCGCCCGCCCAGTCGCTCAGAGGGCTGCTTTGAGAGATGTTGTGCTCGGGGAGGTAATTGCTGGGGTGGAGGTTGTACTTGTTGTGTGGGCGAAATTCGTCTGAACCATAATTTAGCTCATCCTTCATTGCGAGGATGTCCTTGAATGACAGACCCGGATAGGTTTCGGTCTCCATCTCCACGTCGTCGTTTCCGCACTCGTTTTCCGTGAATTCCGAGTCACCAACATACTCTGATTCGTTCCCATCCAGTTCATCCGTGTATTTGTACCGGCTAGGAGAACCCATTCCATCAGGCATTTTCAAGAGAAGCGTCGCTTCTGGGTTGAGGTCAGACATATCCCAGTGATAACCTAACAATGAACAATGACATAGTTTTTAATTTTTCTTTCATATTTGCTATAATCAAATACAAGATTCTTTAGTTTTTAATATTTCTTTCATATTTGCTATAATCAAATACAAGATTCTTTAGTTTTTAATTTTTCTTTCATATTTGCTATAATCAAATACAAGATTCTTTAGTTTTTAATATTTCTTTCATATTTGCTATAATCAAATACAAGATTCTTTAGTTTTTAATTTTTCTTTCATATTTGCTATAATCAAATACAAGATTCTTTAGTTTTTAATTTTTCTTTCATATTTGCTATAATCAAATACAAGATTCTTTAATTTTTAATTTTTCTTTCATATTTGCTATAATCAAATACAAGATTCTTTAGTTTTTAATTTTTCTTTCATATTTGCTATAATCAAATACAAGATTCTTTAGTTTTTAATTTTTCTTTCATATTTGCTATAATCAAATACAAGATTCTTTAATTTTTAATTTTTCTTTCATATTTGCTATAATCAAATACAAGATTCTTTAGTTTTTAATTTTTCTTTCATATTTGCTATAATCAAATACAAGATTCTTTAGTTTTTAATATTTCTTTCATATTTGCTATAATCAAATACAAGATTCTTTAGTTTTTAATTTTTCTTTCATATTTGCTATAATCAAATACAAGATTCTTTAGTTTTTAATATTTCTTTCATATTTGCTATAATCAAATACAAGATTCTTTAATTTTTAATTTTTCTTTCATATTTGCTATAATCAAATACAAGATTCTTTAGTTTTTAATTTTTCTTTCATATTTGCTATAATCAAATACAAGATTCTTTAGTTTTTAATATTTCTTTCATATTTGCTATAATCAAATACAAGATTCTTTAGTTTTTAATTTTTCTTTCATATTTGCTATAATCAAATACAAGATTCTTTAGTTTTTAATATTTCTTTCATATTTGCTATAATCAAATACAAGATTCTTTAGTTTTTAATTTTTCTTTCATATTTGCTATAATCAAATACAAGATTCTTTAGTTTTTAATATTTCTTTCATATTTGCTATAATCAAATACAAGATTCTTTAGTTTTTAATTTTTCTTTCATATTTGCTATAATCAAATACAAGATTCTTTAGTTTTTAATATTTCTTTCATATTTGCTATAATCAAATACAAGATTCTTTAATTTTTAATTTTTCTTTCATATTTGCTATAATCAAATACAAGATTCTTTAGTTTTTAATTTTTCTTTCATATTTGCTATAATCAAATACAAGATTCTTTAGTTTTTAATATTTCTTTCATATTTGCTATAATCAAATACAAGATTCTTTAGTTTTTAATTTTTCTTTCATATTTGCTATAATCAAATACAAGATTCTTTAGTTTTTAATATTTCTTTCATATTTGCTATAATCAAATACAAGATTCTTTAGTTTTTAATTTTTCTTTCATATTTGCTATAATCAAATACAAGATTCTTTAGTTTTTAATATTTCTTTCATATTTGCTATAATCAAATACAAGATTCTTTAATTTTTAATTTTTCTTTCATATTTGCTATAATCAAATACAAGATTCTTTAGTTTTTAATTTTTCTTTCATATTTGCTATAATCAAATACAAGATTCTTTAGTTTTTAATTTTTCTTTCATATTTGCTATAATCAAATACAAGATTCTTTAGTTTTTAATATTTCTTTCATATTTGCTATAATCAAATACAAGATTCTTTAGTTTTTAATTTTTCTTTCATATTTGCTATAATCAAATACAAGATTCTTTAGTTTTTAATATTTCTTTCATATTTGCAATAACTGAATTCAAGATTTTTTCTTTGAATATATCAAACCAGCTTTGATGTTTGTAAAGTTCCATGATTTTTATGATAATTGTGTGATCTAAATGTAATCTTTTCAGATCAGTTACTATTAACAATCACTATTAGTAAAATCTCGATCAAATAAGAAAATGAAAGAGAATTAAATAAATCTTAAATAGTAATTAAGTTAGTTACAGAACCTTTACTAAGCCATTTCATTGTGTGTATACTTACTGTTTAATTTTCATATATTTTTATCTGTGACCCAGGAAAAAGGATGCAAAAGAGATTAAATATTTGAGAAAAGGATAACAGTTTCTTATTCAAATGCTAACACTAATACCAACAACAATAATGTTAATACGAAAAACTATAAATACCAACATCAGTATCATCATTAACACCAATAACAATACAAACACTTAAATATTAATACTAGAACCGCAACCAATTCTGATACTAATAATACTGGTAAAACCAAATCTGAAGCACAAATACTAATACAAGTACTTGTCTCCTAAATCCCCAGTACACCGAACAAACCTAACACCAATACTATTCGCCTTAATACAAATACTAGCACAATACACCTAATTCTTCTACGCTTACACAATACGTGGCCAGCAGCATTTACACCATCAATTTGGCAAAGTTAACAACAGCAAATTGGGCACTTTGTACACTTACACAGCAATGCCACAACACTTAGAGTTTAGATTCGACACAGATGACAAGAATAATATTTCCACACATTAAACACTGATTGACTGGTGATATTACAGTTTCGTTCTGGTGATATTACAGTTTCGTTCTGGTGATATTACAGTTTCGTTCTGGTGATATTACAGTTTCGTTCTGGTGATATTACAGTTTCGTTCTGGTGATATTACAGTTTCGTTCTGGTGATATTACAGTTTCGTTTTCATCTGCTCTTAGACTGGACGTGGGTCGATGGATATGTAACAATTCAGACCACCAATCAAGCATAAGTCTGACTTAAAATTAAACTTAGAATATACTAACACAAGAACAAAATTACAAGGAAAAGTTGGACTGGAAGCAAACAGGCAAAAAGAATGGAAAAATTTCACCAGCAACATCAGCCCCATTACCAGTAGCGGGATCAACAGCCATGCCTTATCATTGCGGAGTTCAAGACTACACCTGAATGAGGCTGGATGAGCAAGAGCTATGCAAGACAAGTACTGCACATTAGATTACCCAGAACTTTAAAGTTGAAAGGAATTCCAATTCAGATGATTTTCCATCAACAATCCAAATTTTCTGTTCATTACGTAACAACAATTTACAACGATTACAAGCAAATTCCTAACAGACCTTACCTGACTAAATCATGCGATAATCATAACTACCATAAGTTTATTTAATGTTAATCTAAGATCTATTTATGATCTATTTATAATCTTGAGATTACGATATGACAGATTACGACTAAACACCAAAGAAATTTTCAGAGATAAAAGAGAAATGTGAAACAGACTGGACAGCAACAACATGCTTAACCAAGAAAAACTGAAAATAATTCATGGTATTTTGTGTTTCAAATTAGAAGACAGAAATGAAAAGAAATATACATAAATTATTATTTCATGCCATCATCAACTGACACCTTAAAACAAGAAACTTATAATTTCTACATACTAAAACAAACTGTCCACAATTATCCATAAAACAAAAATTATTTTAAAAACTTATTAAAATTTATAATAAACTAAACATGAGAATGACTTTAAATGCTAAACAAATAATTTATAATAAACTAAACATGAGAATGACTTTAAATGCTAAACAAATAAAAGCAACTATTATGCATAAAATAAATAAGTCTTTTAAACTGAAAAAATCAGCTGATGCTCAAAAACGACTGGTCAGTAAAATTTGCTAATAAGCAAAAGAACATTTTAAAACTAGTTCATGTTAAAGAGAACATTTTTTCTGCTTATGCTAAGAGAAATATATTTTCAAATTTAACTACTTTTCAATTTACATTAAACAGAAAGCTTTTTTTAATCAAACTGTCCAATTATTAACAAATTCATTATAGTTTAAATAACTTGTTAATCCATTTAATTTATAATTAAACATTAAGTCAATCGTTCAACATAAATCGTTACGTTAAAAAGAAAGTTAATCTCGTAACATAATACAATTTTTGTTAATGAACAGCATTATTAGTCACTGACGTTCGTCCACGATCGGAGTTAACTCTTTTACAATTAAACAAATTTTACAATTAAACAAAAAGTAGAAGACAGAGTGTTGCTCTAGACATGCAGATGATAAGTAATTCACAAGACTTGATTAAACAGAAAACCCAAACATTCACTACAACATAATTCTACCTGACTTCTGGATGTTATCAACCTGAGCTGCAGTTTAAATAAATAACTCAAATTAGACAAGGAGAACATCACACAATACAGTGCAGCATAACGTCACCTGATTGACTGAACATCATTCACTGTTACAGTGAACACATAAGCTTTTACATTAATATAATTTGATAATAGTTAATATAATTAATATTTCTGAACTGGGTCGCCAATTAACTGCTATTCCTGGTGATCCACGCGAAACAGTTAATCTTTTCAGCGACTTTCAATTTGTACTTAAATCTTTGCATTGGCCTCCTGCTCAGCAAAGAATTTTTTCTAACTGGGGCTTACAGTTTATAAAACATTGAACTCTGGCCACCACAGTACTTAAAATCAGTCCTCATTCCTCAAACTTATCATTATTCGACCAGGTCATCGGACTGCATTTCTTTGGCTGGGTCAAAAACAAAAACTGTTCTTGGTGAACAAGCTTTTTCAGTTGCTGGACCTAATTTTTGGAATTCCTTCCAGCATCTGTTCGCTATGCTCAGTCTTCTGTATCACTTCGTTCACACCTTAAAGAGTTACCTTTTTCAGTTGTTCTATCCGCCACAGGCCTCCTCACCATTTCAGTTTCTGAATACTGACCTGACTGTGGTTTGAATTTGGTGTACCATCAGTTGATGCCTCATGCATCAGACACCAGCGTTATTAATAATTAATAATTCAGTGGTAAACTGGGCCTTGTTTGTAAAGGTCTTCAGTTTAAAAATTTATTCACAAATGCAAATGATTGGATGGAAACTTACTCTGCATGTCATCTTCAGATTCCGAAACTGGGAGGCTAGTGATTGAGGCACCCGAATGTAGCAGCTGCAGCGACACCAGCGAGGGATTTGCTGACGGTATCATCTTGCTCAACTTCTTTGGATCTTTGTCAAAAACAACAATTAATCTAATCAAATCTAATCAAGCGCCTTCTACTGCACTATTATCACCCTACACTACACCCAGGTCTCATATTATGCATACGTATAATTATATACAATTATTGTGACTTCTGTAAAAACACTGCAAAGCAGACACCATTGTGCAAATAGTTCAACAATACACAATAACGGCTTGATATCTCAGCTATCAGTATAGTTGGGCAAAAACCAAAAACTTGAAGACCAGCACAGGGCTTTGTTAATGAATTGCAGCTTCAGTGCAATGCAATAAATAGCAACAAAGCATTTATATAGCACCCATTCAAGTCATCTACTCAGTCAATTCCTCTGCAAAAGGAAGTTAACATAAAGTCCAAGAAGTGTCCCTGGCCACCAGCAAATGCAGATCCACCAGATGGCAATATCAGGTAGACAGTAAAAGCACAGAAAACATTGACTGACTGGGTTTAACAGCAAATCACTCAACCGTTATTTTTGTGAAGCTATCTAGAAAGGCACTATGCAGCACTGTCGTCATCGTCATCATTATAATTATCACCATTATCATTTTAACATACTTTTTCTGTAGTTCTCCACTTTGTTCAGGTTGTTCAGATCTTTGAGGGTAGGATCCTCGTCTATGGGCGGCTGTGGAAGCATTCGGACAGTGCGAGGGGATTTCTGAGCCTCGCAGTTCTGCAAGAAAATGGGCGCTTCCGTCCGCTTGCACGTTCCCGCATTTTCCAGGTCATCTGCAGCACTGCCATAGTTTCGAGCAACATCCGAGTTGAGCACATTGAGGGTGTTGAACGAGTCGGCTGCACTTGGGGTATATGATGCCGGGCGTCGAGGAAGCGGGGGAGGCTGGGGACTCGGTCTTGGAGGATCGACTTCTGGGGAGTCGCTTTGGCCATGTTCACGGCTGCGGTCAAGTGAGGTCATGAGCATAACGTTGCGACCGTTCTCCTGCAGCTCCTGGCTCGTGTGCTTGTCAAACATGTCGGCATCGTCGAGTTTGCAGCGCTGCTCCTGATTTCTGCGCCGTTGCTTTTGGCGATGACAACGACAAGCAAAGATGACGATCAGAGCAGCAAGCAACAAGACAACAATCGCCACTGAAACAATACACAGCATATTTTCATGACCTGACTTAAAGTAAACTTGCAAGACAAACAACCTGAACCTGCACACGATTTATTCAGCCGTCATCTCGGGATAGAGGAGATGAACACTGGCAAACAAGCAGTTTGCAGAAAGTCTGTGCAAAACAGAAACAAGACTTGGAAATCAATAAAGCTACTCTATCACAAATCCAAATTTCCTGTGAACAGAAAGAGAGCATCAGATTACAACATAATGCAATACGATACAAGACAATACCAAAAACAGGTAATGGTTTATTAACAAAAATTTCCTGAATTCTGCTGAAATATGGCGGCTGGCGTGTCAGTCGACAAGTGCAGAGCGCCTAGGTTCAGTATCACTTGAGACGGTTGCTCATTCAATAATATCTCCATAAAACACAAGAAAATAATAATAATTTTATCCCCAATGTTTTCATACTTATGGTTAACGTAATGATTAGGCAGCAACATACCAACAATGCCGATGATTTCTTCAATGCGGATGTTCCATGGACTAGGGGCGACCACCGGATAGATGAAGGTGTCACAAAGTTCGCCTGAACTTGTGGCCGTGCAGTTGCAGATGAAGCCACCATGTAGGTTGTGACATGTGCCACCGTTGGCACAAGGATTATGTCGACATTCATCTACGTCACGATCACACAGGTCACCTATATGCACAACATGTAAATATTATTATTAATTATTACTATTACAGGTTATAATTACCATTATATTTTCGTACCAGAAAAATGCCCCAATGGTGTCATTAAAAAATTATATTAGTGTCACATATAAAATACATGTCTAACCTATTCTACCCTCAGGACTTTGTAGTTCTTTCTAACAGAGAAAAACATACTTTGAACTTAGTTCACCATTTCACATCACAACTGGAATTTAATTATAATCTCCGCTTTTCTGTCTTACATAAAATTTTGTAAGATCACTTTATTTCACTTCTTATCTTGAATTAGATCAGATTCGGCTTCCTCTTTACCCATAATGGATTGTAATTATTTATCCAGATCCCCAGTTCTCACATTTCCCAACCAGACCCAAAGATTCCCATTTTGTCATTTCTCACCTTGGAATCCTTTCAGACATTCGCATGATGGTCCGTTGATTCCATCGGAGCAGCGTGCGCCATATTTACACGGATTCGGGTCGCAGAATCTGTTCAGCTCACACCGTTTGCCCTTCACTCGACCCGGACAGGTGCACTTGAAGTCATTGAGTACATTGTCACATTCGCCTGCAGAATAATAATCAACTGATACAAACATCCACACAAATCTAATCAGTTTAAGAGCTCGTTCATTCATTCAGAACATTTATATAGAGCCCCTTAAAGCAGTACACCCAGAGGTGCTATCAGCCCAGCTCTGGCGAAAGAGAACAGTCCTTAACTGTTCATGAAAAGCGTATCTAGCATCACTCATTAGAAAGACATGCAAATCAAGAGAGAGGCCATTCCACGTAGACGGCTTAACCACCGAGAAGGGGCATGCTATTTTGTGCCATTATCACAACCTAAAAGGCAACAATCGATGGTTGATTCAAAGCAAAATCATAGTCAGTGTCAACACTCTTCGGACAGGCTAGGTCAAAACCTGTGAGGTCTGAGAAACCAGGAATACTAGTGACAACATATCGTAGCATTTTTCGTGTGCATCTTACATCTTCAATGAGAAGAAGCACCATAACACCGTCAGTCAGGAAGAGCCAATATAATGGGCATGGCAAGATTTCTTGAAGGCTTTTCTCTGCAAGTTTCAAAGCTTTGGGGAAAAGCATATTTCAGGAAGGCTAATCAGCCACTTAACTGTTGCTTGACTTTGTGTTTAGGATTTAAGGATGCATCTGCATTGACAGCCCTCACATTATGCACATTTCAACAATGATCAACTCCGATTTCATGTGACAGACTTGGGATTTGAACCTGCATTACAAAGGAGTAAAGCCAATGACTTAGCTACTGGGTCACCATGTCATCTCTTGGCTTTGTGTACTGTGTCTGATAGATTGAGGTTATCGCACAGGAGCTTACCACCATTGAGGCATGGATTTGAGGCACAAGGATTGGTGTCGATCTCACAAACAGCACCCAGAAACCGACTGCGGCATTTGCACATGTAGGTGTCAACACCAAGTGGAAAACAGGAGCCACCATTTCGACATGGAGCACTGCTACAGATACCTGTAAAAAGACAACAGAAACAGATGATCATCACTTGGAAAAACAAACATATAGCTACACTGTCCTTAGAACACTAACTCTGGGAAGCACAGAGAGTACCTATAATAAAGAGGATGTGCTGTAATAAGGTCATGTTTGACAATTTGATTAAATCCAGAATCCATATCACTGGCCACATTATATCAAAACTCATGTCATAATGAAGCACATCATAAGGAGGTTCTGGTGTACAAGCATCATGGATATCAAAAGATCACATTCAAATATAGAGTCGGCTTAAGGATTAACTTAAGTCACCTTAAACCAACTGTTACCTAAACTAAACTTAACTCTAAGTTAAAAAGCTCACAATATACATGGGTCAGAGTGGGTTAATTTCCTTCAAATAAGCCGTTACCACGAAAAGGACTTTCACTAATGTCGTTAACCCACCTTGCCCATCTTGCTAATTAGATGAAGTTGCTAATTTACTTTGAGCAGTTCTTGAACTTACTTGGAACAGTTGTCCATTAGAACGAGCAGTTAATTTCTTCAAAACATCACTAAACCACCCCACATGGGTTCTGAACTTACACTGAGATGGATATTAGCTCAATGGTCAACACATACCTGGAACATATCTGTCAACTGGTCAATACATACCTGGAACATAAAGGCCTCGACAGTGGAAATCAATGTCTTGAAGGTGCTGCAGGACAGCCACTGAAGAGCTGCCAGACAGCGGCAGATCAACATGATCGATCTTAATCTTCTGCAGGCAACCGATTAATCCCTGTCGAATGTCTTCTAGACCTGGTGCCAGCATCTCCACCTCGGCACCAAAAAACACGTCATTGCTGTCCAGGTTGAGGACATCGTTGGTTCCAGGGGCACTGCCCTCGGCCGAATGTTGACCATCGAGGACGATACGCACCAACTTCCCTGTGCGCTCAACCACGACCATGTGCCACTGACCATCGTTCACTAGTTTCTTGGTGATCCGTGCCACACCTGGACCGCTGCCACAATCGAAACGGTACTGGATCATACCATCGTCAATCTAAGTCAACCAGACATACCAACATCAAACTCAAACTTGGTAAGGTACGGTTAGGTTTCTTTTATTCACTTGTTTTCATACTGCTTTGGTTGTGACCATCAATTGATGCCTTGGGTATAAAGACAATAGTGCTATAGAAGTCATTAGATTACATTAGATATTCAACTAAAGGATTCTTCAAATCCACCACCTTGCTTCTACAGACATGTAAACAAGTGCGCTATCTTTACCCTGTTTTACCACTTACATGTATCATCAGTGTTGGTTTTCATGTTCAGTACACAAAGCTCTGGTGGTCACATTTATTGTCTAACAGTACACCAGCATCCTGGCCACGTTAATGTCAGCCCTTATAAAATATTTCTTAAAAAATTTTAAGTAAGCAAACAACCATTGTTAACATGCTTGCTATACTTCCATTAACTGAACAAGTAATTGTTGCCAGATCGCTGATGTCATCTAATTTTAGACCAGATACTTCTATAATCAAAGTGAACCGCTGGGTTTGGCTGACCTCAAGGATGCTGTAATCAACTCGGCCGACTGCATGCATGATTCGCGCTTTCTGCTGAACTGTCTTGAACTCCAGCGACAGACTTAACCGCCTTTCCATTGGAACCGTCAGCCGCCAACGGATGTAACTGAACCCAGACAATGTTACCGGCTTATCTTCTAACAACGCAAAACAACAGATTATCATAAAAACAACAAACAAAAAAATAATGCAACACCAAAGAAGAAAGAAAAATAACTTATGATGACTGCAACAGCGTACTGTAGGTACGTATGTATCAGAACATTTATATAGCACCTTTTATGTTCAGAATACATAAACATAACCCCAGCAGTCTCATTAAAGATGCGACTCCATCAAATCGCTGCTCAAAGTGTTTCTTTTCATGGTCTTATGTGACTGTTCAATTTCAGTTCAAAAGCCTAGAAGAAAGCTAAGGTAGAAAAAGGAAAGTATAAGGTAAGCTAAGGTAGGAAAAGGTAAAGTAAGGTAAGCTATTGTAGAAACACAACATACAGAATCTTTTAGCTGAAGCACACACATGATAACAGTAAAGCAACAACACTCACACACAGGCAACAAACTTTTCAGCTGCCATTACCTGATACCACCATAAATACCGTATGCACATCGTGTTTCAGCCCTTAAAAGACGCTATATAAATGCCTAGATGTTATGTACATACATACATTATATCAAAGATACTGAACAGATATTCAACACCAAATTACAACCAGATGACTTCAGTTGCCACTTACTCCTGCAGATGGCGTCAGTACAAGGTGGATCGATGATGTCCTTGCATTCTTCACCCGCACGACCTTCGGGACAAGAACACGTGTACGACTGACCATTGCTGTTGCAGATCTTGGGCTCTTTGCAAAGACCCGGGGTACACACATCCACGACTTCGGAGCACAGAGGACCTGATCAACAAAAGAACACCGCCTTCACATGTTTTCAACCGCTCTTTCTTTTAAGACAAGGCAAGGCCAATTTACTTACACCCCTTATCAAGAGTAGTGTGTGTGGTTGTGGGTTTGAAGGATACCTCGGCTGAAGTGCAAACACAACACAAATCCAACTACTAGACAATCCTCCTTGGACGGGCGCCTCATAAATGCTCTGAATAATGAACCTTTCCTCGCTGGTCTCATGGCCAACTGAAGCCAAAGACCAAGATGCACCAGGATTTGAACCCCAGACGTAGAGATGCAATCTGCCACTGCGCCACAGACAGTGCACACTAATAAGAATTCCAGAATTTTACCTACAGCCCTGAATTAAAATAGTCGCCCTGAAATAGTCGCCCAGTTGTGGTAAATTTGATGAATCCCCGAAGAAGAGAAATATTCGCAGACCTGTGGATCCTGGTTTGCAGACGCACTTGTACGTCAGGCTGAAGGGAACCATGACGTAGCTCTCAGCGTCCGTTAGTATCGTGTAAGGACTGTCGTTGTCAAACTGAAAAGCAGTCTGGCAGTCGCCTTCCTTGCACGTGTCCTTTGTACAGATGCTATTGAACACCTTGACGATCTTCAAACCCGATGCCTGCTCGACGGCGTTCTGCGACTGCTCAAGGCGCCGTTTTAGAGCATTGCCTTTGAAGTACTTGTTCAGCGATCTCTGGATTGCAATCAGGACATCTAGATGCGAATCTGCGTTTCGTCGCCTTCTGCCTGACGAGATGGCTGTTCCAGACGCTGGCTGGATACTGAGGATACGTACATCACGCTCACGAATGGCTAACTCTGACTTCAGTGCCAACACGAACATGTGCAGGTACGATTCGACAAACTCTTCGGGATTCATGTACTCGAAACGCACGACCACCGCACTGTCGGCCATGTCATTCGTTATGCTCTCGACCACCATTCTGACTTCAGCGTAACGCACAAATTTGCCGTCCGTCACGCTCACGTTGACTGCATATTCACCAGCATCGAGTGTCTGGACTGTCCTGATGGTACCATCCATTGAGTCGATGTCAAAGAGGTGACGGTTGTCAACGATTGAAAATATGAGCTGATCATGAGTGTCTGGATCAGTCGCAGTGACACGTCCCACAATCCCCTCTGGAAAGCTGTCGTCAAAAGCTGTCACTGTTACTCGGAGTGGCGTGACCACTGGAGGCGTCGTGCTCTGCTCGAAGATGTAGATTGTCACATCAACATCTGAGAAGAGTGGAGGTGATCCGTTGTCAAGAACTCGGACAGTGATCGTGTAAACGTCCCTGATCGATCGATTGAAGATCGAGGCAGTTCTGATGACTCCTTTACGATCGATGAAGAACTTCTGTTGACCGCCTTCGATTATGTCGTAGATGAATGGTTCTCCATTTGGTTCTGTGTCTTCGTCAGTGACTTGAAGAGTAAAGATGCTCGACCCGAGGCTGATGTCCGCCTAAACACGACAGACACAAAGATTAGGAAAACAGTCGCATTCATAAATTCCTGAAGAAAAACATGATTTATTACAATTGTTTTAGTGAATAACAATCATTAATTGTTGAAAGCAAAAATGTTGCCCATGCATGGTAAAAACAAAAAATGCAGGTAGGCAGTATTGGTCGTAAATAACAAAAAAGCAAATGAGCTTAATGGGATACAAAAAACTGAAAAAAGCATAAAATTTAGACCGCACCTTAAAACTCAACCAAAAACTAATTCAGGTATCGACTGTCTGTTAAATGTTTACAACATCTTTCAAGTACTCACTGTCATATCACAATAATATTTTAATGTTATTTGATACATAAAATACACTTTAATTCCTAGGCAGCATTTTTTAACTAGGGGATCGTGTCTACCTTGGGTTTAAAAAATAAAATGTTGATTTATCTAATACATGAAGTATGCCTTGTCTTCTGGTCTTTATGACCTCATGGTTCTGGCCTCGTGTGTTAGAATAACCCTTCTAAAGAAGTCTCCAGATTAGATCAGCAGATTACTTTTCCTCTGATCTTCAATAAAATCCAAAACGTCAAATGTTCAGCACTGTGCCCTAAAGTCTCAAATTCCAGTTTCCCATGAAACCATGAGAACTACATGATGACGCAAGCAACCTGCAAAGAAAGGTCGCTTGAGAACTGAGCATTAGCAGACAGATCCTTCAAAAGTTTCACGCTGTCTTTGTCAGTAGCACACGATGAATGACCAATAGTCTCAGCCTTGCTTTACTCAGACAGAAAGAATTTTATGGGCATGCGCATACTAGCAGAAATTTTCCAGCAGAACTGAAAGCTAGATGAGCAGCAAAGTAACAAAGAGATTAGCAAAGTTTTGCATCGCACGACAAGAAAATACAGAGAAACATGCAGAATACAAAGTAGTACTTCCAGAAAGCTGCAGCACCTGATGAATACCGTGAAATAGCAACAACACTATACACTTAAACATCATTTTTTTGTTTTTCACGTTTATATCGTGTCATTTTCTGAAAAGAAAAGGCGAGAATGATGGTGATGGATATTGCAAACCAAAGTTTTGTGACCTGGCACTGTGAGAGTAGGCACTAAAATATGGCACTAAACACAGAATATTACAGACTTACTGAAGGTCATTACAGCGGAAGCATCTCACCGGGTGGGGGTTTGAACCTGCAGATTTTCATGAAAAGGTAAGCACTTAACCAAATAGCCATCATGTTGCTTGTTGTTATCTCCTGAACACTCGATGTACACATCAATCTTGACATTTATATAGCAGCTTTATATGGCATCCCACTGGTTGTTGGATAGGTCAGAAAGGCATATATTTGAAATAACATCACATTAATTCACCGGCTTCAAACTCACAAGTTTTCAATTTCTGTCAAATTTTAAATTTCTGTGACTTGTCTCAGTTTAAAACAAATATTCACATATACACAGACATATACATACACCAAACACACATACCTAAATATAAATTAATTCAAATCATAAAAAAGTGTTCATACTCAGGAATACAAAAGACCATGCAAGGGAAAATTTTTTAAAAATAAACCACAAAGAGGAAAAACAAAGAAACAAAACTCAGGACAGTGGGAAAAACAGTACAAAACGCTGCCAGAAAAGAAAAAGAAACTGTCTTAAAACAGCATATAAAATGCAAAATAGTTGTAAAAATCAGACGAACGACAGCACGTTCTCTAGACACAATAATCCTAAAGGACCTAAGTGACAAACACCGGTGACTGCGCACTGAACTTACAGATGTTGCGGACAGAATCGGATTCCCGGAATCATCGACCTTGAGCGTGTAACAAAAGAACAAGTTCAAAAGCAAAACGAAAGCGAAAGCGATCGACTGAGCACCTCAAGCTCAAAACTTTGCACGACAGGACCAAAGAAAAATAACATGGCCACTGAAATTAACGGGATCCTTAATGGAAAATTTCATCGGAAGATCTTCAACCCCTCCAGGACCATGCCTCTCACAATTAATGAAGATAAATGGATTTAATAACCGGGTGTTGACCTTACTTGACCCTGAGTGAGGAAAGTAACTGGGCCATATCTGAAGAGCCATCATTCGCTCAAAAACAGCAGACGATCACTTTTTTTCACAACCACAACTGTAATCTCTGCATTTCTTTAGCATGTCAAAAACCTGAGTCAAGAGAATCGGGTATTCACAAGGTCTGACAGGAGCGAATTAACTGGCTAGTCACACCAAAAATACGGGCAAGAGCAGCTCTCAGTAAGCCTTTTCTGTTGCTGGCCCTGAACTCTGGAACTCTTCCAGCAAATGCTGGCTCTGCAAAGTCTGCTTCAGCCTTCAGATTTCGACTAAAAACTCATCTCCAGGATTCATTTCCTCTGTAGGTTCTTTCTGTTTTTTGGATTGCCTTCTTGCCTTTTTGACTGGACTCACCATGGAATTTGGCTTGCACAGTGATTTTGCTTAGCAGTTACCATCGAATGAAGCCCTGATCATTATAACAATGGCACTATAAAAGTTCTCAGATAATTGTTATTAATATTACCATTATCATTATTATTATCATTATTATTATCATTATTATTATCATTATTATTAGCTAATTTGTGCTTGGAATAATTGTATGGCTTGATAGCTAAGAATCTGGGCAAGGATTGTCAAAACCAACTAGATATTGAATTCTGGTAAGTTTTGGGGCATCAAACCATCACTACTGCCTTCAGTTAACTGCACAAAAAGATAGTGTCTTAACAATGTGTTTTAGACTGAAATGGCTATTCCACTGAGCATTACGCTATAAGTCCACCAAAGCATTACTCTAGGTTACAACAACTTATGCCTCAAGTTGTCGTAATCTAAAAAATAATCAGTTGCATCCACAAATGAGCAACTGCAACGTAAACTGCGACAGATATGGCAATTCTAACGTATCACCTAACTGTCACAAAAGTAAACATAGAGTTCTACATCAAAATGATTTATTTTATGATTTACTTAACTTAATCCAATGATTCTCTCTGGTTATTTTGATGACTTTGAGTGTGATAATTTTGTGCAGTTATTTTCGTGATGCTTAACGAGTATTGTGACAGTTTTGCTATTACAGAGCAAATATTTTTGATGCCAATAAAGACATTATGTATCTCTAGAAAGCATGATAAGCTGGTGAGTTTAAATAAATGGAATGAAAATGTAGGCACAAATAGAAGGTGCGTCTTCATGGCTTTAAAATGAATGAAAAGCCAAGAAAGAAAACAAAAGAAAATAAAAACGCAAAAAAGATAAGTGTAGCTAGCGAACAAGAGCAAAATACACAGAAGCCTTGAATTGCTGAAATCAAGTGTGTGGGCAGAAAAGTAATTTCTATTTAGAAAAAATTTTCTTCAGCTTTTGCCATGTATTATAAGTTTTGGCCTACTGCTAAGGTGGCACATGGCAGATGCCCCAGATCACGCAATCTGATCAACAACAAAAGACTCAATAATTTCTAATTCAGAAATACACACAACGCTTCTCAAAATTCAGAACTTGGTACGACTGCTACATGGCATTTGACACCACATGCAAAGAGCACACAAAAACCACATCTTTATAAAAGATATTGTTAAAGCAGCTGTTAGTTTTAAAATGTGCAGTTATCTTTTAAAACAACTTGCTAGTTTCTACTATCAACCAAAAAGTTGCTTGATTTTTCTTCACACATAATCTAGAATCACAATCAATTTAAACTTCTCAAAACGTCCTCGTGTTTTAAAAACTGATTAAATAAAGTAGAATGCATCAAACGCAAGACCGTATTAACGATGAAAAACAATCAATGCATTCAATCAAAAATCATACAATCAATCAATTCTCAACTGTTATTCTATTAGCTGACTTTAAGCATCAGTTTGAAAATGATGATGCTGATGATCTGACTAACAGCAGCCCGATGCTTCCAGACTATGATGACGCACAATATTGTGAGAGGGCAAAAGGGATCTCATCTAATAAATCAGTCACACTGGGTGGCAATGATGACAGCAATGATTCAAATGGTGATAAGGATGATGATTATGATTATGATAATAAAAGCAACAGTGATGGTTGTGGCAGCAGAGGTGGTGGCGGTGCTGGTGATGATGATGACGGCAACGACGACGACGATGATAAGTGACTGATTCCTGCCTAAAATTATTCTAAGAGGTTGTGTGGACTCTGCCAAAGAAAGAGCTCTTTTGCTGTTTCAATCACTATCTATGGAAAGCAAGATGCCTTGACATTATACAGTGAACCAGCAACAGACCAGATCAACAACAGAACACAGACCAGGTGTAGCAACTCAACATCGTGCAGGTATCAACTCACCTGGATGGAGGCCGTGAAGTTGTCGTTCATGAAACGTGGAGGACAATCATTGACGTCAATGAGCTCAATGCTCACGTGGGTGCTTGACGTCCGTGGCGGGTTGCCCTTGTCCACTGCCATGACTGGAAGATCGTACACAGCGATCTACAAAATGCACATCATATCCTGATTAGGTTTCCAGCTGGTTGACTTATTTCACAGTTGAATGACTCGCCCATCCTCTTCTTCAACAAATCCGTCTTCAACAAATCGATTCTCAACTGCTGTCCACTGCTATGCAAACTGTAAGTTGCACTACTTTTTACATAACGTCACTGTACACTAATTTACATTGTAGTTACATTACATTACCTTCGTTTACATTACCTTCATTTATACCACTTTCATACACATTACCTTCATTCACATTATCTTCTCTTACATTATCTTCATTCAAATTACATTCATTTACATTGCCTTCATTCACATTCACATTAGTTCACTTATTTTATAGGTGGCTGACTTATTTCACAGGTGACTGGTAACATATTTAAAGTAGATGATTGACAAATTTTCAAGAATAATGATACATTTCTCAGCAGACTGAATATGTCGTAGCTGAAGACTTATTTCAACAGTTAGCTTATGTTCACAGATGACATATTTCCACAGCTGACTTACAGTTGCTCACTTATTTCTAATGTTAATCAATTTTCAAGAAGAGCTGATTTTCGCAGCTGGCTTACTTTCATAGACGAGGTTTTTAATTATCAGTCTTACTTTCACAGCTAATCAATAGTCAAACCAAGTTACCATTTGCTGCTTATTCACATTTACAATCAGCTCATTTTCCCAAGCACAGCGGCCAACACGAATCATCACAGAACATCAATTACCATTTCACGGTCCAGTGCAGCGACTGTGAACAAATGTCCTGTGACCGGATCAAGAGAAAACTGATTATTCGTGAGATGATCGACAAGACGATATTCCACCTGTCCACTCAGCCCAGAATCCAAGTCCACAGCTTCCACCTAATCAAATCAGACTCATCAACTTGGAGCAGAAAAACAATGCTAAGTGTATGTATGTACGTACCTAAACACTTAATACAGCTCCTTTTCAGTACCTCACAAATGCGTGAGCCAGTCTAAGTGGTGTTAAAGTTCACTAAGACTAAACCAGAATCAACTTCGTTTCATGTATTTGAGCAGCTAAGAAAAACTCTAAATCATTACTACTGACGAAAACAAATTTATTATTCTTTAACTGGATAAATAATAACTGTCTGCAATAGTGACATTTTAAAGTAATGTAAGACAAGATATGGTAAGTTAATTGGTAGTATACTACACAGACCAAAGTCCTTTCAGCAACTCCATTATCTAAAAAAGTGAACAGTTGTTGTCTTGTCATCTTGAAAACTCTCCCCAGCAAACATGTCCAAAATAAATACCTGGACAATCGTGGTGTTGATGGGTGTGTCCTCCGCGATGCTGAACTGGTAGGTTGGTCGAACAAAAGCTGGCGCATTGTCGTTTTCATCTAGGATGTTGATTTTGACGATAGACGTACTGCTGAGCGGAGGGGAACCGCCATCTGTGGCCTGTATTGTCAGCGTGTATTCTCGCACTTGCTCAAAGTCGATCACCTGCATCAGAATTATCTCGCCTGAAACAAACATAAAAACATTTTTACTGTACAATACAGTATAGCTGAAATTTGATAATGCCCTCCTTACAAAGTTCAGAAGTGCAAATTGAATCTACTTACAAAGTTCAGAAGTGCAAATTGAATCTACTTACAAAGTTCAGAAGTGCACACAGAATCTCCTTAGAAAGTTCAAAAGTGCACACTGAATCTCCTTAAATAGTTCTGAAGTGCACACTGAATCTCCTTAAAAAGTTCAGAAGGACACATGAATCTCCTTACAATGTTCAGAAGTGCACACTGAATCTCCTTAGAAAGTTCAAAAGTGCACATTGAATCTCCTTAAAACGTTCCGAAGTGCACACTTGAAGCCAGGCAACAGGAAAAATCGACCATGAACAGACTGGAAGAGGTAAGTTTCAGTTCTGAGCAAACGATAGTCTCAGTAAGAGAGTCGTGAACAGGCAAAGGTGTGGAGTTGACTGCATCTTTTACATCATTTCCAAAACCTTGCAGACTCAAAGATGCTTTGCTATTTCTGAAGTAAGCTACTATTGTCATCTACTCATTGCTCCAAACACACATTTTCCAATGCTAACTGTGTGTACATAGGTACTGTATTATCAAGAGGATGCATACTAATGAGGTCATATTATTAAGCTGAATTAAATGTTGGATCCACACGTTATTCTAATGAACATATTAAAGGAGGTTTTGATGTTGATGAATCACGTCAAAAGAAAACTGAATTTCTGCTCAAAGCGATTGAGTCAGGACTCCTCACCAGTGTGATCATTAATCTCAAAGTTCTCTTTTTCTTCGTTAATCATGTAAGTTATTTCAGCGTTGATGCCACTGTCGCGACTTGTGGCGAAGACCCGGCCAACAGTTGTGCCGACAGCTGTGGATTCACTCACATTGAACGAATAAATGGATCGCTCAAATTCTGGAGGGTTGTCGTTGACATCGATAAGAGCAACGGTTACCATGGCACTTGCAGTCAGTCGAGGATGACCCTATAAACAGAAATCAAATGTTAAATCAAGCCTTCATTTCTGTAAGTTCAGGTTGCATTCTTAGAAATGTGCACAATAAATTCACGACCCATGACTCACTGACATATATTATTTGACCAAATGATACACTGTGTAGTTGGTGGATATTGTACTACAGCAGAATTATAATAAATATAATAAATTCAAAACTTCTAGAGCACCAGTGTCTAATGCACAAGGCATCAACCGATGGTGCATCAAATTTAATCGGCATTCAGGTCGATATCCAGAAGATCAGTCTACTAAGACAGAGAGGCAGCAAACGGCAGAAAAGCCAACTGAAAAAGTTAAGTCTTAGTGTAAGAATTAGTGTTGTGTTAGTAGTCGCGTATGTATTCTCATGCACAATGCAAGCACAATTGCTGAAGTACTTAGCAATGAATCGTTTCCTCAGCTCAGGATATAACTATTGTGACAGAGGCACAGTAAAGCTTCCAGAATAAATTAGATTGTTTTTAGAACAAACAGAACACGATTCCTTCCCACTCAGTTGGAAAATTGATTAACTCAAATTTTATAAGATGCAAAAAACAATGTTCTCCTGTGCCTTAAAATTCTGAACAAAAGCATCACTATTGCTATGCCTGAAGACACATATTAGGTCTGTCAAAATGTGATTTGTTTAAATAGTTTCACTTCAGTTATTTTATTCACCCATGTCACATGCATCAACACATCTTAGGTACCAAGTTTTCAGACAACAAAACCAGAAAAACCACCAGTAACAAGGTTTAACGACCTGGTCAGAGGCATAGACGGTAAGGTTGAATGCCTCTTGTTCTTCTCGATCCAGTGACTTCAGAAGCGTAATCACTCCAGACACGGAGTCGATGACAAAAGCTCCATAGCTCTCTTCAATTGAATACAGAACTCGTCGGTTGATGCCGAGGTCAGCGTCGAGAGCGGCAACACGCATCACCAGCATCTTCGAAACATAGTTTTCAGGTACCATGGCAACATACCACTCCTGAGTGAACACAGGTGCATTGTCGTTGACGTCACTCAGTGCAATATAAACATCAGAAGTGCAGAAGAGTCCACCACCATCTTGGGCTATCACTCGAAGGTGGTAATCAGAAATCGTCTCACGGTCGAGTGATTGCTTGAGAGAAATGATTCCTAAATCACACAAAATATAGGAGTAAATTGTTATAATCTAATCTAATGACTACTACATTGCCATAATCATAAAGTATAAGGCATCAGTCAAAGGTCACATCAAGTGAAACCCCGGTCAAAACTAATCCACTGGAAAAGCTCGACTGAAATCCAACAGATCAGAGAACCAGGATTTTGCACAGATACATAACCCACTTGATTTCGGAAAATATTCTGGTTAAGTTTTCCACTGACAGGAACTTCATTAAGAAGACAAGAACAACCCAAAGTAGTTGGCAGAATGAATGAATGCCAGGGCAGAGGGTTAAAACACAAGAACTGACTCCAGCAGACAGAAAAGCTGAATCATTCAAAACTCATCATGACAAATGCACTCGCTTACATATGTTCATCCCTTAACATGTGCTTACCTGTTTACACATGCTCACCTGCTCACATGTGCTCACCTGTTCACATGTGCTCACCTGATTACATGTGCTCACCTGTTCACATGTGCTCACCTGCTTACATGTGCTCACCTGTTCACATGTGCTCACCTGATTACATGTGCTCACCTGTTCACATGTGCTCACCTGCTTACATGTGCTCACCTGCTCACATGTGATTATCCCTTAACATGTGCACAGCCAATTACATATCCTCACTCGTTTATGTGCTCATGGAGAATGAGCCAACCTGTTCGCTTGTGCATGACAAATACTCCAGTTTCATTCTTTTCCATGTAGTACTCGACGCGAGAGTTCCTTGTTCCGGGTTCGTCCGCATCTTGTGCCGACACCCGAAGAATAATGGATCCAAGTGCAAGATTCTCTGGCACAACCACCTGGTAGTCATCCTATCCATCACAAAATACATCAATTTAATAGTGCTCAAAAACATTCCAGTGCACCTCTGAACTATTTATTCTAAGGCAGCATTAACAAATACAAGCTGTAAGTTAAAATAAGGTAAGGTAAAGTAAGGTAAGATAAGTAAGGTAAAGTAATCACAGTTTCAGTGGAAGATTGTTCCAGAAGGACAGTCCACTGCATCAGAAAACAAAATGTGCCCAATTTGTCATACGGTAGCCACGCTACCATATGATGTACCATACGCTACCAACAAGTGTAAAACGTGCTAATACCTTGCCTTTTCCTACCTCATCTTACCGTATGCTATTAGAACACCACCTACTGATGTAATCCAGATATCTCTTGCAGCAAAATATACGTTACACTAAGTCATTTGGACCTGCTGTCACTGTACCTCTTCCATCTTCTCCACAGACTCTCACACACAAGGAACAAGCAAAACAAGTGCCATAGTTCTCTCACCTGGTCGCACACAGGTGCGTTGTCGTTGGCATCCAGAATTGTTATGGAAACACGAGCACTCGATACAAATGTCCCATCCGTTGCCAAGATGACCAGGTCATAGGTTGGCTTCAGTTCCCGATCCAGTTCTTTATTTACATAGATCTCCCCCGTCCTGCGTACGTTGAACTGACCCAATGGATCACCCTCCGATATGTGGAAGTTCACGACATTGTTTGGTTCCAGATCTCGATCGAGTGCTGTGACTGATAGAATGATTGTGCCTGGCAAAGCGTCTTCATTTACTGCACCGCTGTAGGAACTCTGACTGAACACTGGTGCCTCGTCATTTTGATCAATGATGCGGACAGTTACAACGGCAGTCGACGACAGTCGATCAGGCGTTCCACGATCGACAGCGATCACGTCAAACTCGTACTCAGCTTTAGTTTCACGATCGAAACTTGCAACACTTGTGATCCAACCTGTCTGCGAGTCTATGCTGAACAAGTTTGGTGACTTTAGATCTTTTCCAGCAAATTCATAAGTTACTTCACCGTTGGATCCAGCATCTACATCGTGTGCTTCAAGCTTAACCACCTTCTCACCAAAAGCTCCATTCTCTGCCACACTGGCAATGTAATGATTCGTTACAAACTTTGGGCTGTTGTCATTGATGTCCTGGATGTGTATGACAACTGTTGTATGTGCAACAAGCCCCGGACTAGCACGGGTTTCTGCCCGAATGCTCAGTTCAAATTTCTCCACACTCTCTCGGTCAATCTCGCCGATGACTTTTATCATGCCCGAGTCATCCATGGCAAAAACAGGCGGGCTGTTTGCACCCGGTCGATTGCCCGGCACAATACGGTAGCTGAGGCTGTCATTGCTGTTGGCTGTTACAGTGGCGATTACCGAACCTATCTCACGATTTTCTGTGACGAAGTAAGAGTAGACATCTTTTTCGAACAGAGGTGGACGATCGAGGGAACCCATTATGTAGATCTCGACTGGGACATCTGAACGCAGAGCAGGCAAGTCATGGTTTCTTGCACGAACAAAGAACTGGATCAGCTGATTTTCTAGAAAGTAAACAAGGATGTTATGTGCAATTCTCTATATGAGGCACGGTGGCCAATTGGATAGAGCGCTCAGCTTGTAATGCAGAGAGCATGGGTTCAAGCCTCTCCTTAAACGGTTACTGTGTAGGGCCCTTGAGCAAGCTCTTCACTCACAATTACTTTGTGCCTCAGCTTCAGATTTACTGATTTTGCATGTGTAATAAATGCAATATAATAAAGAAAATAATATCTGGATATTTTAACAAATTCTCAAAGACGGTTCATGCACGGCTGTCTAACAGCGCAAACAAAGGGCCAGAACAAAAAATACATGCAAAATATACAGGTGTTTAAGAAGCCTACAGTAAAATCTAAGAAACAATCTAAGATAACGGCACCAGACTTTAACTGCAACCGAGAAGTCGTATGAAACCTTGAAAGTCAATACCTCACAAATAAACAAGCATTGAACAGTTAAAAGATACTTTAAGCCTAACCTAATTGTAATACCTCATCTCAATCTTATTCCTATTCAAATATCTAATGTCTATTCTGATGTCTATTACCTAGTCCGATCAGCGAAGAGTTGACAGTGATCAGACCCGTTTCGGCATCGATTAGGAAGTATCGGATGGCGTTTGTGTTGTTGGTGTCAATGACAATGCTGTACTCCAGGTGACCCCCAGTGGCGCCATCTGGATCTATAGCAGTTATCTGAATAGAAAGAGACAACAGTCGTCATGTACCAGTCTCTTCGGACTTCGGTCAGCAGCACTTGTGCTCAGTGTTGCCGCTTCGCTTTACTGCAGCGAGCAATTTTATTGTCACACTTACATGTTTGTACAGTTTAACACTGATTTTATTTGTTCGGGTTGGGAGCGCCCCAGTTGAGTTTATTCTCTATGAGGCACTTTATAAATTTTAAATTACAATTACACACAGCATTGTACAATTAGAGTACTGTAAATTGTAAAATTACGCTGCTATATCTTTACTGTAGCTGACAATCTTATTTTCACACTTAAACGTAACAGATTAAACTTACAATCAGTGGAAAACGTAACAGCGTAAACTTACAATCAGTGGAACATGAAAAACTTATGGAGGCATTTAAACAGTTGTGTTACCTTTGCCATTTTACCTGTACGTAAATATACTGAATGCATATTTACCTTAGCAACTGCGCTGCCGTGATGAGAAGTGGCGTAGACATTGGCCTTGTAATCATTCATCAGAAACATAGGAAGACGATCGCCTTGGCAACGCACGTTCACACGCACGGTCGTCTGGCCAACAAGACCTCCGCCATCCGTTGCCGAGATACGCAAATGGTAAACGGTTGAAGCCTCGCACAGCAACACTGATCTGGTTAAAACAGCGCCTAAAGAAACATCAGATAAGCATAAAAAAATTCCACAGTTACAAAAAATTGATGGAAGTCTATAACAAGCTTCAAAAGTGCATCTCTGTCTGTGTGTCTGTCTGTCTGTCTGTCCCTCCAGAGTGACCTGGAATTCAACCAGATTTCCAGATAGAATTCTGGCTGATCATGGATAACAAGCAAATCCGACAACCACAACAACTTGGAACTATGAAATGATTCCTTGTCATCGGATAGTGATGCAACATAAACACAGTGAATCCGCCTTACAATGTGGCCATTGGAAGCCATATTAAGCAACACATTGAAATAACATTGTATTATAGCATGATCACATTATTAAATTAGGCTTCACATCCCCAACCACATCTCATCAGAATTTGTGTTATGACGTATGCTACAAGAAGAATCTCAAATACCAGTAGAATTTTCAACCTATCTTAAGTCGCACCTACTTAACTCTGTCAGATAGCTAAGCTTGTAAGGTTCTTAAAAAGGTGCTACATAAATACCCAGATACCAAAAGTAAATACAAAAACCTGTAGTGCTGTCAACGACAAAGATGTCGTCTAATTCATCGTTGACGATCTTGTAGGTCAGTGCTGCGTTCTTTCCTTGGTCTGCGTCGTGGGCCGTGAGCAGAGCAACCGTCTGACCAGGCGGCTGCTGTTCATAGACATCCACTTCGTAGAGCAGCTGCGAGAACTGTGGAGTGTGAATGTTTGATCCCTCGACGCTGACCTTGACCCGAGTGAAGCTTGTGAACACTCCGTCCGTCACGGAAACGTTTAGCGAATACATCGGCTGGAAGTCTGGCCTGCGCAAGTCCGTGATCGAAAGCGTCCCTCGATTTGGATCCATCGTGAACATCTGGCCGACGTTCCCCCCCACTATGGCATACCGCAGATGTCCTCGGTCCAAGCTGTCCTCGTCCGAGGCAAGGACCACCATAAGGAACTGGCCTCGTCTCGCCTGGTCCGAGATGGACACCTCGTACACCGGTTGGTCGAATTTTGGGGAGTTGTCGTTGGCATCAGTTACGTTAATAGCGACGGTAACCGAGGCACTCAACGCAGGAACGCCACTGTCCGACGCCACGACAATGAAGCTCAGGAGTCGGATCTGTTCGTGATCAAGCTTTTGTCTGATATAAATAGTCCCTTGGGATGAATCAATATGGAAGTAGGCAGAATGGGTCGGGTGATCGGGGTGTGGCTCAATCTGGTACCAGACCTTGGCGTTGGTTCCAGAGTCATCGTCTGTTGCCAGAACAGTCAGAACTGAAGTACTGATAGGAACAGCCTCGGAAATGGAAGCACTGTAGCGAAGTCTTTCAAACGCTGGCTTGTGGTCATTGACATCCTTTCGTATAAAAGAATAAGAAACACCGAAACGATTCAACAACTTTTCAAACTGGTTTTTGGAAAACACTGCGTAAATGTCCACAGCCATACTTGCATGCACACATATGCCTGATACAGTTATCACAAATAAACAGAGCTTAAGTGGTGTAGCTTCAGATCGCAAATGCGTGTTCCTTTAACTTCAGCACTCCTAGTTTGAATCCCATTATGCCATGTTTTTTTATCGACAATTCACTGTCAAGTGGCATAACCCATAAGAAACAGTTGTCCACTTACGAGGTTCCTTAAAGTGGTGCCACACAAATTAAAAAATTTTACACTACATTAGTACATAGTAAAACTACACAGCTGCTTAATTAAACAGATATCAATAACTAATTCAAAGTAAATACCAAACTAAACAACACTGAACATCCAAACCTTGACTGAGAAGTAGAAATGTGTAAGAAAGCTTAAAAACTGAGATAACAAAACCGATTTCATTTCTATGATTATAAATTAAAAAATGAATGTCCCCTGGTATTGTTCTGTAAGAGGTGCTATACAAATTGACCAATACAATACAATACAAGAAGCACAAAGAAGCTCTACTAACTTCGACCAGAATGCGAACTACTGTATCACCCCAGGAACCAGTCTGTATGTCAAGGGCACGAACTGTCAGCTCATGGTTGGCAGCCGACTCATAATCAAGATACTCCAGCGCAGACAAGGCACCTTCCAAACATAATACATGTGATAATCAGATAATTATTATTAAATCCTTTTAAACTCAGATGGAAGTAAGAAATAAAAACACTTGAATGAGGTTAGAAATAAAAGCTTTGTAAAGTCAGATGCTGTCCTTCTAAACATCCAGAAAGATGTTCTGAAGGCACTTTACTTACTTGCTATTTACTTATTAGTGTTATAATTATTGCCACTACTATGATATTAATCTTATTAATTATTATTATTATTAATAATATTATTATTACGAAGAAAAATGCTCTCAAGCAATAGTGGTTGCATTTATTAATGTGAGTATTTTAATTATTGCTATTGATATAATAATATTGATAATATTATTAGCAATAGTGATAACAGCACATTATATATATATGTATTTATTTTATATATATATATATATATATATATATATATATATATATATATATATATATATATATATATATATATATATATATATATATTGTTAGAGTCGGCCCACACGGAAGACCTGGAGGAAAGGAGTGACGGAAGGATGGGCCGTCTCTTTGGGGGGCGTTACCCCAGAATCCCTATAAAAGGGGCAGTTTATGTTAGTTGACTGAGCTTGGCTAGTTAAGATAGGCTGAGTCCTTCGAGGCCGTGTTCCTGTTAGTCGCCAAGACTCCGTTTTCCGAGCTGATGTAAAGGTCCTCCGTCTGTAGGAGGAACCTGCGAGGTTTTGTGTTCGAGTTGTTCGCTGATGTAAAGACTTCGACTTGTAGCTTCTAAACAGCCGTCGATGTTCTGTCTGATGTCAGGTATTTTGTGATTTTGTGTTGTGCTAAAACCTCTTGCACGAGTAAATATACTTTTTATCTCTACCCAAGCGAGTTTATTGCGTTTTGTTAAGACTAGCACACAACATATATATATATATATATATATATATATATATATATATATATATATATATATATATATATATATATATATATATATATATATATATATATATATATATATATATATATATATATACAGGGTTCAATGTTCTCAGACAGGGTTAACTTTAATACAACACAAATTTAACTAGCACAAAATAAATACATATTACCTACGTACATGCTTGAAAAATAATAAACATGTCATATTTATACCTAAATGTTCTACATATATACGGGTAATAGTGGACCATTATCAGTGCAATTTCAAGAAATTATCAACATTTACAGACTATTGCACAATGCTGAGCGCTGCTGGATAATTTTGGTCAATCTAGCTTAACTGGTCCCCTTAAAATGAGGCTGACAAAAATGGTTGTCTGAATTACGCTGGTACAATTTTACATTTACTATCAACGACAATTTTCACAAGCCAAAGAGATACAGATCCATTAAAAAATAAAAATAGGTTAGGTAGATGTCGAGCACTTTGTTGGATCATGCAGTCCGTGTTATAAATGCCTGGTAGGATGCAACCATTCAACCAAAAGTCAAATCAAGCAATGACTGTTTCACGCTGATTGGTGGTTGCTGAGTTCTGTGGAACAGAAGTGCATGAGATTCGATGGGTCTGGAGAGATTGGACTGGAAACAGAAGGACTTTGAAGGGGAAAGGACAGACTTTGGAAGAACTGGGATCAAATGTCGGTTGGAGAAATAGGGTGATTAAACTCTTTTGAGAATTGTATGTGGCTGGTTTCTAGTGGAGTTCTCGATAACTCTTGAGAACTAGGAACACTAGTTTTTCCTATACAAAATACAGATTGGCTCTGGACAACTGGATATGGATAAGCTCCACAAAACAGAATTTGGGTCAGACTTTGAACACATTGACTTCGAACGTAACAGAGCCTAAGACGGAGTTTACATAACGACATGGCATCGTCTATTCAGACTCTCTCCAAAACCGAGACTTCCAGAAAAATAAGTGGTTTTTGGTGAGTCATTAAGACCCTTTGAAGTTGCCAGAATAAGAAGGTATGGTAAGGAAAGAGAGTAAGGCATAGTAAGAAGGTAAAGCAACTGGTTATTTTAAAAAAATCATGCCTCTATAAAAATAATAATCCCGTGCATAAGGAACCTAACTTAGGAAAAAATATGCATTGTGCTCAGAAGGAAACATGACTCAACAAGAACTCCAAAAAGAAAAGCCACAGCTGAGTTTTGGAAGAACTTGCAGCAGACTGGTTCCACGTGATTCAGTCACTGACATCAGGAAGAGCATCGCATGGTAGTCATTTCATGAGAATCAAAAGAGAACTTAGACACTACAGCTGGTAATACCATTTCTGCTACTAACATAATCAACCTTTGTCTGACTTAATCATGCCACTAACATGCATTACTAAAAATACTAACAGGACACGGTACACATATGGTAAATAAAAAAGTTATAAAAATTCTTTTATGAGCACAACATCTTTTTAAGGTCAGATTGCTACCATTTAGATCAACACAAACTCCCTGGACCTCAGAAGCTTACTAAGTAATATAACAATTAGTAATACATCTGGCAGTTCAACTGCGTCTCTGAAATGGTTTGCAAAGGTGCTATATAAATGTTCAGCTATTTCTACACGTTTCTATTATTTATTTTAAAAAACAAACAGTTTTCAAATAAATGACACAACCACACAAGTTTTCATCACAATACAGCATGCAAAGTTTCATGCTACCAAACGATTTAGGATTCTTCCAATTAATACAAATAGTTAGACAGGCTGCATAATTAGTACGAGACACAACAGTAAGTTAAACATTTCAAATAATTAGTTAGAATGACCACATAAGTAAGTTCAATATAACCAGACACATTGACACTAATCCATGCCAAGTCAGGTACTTACACGGAGTAGCTACACCCATTTCTTGGTCACAATACAGACAGAAACATCATCAATGTATTCACAGTTTCACACAGATACTAACTAACTACCATCAACTCATTAACTGTGCTGAAGATTTATAATGAAATGTATTGTACTTTAACTTACTTCAAGCACTTATTACGAATACAAAGTCAGTAATTCTTACGTAAAATGTAACACAAAGAAAAATGCAGCTACCCTACCAAGGATTCAGAAAAAAAGTTGGTCTTTAAATTCCAAACCCCTCAGCAAGAAGCGCCGAAAATCCATTCAATGCTTTCTGCACTCATTCCAAAAATAATTTTTCATTAGTTGTTATTACAATAGTTGTAAGTTTTATATCCTCCAATACAAAGTGTGCATAACTTAAACCAAATCTGTAACTGCATTAATCAGATAATGATTTATTCGTAATCATTGATTAATGCAGCTTTCTAGTCCTAATCATCTGTGTGACTTCATGATGCCGCTGTACATTTGCATGAAATTCAGAACAACTTAAAAATCTTTGAGAAATTAGAAACTGCAATGGCGGTAATGTTCAACTCCGACCTTGTACTGGTAGTTTTCAGTTGCAAGACCTAAATTTTGGAACTCTTTTCCAGCATCTGTTCATAGGAAGCTCAATCTCTTGGGTCATTTTGGGCTCAACTTGAGGCTCATCTTTTCAGTTGGCTAATCCACCACAGGCTGCCTCTACGTTTCAGTTGACCGATTCTGGGTACTGACCCGACTACAGCTTGATTTTGGCGCACCACTGGCTGATGCCTTGTACATTAGACACTGGCAACATACTAGTTGCTAAGTAATAATAATACTAATAATAATAGTGGCAGTGGACAGGTTTAAAATCTCTTGATGGTCAGTCCCTAATGCACAACTGCCATTGACAGACACTCTGAGAAGCATTCATTACATAGTAGCAATACAAAAACAACTGGAAACTTATAAATAAATATACAGATCTGCACGAAATATTCACAGAGTGCTCGACAAAGACACCTACCAGTGTTGAAATCAACTCCAAATTCACCATAGTCATCACCCTTGATTATGGAATAGACAAGCTTTCCACCAGTTGGACTGGTCGCAAAGATTGTGATCAGTGTGCTGTACAGCTGGACGTTTTCTGGCACTGAAACAGAGTAGAATGGCTGATCGAACATCGGAGTTGCTCGATCCATAATTGTTACCATCACCTCGGCTCGGGAACTCAGGGATGTCTCACCTGGTCATCAGAAAAACATTAAGGATATTATGATCTGAGGTAAAGATATACAGGTAAGTTAAGGGTAAGTAAGTTAAGTCAACGCAATTACGACAAAGTACGTTAACTTAAACGCCTAATCACCCATTCAACAGTTACTAATACAAGGCATTGTCATTAAATTGTAATTGTAATTAATAACTTCTAACGTGCATAAGGCATCAACCCAATGGCATACCAAAGCCAAGCCACAATCAGGTCAATATCCAGGTCAGCCCACAAGACAGAGAGGCAGCCTATGGTGGAAAAATATTTCAAATAAGTAAGTTTTAAGCTGAGAATGAAATGACATGAAGCGACTAAGCAGAACGAACAGATGCAGGGGGTTCCAAAATCTAGGTCTAGCAACCGGAAAAGCCCGTTCACCAAGAGCAGTTCTAGTCTTAGGTATCACCAGAGAAAGACAATCAGATGACCTTATAAAATAATGACAAGTCTGGGGAATAGGGGGCTAAACACTAAATGCTCACCCTTGCAATTGAAACATTGGTTCAAATCAATGTACACTGAGTGATAATTAACGGATATACTTTGTTGAGCCAAATAATGTTAACACAATGTTACTGGTGCATTTATGCTGCAACATAGTGACTGCTGCGGACTTTGCATTGTACATTGTACTACTGTATTAATACCTATCTGTAATTATTTGTATTGTGACTATACATGTCATATTTATTCATATAATACACAAAGAAAAGGTTTCCACTTTCCAAAATTTTGATATAATGATTGCCTCTGATGACTGTCATTCATAGAGGCGTGTAACATAAGTAAACTACTAACTCATCAATAACCATATTCTTTCGTAAAAGAAATCCAAACATACCTCGGTCTCTTGCCTCTACCACAAGTCGGTGTTGCATGCTGTTGTCCACGACAGACAATGTTCGCCGTGTGACAACCTCTCCCGTTTCCCGGCGCACGGAAAACATTGACTTATCTCCCTCCACCAAGAAATACTCAACCACTCCGTTCTCTCCCACGTCTCTGTCTACAGTCATCAGCTACAACAACAAAACATTACCATAAATAAATAGAAGAACATAAATAAATAAATAAACAACAAAAAATTGATTAACTACCTAAGTCATGTAAGACATGCCAGCTGCAAAAACCCTTAAATTAAGGATGATGTTTCTATGAAATTTCCACAGAGGCATGTAACCAATTGTATACAGTGTTTTACCTAAAACAAAATCTAGAGATTCTTTAGAATTTATTAAGTCAGATTTTATCTCCCAAAACATATATTAACACTGAAGCAAGGGAGTGTGTTAACTGTTCCAATGACGTCTCTGACTCACATGTTAACTCGAACCACATTTAGAACCACTGGAGCCACTTTATCTCTATTACCTTTAATGACGATGCTAAAGATTCTTCAGAATTTATTCGGTTCAATTAAACACCCAAAAGATGCGATGGTACCAAAACAAGATGGTAGACTAACCGTTTTGACAACATCTCCAACCCGTGTGTCGACTGGAACCACAACGAAATATGGCTGATTAACAAAGACCGGTGCATTGTCATTCACATCCACAATGGTGATGTTCACCAGACAATGCGCCACTCGCTGTGGGACTCGTTCATCGTGAACCTCCACTACAAGCACATACCCCGACCTTGATTCGCGGTCAAATGGTTGGCCAGTTGTTCGAATAACCCCTGAAGTCTCGAGTATGGAGAAGAGCCCTCGTGAGTTGAGGACGGAGAAGGTGACGTGCTCGTTGAGTGCCTGTCCCACCGCCTGGACCACCACCACATCCACCACCTCTGTCTGGTTTTCAGGAATGCTCGCCTCGTAAACGTCAAAACGGAACTGCAGGCCGGACATCTGGCGGAAATCGACGTTTACCTGAATCATAACGATTTAAACTCATCTGATTACAGATTTCTGGGTTTCTTTATTGAATTCAACGACTTTAGTTAGTTTTCTTGAAGAAACCAGTTAGAGCAAGCTAACAAGTTCGAAGTATGTGACTTTTTCTCAGAAAATCTTCACAAAGTCGGAAAAAATCAAAACTGGGTTTGATACTGCACTTGATTAGGCAGGAATTGTTGAAAAATTAGGTGAAACCACACGTTTCTATCATAAATATTAAAAAAATTACAATTTTTTGAAGATATAGGTCTATGGTCAGCAACATAGATCCCAACGTTAAGTAAGTAAGTATATTCTTTATTAGCTAATAGCTAATCGCACATCGGTTTACAAGTATTTAAGAACACAAGAAAACTTAATATGCATACAACATCCTTAACCCTTTGAATAAGACGTCATTATGGGGCAACCTTCTTGTACTACAGCATTTGATATAACTCCTCAAAACAGTGTTATAAAAAGCTACCAGTGTACCATACAGAGGAACTACTCAAGCAGATGGTAATGCATCAGCTTTCCAATGCACCATCTACTGTAAGATTCAAATCCCGCTACGTTATTCATACTCCACGTAAACATAATTATGTGAACCCAAAAGCTGCAGCTAATAAAAGCACAAATGTTTGTAACAAAATGTCCACTCACTTTACCCAGAACACTGTCAACACTTACCTGAACCAGTGCTGTGTCCTCAAACTGACCATCGGTCACCCTCACGGTCAGCTCGTAACTGTCCAGCATCTCCTCAACATCCAAAACGGTCAGCACACCTGTCTGAGCATCCACCGCAAAGTTGCGCATATCATTTCCCTTAAGGAAACCGTATCTGAGGACGGCATTTGGCTCGGAGTCAGCGTCGTGCGCAGACACTTGAACCAGAGTCACGTCCGGCTGCGTCGGGAGCAGAAGGGTAGTCTGGTACAAGCGCCGAGTAAAAACAGGCGGAGAATCGTTTACGTCATCGATGTAAATCGTAACTTTGGCAGCAACCAACGCAGACTTTGGCGGATCGCCGTGGTCAAAGGCCTGGACGGTAAATTCGTAAACCTGGACGAGCTCTCGGTCGAGTATCACCTTCGTTTTTATTGCACCTGTGCTCGGATCAATGTCAAAGACATCCTGTGCTCGTGAGTCGACTATCTGGTAAATGAGCAGGCAGTTCTTGCTCGAGTCGGCGTCCACTGCACGAATGACCAGCGGCGCGTTGTTATGATCGAGCACATAGCTACCCGGGGTTGCCGATTCGCTAATACTACCGGAGCAGTCCGTCTGCACAAAAACCGGCGGATTATCGTTGACGTCTGTGATGTGTACAAATACAATGGTCTGCGTCCAAGCTCCCATTATATTTGTTGCCCGAATTGTTAGATTGTAGAAAGTCCTCTGTTCATAGTCAAAGACGGCATTGGTAAAAAGTACGCCCGAAGAAGGGTTGATGCTGAAAAGGGTTTCACTGCCAGCACTTCCAATGATCTCGTAGACAACAGACGACTGACATATTGCCCGGACGACAGTGATGAAGGAACCCATTGGCAGGTTCTCTGTAATTTCGGCGTTGTACTCGGCCTGGTCAAATTTCGGTGGTGCGTCGTTTGATGTGACGATTTCAACGTGTGCCGTGCATGTGCCAAAGAGAGACGGAAAGCCACCGTCGGATGCTTTGACTGTCAGCATGTACTCACTTCGCTGCGTTTTGTCCAATGTTTTGGCAACTGCTATTACGCCGAGCGTCTCATCGATGCTGAAAGTGCCACCAATATTTCCTGCAAATACAGATAGCATCTTTTTAGGTCAGTTAGGTAGTTGTGCTTACAGAGGTGCTATGCATGTGCTCTGATTGAAGCTGAACAGATTTTTGACAGCGTTAAAGACAGAAGGGCTTATTAATTCTGAAAGGTGATATATATGGTGCACCGAAATGGTGGGTGGGTGGCCTATTTCTGAAGGGTGGTAATATACAGACCACTGAAATGGCAGGTGTTTGTAAACCAAGGAGACAGGCAACCCCAGTGAGTGGTAACTACATTGGATACTCCACTCCAGTGGCTGGTAACCTGCACCATATGTGCAAAACATGTCGCGAACGCACCTTAATTAAAATGCCCCACACAGGATGCTACATAAATGATTACATTACAAAGTGGGCTAAGTGCTAGTCAGGGTGTTCTAAATTAAACAGACCTCCAAGACATATGGGTTCCCCTACAGTACCAAACTCATTCAAGCATTGCAAGAAGACTTCAGCTGACCTCTAAAAGTCAGCCAGCCATCAGCTGATGTTCAAATGAATATTAGAACCACCTGTATTCGTCTCAACTGGCAATTCCACATTCATTCTCACCCCATCGGTTTTCCATAGAACAGCCATTACCTGCTAAGCCAGACCTGCGGTTGAAAGTAGTTCCTGCAGCTGAACTACTTCCTACAACTGGCCAGTATTAAAGCACAGGTTAAGGGCCATATCGAATTCCACAAACGCGAAGAGCCAGACTCATTAACACCAGGAAACCAAACAGAGTTAATTAAAGGCAGACATTCATGCTAAAACATACCTTTATTCACGCCTTCATGTAGGCAAAGCAATTTAATGGTAATTTAGCGAGCTCAAAGTGGAGCCAGGCTGTTCAAATTTCAATCGTCTTTCAAATTAAGTTAATTATGTAATGTGAAGTACATGCCGGCTATTTATGTAGCGCCTTTCTGTGCCTATTTTGCTGTTTACCAAACTCTGAAGAAGTTTACCAATGGCACTGCAGTGTGGCCTGTCACTAGGTGTGTCAAGTGGCACACAGGGAACCCACAAACGACGTGTGTTACTAAAAGTTATTATTTTATTTTATTGTTTACGCATTTATTATTTTATTATTTCTGCATTTATTAAGCGCCACTATGTAATGACTAAGCATCAGTCGATGGTGTTGAGCAATTGTGAGTGAAGGACTTGCCCAACATCCCTACACAGTAACCATCTTAGTGGTTCAAACACGTACTCTTCGACTTTCAAGCCGAGTGCTCTAACCAACAGGCTATCATGCCCACAAGTAACGTAACATAGATATTTACATAGCGCCTTTAGAGACCTTTCAAAAACAGTCCACTCGCCTGGCGGACATACAAATAAAGGTGTAACTTAGCTGGGCACAGAAGTTGCACTGCATTGAGCTGTGCAAGCCATGTATTGTAAGTTAATGTAATGCTAGGTAGAGTAAGCTGCGTAATGTAATATGACAGATTATACACACAAACTGCAGCAGATACTGGGTAATGCAATATGACAGATGATAAACGTAACATGATCTCTGATTCAATTTTCATGTCCGACACAGTAATGTATAATAATTATTAAAGTGCACTCTTCTGCCACTTCATGACGCCCAGAATGCAAACGCCCAAAGCTGGACTGAAGTGCCCAAGAGAATAATTTAGGATCAGTGACACGGCTCCCTCCGATTAACCTGGATCAGTTGATCCATTGGTTAATCAATCACTCAGGCAAATGATCGACTGACAGATCACCAAATCGGCTCATCAGTCTTTCACCTGCAGCCAAACGCAGGACAATTTGACCCACTTAGAAAGTCCCCTTAAAATACACATAGTAGGCGATCGACAAACACCGGACTAAACTGGTTAAAAGCGGCAGAACTAGGCAAACGACTTTCACAACACCACTGCGCTTGTCAATAAGCTGGTCCCCGCGACGTGGCTTTCGTTGAGCGCTGTACAAATCTCGGAATTATGATTACGATTACGATTACTCGCCCAACCACCCAACCCACCATGTCCTTCCCCGTACGTCATCCAGCTACCGTGCTCGGGCTAACACAGTTCGTACACAGGGACCTTAAATGGTATGGCGCCCATTCAAACAGGCAGCAGTGGTAAAGGATCTCACCCGATAAATTCATTGAAAAGTGAGCACGGTCGAGGCCATACGGTCGCTATAGAAAAAAGTTTACATTTACATTTATATTTTACATGCTGTGGTAGTTACATGTACCGCCCTGGCAGTACACCTCCCCCACTACCAGCCACAGAATTTTTTGGAAATGAAACATTCCAGCAAAGACTGACCCACAGCAGGTCATGAGGCCATGAAGTTCAGCTGCAGTTACATACAGTAACAGTTCAAGGCTCTGGATGCTGGTTTCCCACCCCTCCTGAGCTGCATACCCTTCTTTTCCTCTGCCCTCCTTATCCTTTCCTCCCACGGGTGGGTCGAGTCTCATGCGCCCAAAGGGTAAGCTACTGCGCTTACAAGAACTACTTTAAAACATACTTGCATAGTAACAGATGCATCAGGCGCAACCTAAACACATTCTGTGCACACATACCAAGGTACACAGCTGGTGTAACATAAGCACATATTACATATACATACACAGTTATATATATAGCTACAAATACATACACAAGATGAAATGCACATAAGATATATATATATATAGTAATCGTATATACATATATGTTTTGGACATATATATATATATATATATATATATATATATATATATATATATATATATATATATATATATATATGTATAATACATATATGTGTGTATATATATATATATATACTGGGTGCAATAGAATTCCGGCCTACATATTGAACTTCAAACACTGACGAGAGAATCCCTGAACGAGAGCTACTTAGCGAAGGCCAGAGCGGGCAAACAACGCTGGGCAGAATCGATAGCCGTCCAGCGAACAGCAGAAACAACCCCCCACCCCTGAACACTGATCGAATCCCGGATGACAAAAAACAACCCTAAATGACCAACTAACCCCTACAATAAAATTGACCTCTGTGTCGAAGTCCGACCCCAGGCCCAATAGCAGGCACCAGTTGACCTCACGGAAAGATAAATGATTATATTCTCCTGGCAAGATAAGTGAATAGCTTCTGACCTTTGGATAAGTGAATAGCTTCTGACCTTTGGATAAGTGAATAGCTTCTGACCTTTGGATAAGTGAATAGCTTCTGACCTTTGGATAAGTGAATAGCTTCTGACCTTTTGACCTTGGATAAGTTCATAAAGGAACCGGATTTTCTGGTCCCTATCAGTTCACACATTGTTGGCTCGGCATTTTCCCCAGCATACAATAGTCCATCTGTCCACTGAATGGTCAGTAGTCCGTCCATAACATCTAGTTCCTCCCCTCTCTCGTGGGGTGTCTACCCAGCTGCACCATCCTTTCACCCTTCTGGCCTTACCCCTGAACTAATTCTCGTCTTGATATCCACTCACGCATGCATCCTACCGTCATCCAGTCATCTGGACATCTATCTGTACCTCCATCTGTCCGCTTATCTTGGCATCCATCTTCTCCTGCTTCAGTGCAATATTAATATGGGTCGTGGAGTAATGGTGCTTATGTACCACAGCCTCATGCATTCTGGTCTGTCTGTGTGTGTCTGTCTGTCTGTGTATGTGTGTCTGTCTGTATGTCTCTTGCCTCTCTTGTTCCATGGATCATTGACACAGACTATTACTTCCCTTCAAAGCGGTTGTTGTGACAACCGTGTTACAGAATTCATTAAATTACATTACATTAGAATTGTTAACTGCATGGACTTTTGCCGTATCTTCAAATGAGTAGAAATTGTAGCGTCTCATATCTAAACTTCTGAACTGAACTGCCAATCTTCCTGTCATCAGTGAGTTTAAAAACCAGTTTAAAAACTGCCCTCAACTCCATCTGGCATCTGTAGCTTCTCAGTGGCCATTGACTGTCAGTGGCCAAAGGCTCACGGTGGCTCTCAGAGGCCATCGGATTTCTGTGGCCATAGTTGCCTATTCTTAACATGGCGGCATTTCAGCTCAGAGCTTGAAGTTCAAATCCCACTGCATCACGTGACAACACTGCTAATTCGTTGTACCACTACCATGCAGAGGTTGCCTGGTTGGTTGTTCACTGTTGTTAGACTGCATTTCCACAGAAAGGTCACACACATCAAGACCTCCGTCTAAGAACTACCGTTGATAGCATTTTTGATAGCATTTACCTTACCTTACCTTCCCTCTCCTCTGAGAAATACTGTTGATAGCATTTACCTTACCTGACCTTAGTCTATCTTACCTAGCATTACCTTACCTCACCTTACCTTACACACCTCATGATTTATCGTGGAAAAAAGGTTGCCGGGTTGGCAACTTACACATACTTTACGCTGTTACCTTATTTTACCCTGTCTACCCTTGCCGACTTAAAGTCCCAAACTTCCATTATTGTTATGTTCCTAAATAAAAAGACTTCCTTATCGTCCTTCCATGTAAGAAGTGCCACTGCAGATCTCAGGGCGGCAAAACCACCACAGATTCAGAAGGCCTTCCAGTCAGATGGTGGAATGTTTTTCCAGTTATCTATAATCGTCCATCAGCCAGCAGCATCGATAAACTCCAATTCTATGCTGCCGAGAAAGCGCCTCAGCCCAAACATTATCAGCACACCGCCTGAATGGACCAATTAAACACTTTGTCTTACGGGTCATGAAAGGTCACAAAGGTCATGCTGGAAAACGGAAGCTATGCTTCCGGAAATGCTCTATATGATTTATATATATATATATATATATATATATATATATATATATATATACACACACACATACATATAAATACAAAGAGTTAATGAAGTAGCAAAGCACTGCACATCAAAAAAAGATCACTGTATTCTATTTGTCAGTTTATTTAGCTCCTCTTTCAGAACAAACTACTCAGCAGCACTATGTAGTTTATTGCCCTTATTTTATTAGTGTCTCAAAACAATGAAACTCAAATCTGAAAAATCATCTCCCATATCTCTTCTATGTATTGTAGTTCCATTATGAAGCCCAAGAATAACAAAACATACTCCTGAACTGGACATGTTCCATAGACTATAAGTATCTTAGGGCTGATGGGCAGACAGGAGGATTGAACATATTTCCTCATTAGCCAACTACCACTTCATGCTAAGCAAGGGAATTGAACCCATGCACAACTGTAAAAGGCCAATATCTTCAATCACTCAACCATGAAGCCACCCTTGTAGCTACCCAACCCAGCACTGAACAGATGCCCAAAGTGATGTGCCACTCCGCAGAAAGATTAGCACAACAGACGCATTTCACAAAGACGAACAGGTGCCCTCCTTGCAAGTACTTTTTAAATGCCTCCTCCGATCTCTCGCTGACTCTGGCATCAACTGAAAGGTGATGGTAGGGGTAACAGGTAGGAGGTCAAAGGCCGCAGAAATGACAATCCAGTAATAAAACTGCACTCGGTTAAAGCCCCAAAGGAGGATGTATCCTTATCGTAATCGTAAATTCAAAATTTCTAAAGCGCTACTTAAAAGCTAAGCACAGGGCACCAGCTTATTCAGGAGCACTGCGTCAAGTCCGTGGGGTTGTCCAAAGATGCCACATCAAGAACCAAGTCCATTTGCCAGATGACCACAGAGAGGAGAGGAGATTAGGGTGGGTTATCTAGAGGGGCCACTGTTGACTATTGCTGGACCTACAGTATGGAAGATGTCCAGGATGCACCAATGCCTGTATATATATATACATATATATATATATATCTGTATGTTTTTTGTGTCTGTATTTCTGTTACTGGGAGGATTAAGAGAAGCCTCAGGGCTTTGCCATGGGCTTAGTCCACATGATCCGTTTTAAAAGGGTAATCGAATCAAGAAAACAACGAGCTAGGTATATATCGCATCGTGTAATTGATTCAATGTCTATAGAAACCCTCCTCATTTTCTTTGCCGCGGGCAGAGAATGACCAAGGAGAGACGCAAAAGGCTTCTGTATAAACGCATTTCTCTGTGGTTAATGAATATGCATATTGTAGTTAATGAATATGCACGAGGCAATTGCAAGCGTATAAGGCTGTTGCATACGCATACAAGTAACCACCCTACACAGCAAACCTAATAAAGTCTTCCATTAATTCCCTTTATTGCTTCCTAAACTTTAGCAGACGGAGCTCAGTGGGAGAAGGGTTAGGGCAGGGAAAGTGGAGATACTATCCATCCTGGAAAGCCTCTTTCATTCCTCTTCCTTTTCCATCACTCGCATTCCAGGTCCATCCCCCCCCGTCTAACGAACTTATCTTGATCGTAGTGCAATTAGTCCGACAAAACCTCAATTTGACCGACACTCCCTCTTCCGACCCATCGGCCGGCCAGCCATCCCCTCCCCGAACTCTGTCCTCCAATCGTAATCTCTTAATGCAATCTATTCCTTTCCAGGGACCAAATACGAATCCGTCTTCACCATTAGAGACCAACAGACCAGATGCACTCGAACGCTTTCCAGAGTAAATGATAGGAAGACTGGTTCCTCACTGGTTCCCGCGGGAGATAGACTGGTTCCATAAGGCTCTTGGGACGCTGTGCTCTTCCGCCGTCCGACCATCTGCCACGCAGGCCTCTCCCGATTCCCTCGCACAAATGCATCGCCAAAGTGCTATTGTGTCTGCACTCGATCCATCCGGACAGCTTCTCCTCTGGCAAAGTTTCCCACAAACCACACGCAAACGGACGCACGGGTACAGCTTGGTAGAACAAGACGCATACAAACACAGACACACAGTGACTGCCAAACAGAGCTACATGCAAACACCGACAGACAGACAGACAGACAGATTCAGGCACTGATATACAAAGACAGCTACATACAATGCAGACAAACACACACCTCCAGCCAGACAGACAGAGCTACATAAGAACACATACACAGACTGCCTAAGAGAGCTACATATAAACACAAACAGAAAGAGAGACAGACACAGCCAGACCAACAAAGGCAGACAGAAATACTGTGAACAGCATCGTCAATTATATCAACACAGGGGAGCTAACAGAGAAACACAGACAGACAGATACAGACAGACAGACAGACAGACAGACAGACAGACAGACAGACAGACAGACAGACAGACAGACAGACAGAATGACAGCCAAACAGACCAACACAGCGGGCTAAAACAAACGGATTCTGAACAGCATGGACAAGACATGCAGCCGAGCAGACGTCACAGAAACAACTGCTCAAAAATCGCAGCAGCAGCAGTCGCAGCAGCCGAGTCTCTGCCGTGGGATGTGAATGAAATCCACTGGGAACCGATGCTCTGGCGAATCCATTGCAAACCCAGCGAGGAGCCAAACACCATCGACTAAGTGCACCACTAACAATAACACTGTTCCATCACGGAGGAGGATGCAGGAGGAGATGGATATAGAAAGAGGATGAGGAAGGGATTTGGAGGATACAGAAGGAAAGGAGGAAGAAGCAGAAGGCAGATACAGGAGGACGAGGAGAAAGAAGTAAGAGGAAAGTGGAAGAGAAAGAAGCGAAAAGGCAAAGGAGGAGGAGGAGTAAGAGGAAGAGGGAGGTTGCAGGAGGAAGGGAGGGTCTGAAGGAGGTGAGAGGAAAGGAGGACGGAGGAGGCTGGAAGAGGAAAAGTTGATGATTACGTAACACATGTTAAAGGAAAAACACACTGGCTTCGCATCTCTTAGCACCATTAGCCAGTCAGTCAGTCAGCCAACGATCAACGAACAGCCAATTCACGTCATTTATTTCCGGCAGAGCAATCTGACTGCGATCCCCGCACGGCCGATCCAGGAATTGCGAAACGGGGGGGGGGGGATGGGAGCCAAACTTTCACCATGGTCGAGGTACTGGATGGCAAAAATTTCTGACGACAGTTTTACACTAGTCTTTAAAATCCTTGAGGACCGACAGCTATTGTCGTGGCGCGGAAATTTCCGTGGACCTCTTTTCTCGTCCTTCAGCCTTTGGCTTTGATTTCAAGACTCCTTTTTAGTGGTTCCTTTTCTCATGTATTTCCTATAACTGTGTTTTCATAGCCATTGTGTACTTCCCAATTTCTGGTCTAGGCCCTCAAATGGCTGGACTGGGCCCTGGATTCGCTCTTGATTGCCTTATCAATTAATCACTCAGTCACCAATCAGACTGTCAATCAACTGCCTGAGACACTCGTTCTCCGCTAGTAAAGTATAGTTTTTCCTTAGATATGACACCTCGCCCGATGACAGACCAAGGTCGAATAGTTTGTGTTGGGTCTGACAGAGAAAGAGAGAGAGACAGAGGGAAAGACTAGGATGAAATCTCACAGACCCTGTCACAGCATCTTCGTTAATGTCAGTCCATGTTTAAATTAGTGATGAGAATTAGAGCAATGCCAATCAACATCAGCAGCATTTACTCTTGCAGTTAATGTCTCAAGCAACCATCACATACCATTTGCCCTGATGGCTTAGGCACACAAACGACAGCGCTGGCTGCATGTCACTCTAGCCAGTATCTCTGTGGGGAACCCAAAAGTAATCTCCTACATACAATGGAGTTTCATAAATATTACATTATTACATTAATATTAATATATTAATATTACATTATATAAATTAATATTGATTATTAATTAATATTAATTAATTATTAATATTAATATTACATTACAAACAAAAATAGGTAGTTTAGGCATACTTTCAACATATTTTTGTAAGGTACTTAAAATGCGCTATATTAAATGCCTAGATGCATACATACAAACATAATCTGTCTGACAATAAAGCATACCAACTTGTAAGCAGGCACTAGTATTACGATGACAACGACGATGACGACGACGACGATGATGATGATGATGATGTGCTTAGTGAAAGAATCACTAAAGTCAGTCGAGCGAAGAAGGCGTCTGTCAGTCAAATAAATGACCGACATCAGAAGCCGGAATAAAAAAATTAGTGCCAGGAAAAACGACCAGAAGCAATAAGCTGCCTCACCATTGGGACTTCTGTCCATGGCGATGCGTCCCCATGGCAACAACCGTCATTTGCATTGGGCAAACGATGGCATGACTTATGTAAGCACACTCACGTGTTGTTAGACTCAACAAGCCATGAAGGAATTATCCAAGTCGGAAAGGGCCCTGAGTTTTTATCACATCCAGTTTCTTCAAAGATTTCCGCTACGAGGCTTGGGGTAACAGTTGGTTATGGGCTTAAACCAGTTGCACTTTGCAGTCAGTGACATCTGGGGGGAAACAGCGAATGCACTTGCTTTTCACCTCTACACCACTACATTCCAAACTTTGCAATCAAGTCAAATTAATAACTCGCTGCCAAATGAGAGAGTGAGTGAGTGAGTGAGTGAGTGAGTGAGTGCATTAGGGAGACATAAGTAAGTGGAGTAAATGAGTGACAGGGTGAGTGAGTGAGAGCCAGTGGTGTTTGAATGCGTTGAATGTGTTTGTGTGAATGACAGAACAGTTCTCAGAAGAAAAAGTACATCTGCCCCGTGAAGCCGACCTCGAGATGCAGCCATGGTATGAAGTGTTAGCACCTTCATTTTCTTAGCCTCAGCACACTAGAAATGGGTGTCCAGTGTTCTTATTCTTCTGTTGACAGCTGACAACCGCAACATTCATTTTACATCAGGAATTTATATTTACATTTCATATCAAGAGGCTCTCAGACTACAGTGAACAGCCAGCCGTCCATCTTATCAAAATGCACCTTGTTTTTGATCTTGTACTGTATATAGTTGCAAATGGCACAAGCAAATACCACAGTGCCATCATTCAAACACTCTGCCAGCATCCAAAGCAGTCACCTAGCATGGTCCATACACGGGGACCTTAAATGGCATGGTGTCCATTCAAACGGGGCAGCAGTCGTCAATGATCTCACCCAATAAATTCATTGTAAAATGTGCAGGGTCAAGGCAATACGGTCGCCATTCAAAACCATCTACATTTACATTTTTAATTTACCTGATGTGATGGAGTATCTGATTTCAGCATTGACTCCTCTGTCGGCATCGTAAGCGATCACCTGTAGCACCTGGGTACCAACTGGCGCCGAAGAGTAGATCCATCCTTTGACAGTCTCTTCAAGAAACTCTGGAGCATGGTCATTGTGGTCAAGCACGTGAATGATGACCTTGGTCAGACTGCGCTTGGACAGTGCTCCCTGATCTCTGACCATCACGGTCAGCTCATGGCGCGATACAGCTTCACGGTTCAGCTCCTGCAAAGTTGTTATCACGCCTACAATATCAAAATATACAAAATACTAATTTCCCAAATATAACAAGTATTAATTATTGTTGGAATTGTTTTTAATAAATGTGATGGTTTTTATCTTCTTCATAACCATCACTTTAACTCTGAAAAAAAAACATTTCAATATCAAGATGATTATTATCAATGAAATGACATAATTTACAACAATAAAACAATTATTATTATTATTATTATTATTTCAACCAAGTTTAAAATAAGTAAGTTCACTTTCTTACTTATTTAAAAATTTTAAATTTATTTTTTTATCATTATAAAGGATTTTCCTCTCGGAATCACTCAAAGGCATTAAGCTGTGGTGCAGTAAGGATTCGCAGAACATCCATTAACGAGCACCTTGTTAGGATCTGAAGCTGCACTCTACATTACAAGACTAGTTAGTACCTGACACAATAGACAAGCAGTAACATTTTGCTTGATTAGTTGGGCACCATACTTTACAATTACGTAGTTAAATTATCACTGAAAATTATCATTATAATAATTATTATTACGTCTATTAGAAGTTTTTGCTGCAAACCAATTAACACTTTTTCCTTACATAACTTGAACATTCCAACGGGCAACTATAGAAAAATGCCCGTCATACATTTGTGTCAAGTCTTGAAATTGATTGCCTTTCTTATTGCCAACTTCCTTCAGGGTGCTTGGCGAGACAGACGCGCTCTTCTAACCCACAGGTGGGTATTTTCTACCCCAGACGACCCAGCCAAAGAAACCCCACCACAAGGGAGGGGCAGCAGAAGTCACAACGCCGCGGGGGAGATGTAGTTACTATCAGAAGCATTGTTTATTGAGAGCTTTATTGATGGAGTGGTTCTTTGGCCTGAGGCACCAAAAGAATAGATGTCAACATGGTCCATTTGTCTTTTGTGTCTGTTTAAACCATGTTTTGCGACGGACGGTCGGTATCTGGCCTGGGTACATTCGCCTCCGATCAACATCCTACGAAATGTTCCATCACGATCAGGTAGTTTAATCATACACGGCGAAATGTTCAATCCATCAACCCAGGTGAGAAATGTTCTCTCCAGATAGTTCAACCATCCAAGAGTTTGGTATGCCCCACACAGATAAAACCTCGTAACAGTTTTCGTTCAACAAGGTTCTATCAACAACGTTCAATCAACGAGGCTCGCCCACGCAAGACCAATGCAACTGGATGAGCCAGCCATTCATGAAGGTCCTAAGGTCCTCTGAAAAGGATTCAACCACCCGGGTGATACAGTAAACAACAGCACTCAACAAATTCCAATCACACAAGGTCATTCCAACATCCCGGACACACACTGATGCAAGACAGTTCAATTACATGGGAGTCCATGGATAAGTACATAAGTAAGTAAGTAACGTGTTTGTTAACATGCCCTATGCCCATCGACCGAGCGAGGAATCGATGGATAATCATATAACAAAGCTGAAATAAATTTGATAATACCACTTAAAACAGCTCACAGGCACAGTTTGAAGCAGCGCAACAAAAAACATTGGTTCATAGTTTACTCCTTCAAGACCACGCAATTAATAATTCAACGTGCTTCCAATCAACCATGAATGTCCAATCTTTCAAGATCATTTCGTCGGTTTCAAGCTCTCTATATCGTTCAATCATTCCAGATGTTCAATCACTCAAGATGGTTCAATCATTCCGGATGGTGTAATTCCCATCCATCAGAGGGATAGAACAGTGACCCATCAAAATGGATCAACCACGAACGATCACCTCCAAGCCCCTCGAGTATCTTGTTTCAGCAATCGCCTGGGGGGCCTCAACTGGGTCGCCACCTAAAATATCGTCACCCATCAACTTGTCGTAAAAGTCCACCTCAGGCGTATGGCGGTAGTACAAAGCACATCCAGGTAGTCAGAAAAACCTCGATAGACCTTGGGTGGGGGTCAGAAGACAACTCTGTCGAAAAAAGAGATTAACACCTATCAAAGCAGCAGGCATCGAGAGACCACGCCCAGGTATCTCTTGGCAAGGGAATACACACTCGGAGGCTGTCGACAACAATGCTCTGTTGCAGCAGCCACTAATATCAACAGTACCTTTTCCTCTGCACGCACTGTCTCGTTATAAACCACTTCAAACGTGACCTAAGTCGAACGTTTTGCAGGTATTTATTTCTCCCCCACTTATGAAACTACTTCATTCGTTCAGTCAGTTTATGTAGCGTCTGTTAAATATATTCTACACAGAAGCACTCCCAGCTCAGTCTCGGAAGAAAACATCAAACAAAAATGTGAGTGCAGTGTCCATATCCAGGCAGCTGACAGCTGGATATCTAGTGTCTAAAGGTCTGTATTTTTATAGATTAGACATTATAAATGTGTGTATAGGTGCATTCTTGCCACAACAGTGTCTGCCCTTACCAGATATTACCCTGAATGTTTCAAGAGTAAAGGTGTCAGCAAAGAAATCAATCAAGTGCCACCAGTGTGTCAATCAAACTCAATCAAAAATAAAATCCTATTTTTATATCGCAATAAATATTTTGACAGAAACTGGCAAAGAAACGAATCACATTGATGATTGAATTTTGTAAATGTTACAAAGTCAGTATTCAACAATTAGGCATAGAGAAAACGAACCATGCCTGCAATTTCATAAATACTTGTATGTATGCATGTATTTGATTATTTATATAGCACCTTTTTAATGACCTCCTGAAGAAAATGATTCCATGTGAAGCCTTCAACATCAGTGATTAGTGATACAAATAAATAATTTTCTGAAGTTAATCATTAATAAAACATCACTGATTAATCTGGAGTTGTTAAAGGTTACTTCTTACTGATTCACTCTTCCATACCACACACTAAATATTATAAACAGTAAGATTCGCTAGCTAGTTTTAGACAAATCTATAGCTAATGCATTCAAAGTTACTTCTAAGTTTCACAAGGTCAGTGATACCCACTCAGTTATGTTAGATCTCTTGAGCAGCATTAATAACTAATATCATCAACTGTCAAAAACACATTAACATCTCAAAATCATAAACAACTGACTCCATTAACACCTGGGAGATCTGAATTCATACTATGACTCTATGACCAAACAAACCCCGTAAACATCTGAAACACTCGACACTAACTACAGACTACAGCCCACTGAAAGAATTGTTGCAACTTCTGACAGCTGACACTTCACTAAGTCCAATATACTCGGTAAACTAAACAATGCGCCGTTGGGAGTTTTTAAATAAAACAGCAGCATCAACTCTTGAACTTGCATCTATTGTATCAAAGTCTCTACTAAGGTGTGGCAAAAAATCAGCATTTGTACCAAACAACTTTCTTACAGTTACACAGAATACAAAAGAGTCATGAATGAACAAAGACAGCACAACTTGCCAAAGAGAGCACAACTAAGACTAGAATGGGTGATTGGGCCTTTTGGGCCGCTGGCCCGCATGCCTGGAACAGCCTTCAAATCAGCCTTTGTATGAAATAACTTTCTAACAGTTACACAGAGGACAGAAGAGCCATGAAGGAACAAAGAGCACAACAGATTCTGAAGACATTTCTTGATGGCAGCACTCTCTGGCCTCCGAAAAGGCAAAATAATTCTACTGCTACACCTGTTCATGGCAAAGGTAGGCCTGTCTAGGACAATGTAGTTTTGACAAAAAAATGCACAAAACAACCATCATGATGAATTCAGAGCTGTGTAATAATAGGGTGGGCAACAAACCAAAAATCAGTGGAATAATCATGCTTAGAGGATAATGTCACTCATGGAAAGCCCAAATTTCTGGAAGGTTTTAACACAGTGAAAATGCCTTAAGCACGTTTGCAATTTGGAATTCTAAAGATCCTCAAAATGTTCACATATGGAAATTAATTATTTTATGGGAAGGTTCACGCCATGGAACTGTTCAAATGCAAGGACTGTCAGATATTCACAGGATGAAGAGTTCACTTTCTGGAAATTTTGCTCTTTTGCAAATGCTGGCATCTGGATGTCAATCACATACGGACGAATGTGTTCACGTGATGTTCAGACACAAGGAGTCATACAGTTATATTTGAGGAATGGTGAATGAACATTCGGTGAATGCACTCCATTTGCCATATACTCGAGGAATAGTGAATGAACATTTGGTACTCCATTAGCCACCTTAGGAAGTGCAAATGACAGAGCAGAGATGCTGACAATGGAGACAGACTTATGGCTGTTCTACAACCGGATGTTCATCTGCAAGACGCCATTTACGATCCTAAAATGGTCTCGTAATACATCGCAGCCGTTTGCAGGTAAATGGTTTTCATTATCTGCCAGGCCGCTGCAAGCGAATTACTTGTTTTTTAGCCGAATTGACGCCGCTGCGCCTGCGACGTGGGAGTCCAGAAAGTACGTCACAGACCGACAGCAGCAGGAGAATGTAACAAGGCGAAAACAATATCAACATTCTTACACCCCCACAGCTGATGATGAACACGACGAGTCTGACGAAAGCTACTTAAGGTAACACGACTTATTTATCACATGCCTAGATCAAAAACTAGACTTCAGATGCATGAACCCGGGGTCTGACAATCATTTTTTTGCGATATTAATTGCAAGAGTGACACTTTACAGCATCATAAGAGGCAGGCTAATTGCCGACTGCTTTTAATACATCAAATGACAGAGCCACTGCCAAAAGATACTGCCACAAGGATATTCAGGTAGTAGTAATCCAAAAGGGGTATCATCAGATAACTACTACAGTATCATCACCATAATGCAGTGTGTTAAAACCAAAATGGGTAAACAAAGTCCAAGTCCACCTGGTAAACCACTGCAACGGCTGGAAGTTGGTCGTAAAACAAAAAATGTCTCAACAGAAACCAAATTTCAGGAGTAACTGATAAAGTTACACCCCTAATTCCAAGATTGTTGTTGGCTACAAATGTTTGAAACCTCTTATGCCAAGTCTTTTGACAAGTACAAATATGTCAATCCTCTTATTCCGAGTCCTTTGCTGAGTGCAAGTACAGGAGCCAAAGTAGGTCAGGTCATCAAGATAGGGTCAGTCAACACACAGCACCAAGAAAAAACGACAATTACACAGATAGCAACAACATAATTGTGCAAATGCTGTTATCCCAGAGTAACAAACGCTGGCGGCGAGAGGAAGTCGAGAGAACCCTTGTATGCGTGCGATAGCCACTTAACAGAGATACAAGAACCAGAGATGCAAAAGAAACACACCCAGCTGCCAAAAAACAGCATCCGCATAAACCCAGCACCACCACAACACAAAAGGGTCACTGCTCCCGGATGAAACCACTTCATCCTGTCTTCACGTGCTCCGTAAGACCACAACACAGCATCAGCAACACAGCATCTCCAACCTGGGACTCCAAGGTGGCTATAACTCTACCAGGTATTTTTTTGGGCATATAATTAGCACAACATCCTGGCAACAGTTAGACAGTAATGCGGCCTTTCATCGATACCAGTAACGCATGGCATTAAGCCACATTCAATCCGCTTGATCATCAGACGTGTAATGTCAACACCTGCGTGTAATATACCGACAGTCTTAGTGTAATGTACTCCTTAAGTCTTGCATCATTATAAACGGATACTAATATGTTCAGGCTGCAAGGGCCCCTTAATTAAGCTAAGTCCCTACAGACAACCATGGGAGTGAAGTATTAGCAACTTCACTTTTTATTTAGTGAAACTAGACCGTCTAAAATACGCCTATTATGTTTTTGAGAACACAACGCCTAAGTTTGATTCAGCTTAAGAAATTGACTCTCATAACTCAATCTGGTTATATCGATATGGCTCCCAACGGCAGCATTATAATGAGGTTCCTGCATACCTACCCGAAATTGCACCCGAAATTCAACAGCCTCAGTGCAGCTACACTAGTGCCAACCTCTACTAGTGCAAGTGCATGCATGTGCAGCCATTGAGTAAATGAGGCGGAGGTGTTCGTTAGTTTTCCAAAGTACTGTCTGACAGTTTTATCAGCACCTGATTGATTACACATGCTGGCTCCCTTGCTCTATCTATAAACTGGGCAACTGCTTTTTGTTTTCCTGCATTCCTTTGCATACTGCTTCAAAATGTCTCTACAAAGTATCTGTATATTTCTACTGACTGTCTTTGCAAAAAAAATGATGAATTCAATCCTTTGTTGAACTGAGTTCAGAACAATTTTCTGCATTTTTAAACCGCAGCTTACACCTGCCACTTCAGACATCACAAAGTAATAAAATTTAAAACAAAAATTAGAAACTCAACAGAAATCAACACGAAACTGTAGTGCCAGGCAGAAAATCCCGATGAACCTCTTACACAGTTTGAGCAACACAACCCTCAGATAGGTGTAGGCGTTCAGAATTAGGGTGCTTTCGATTTCAACTAGGTCAACATACATTTTCATCTTTGCATAAGCTAGCATTTTCATTCACCCATCACCTAGCAGTAGGAAATTTCAGAGGTCATGAACTAAAAATATCTATAACAAGTCACTAACAAGTTCTGCTTTTTATCTACTAACTAAAACTATCTACTACCACAACTAATTCACTTACCCACTAATGATGAACAAACAATTTACAAGCAATTAACAGTTAATTAAAAGCCAACCAATGGAAAAATGGAGGAAGGAGAACGAGAGCCAGCACTGAAAGGCCAACACCGGAAAAAGGAATCTGAGTCGCCAAGTCAACCAAAAGCCAACGTCTGGAAAACGGAAGGAGTAATGCCTTCAACATTTATGTGTGATTTGAAAGCTACAACTAAAACTGATCAGTAGAAGTAGATCATGCAAATTACACAGACAGGAGAACCAAAGGCAATTAATAATAGTTAATTAGCAAAGGACTTGATGTATTTTACCTCTCCACTGGCCACCGTCATCTGCAATTAACACGGAAGAAACAAACAATGCCATCTTTTGTACAGATCGAAAACTCATCAGTGACAAAAACAATTCTTACAAATCAGCAAAAGACCAGGTGAAAAGTTTCAAGGACATCCTGGTTATCTCTAGGCCAGTCATGAACTATTCAAATTATCTTGGACATCTATTGGCCATTCATAAGGTTTTCATGGTATAATAATGAGAATAATAATAGTAATAGCAGTAACAATAATAATAATAGTAACAGTAACAATAATAGAAACATATATTATACATATATACAGATGAAAAGCAACATTCACAATGACATCTGGCAAGGTAATTAGAAGGCACACATACACACACACACACACACATCAAACTAGAGAACTGCATAATATTAGTCACTCAGCCTGAAAATAACCGGAAAAAGTAGCCAACCAGTCGTCTCAACCATTCGTCATGGGGGTCATTTAATCTCTGTTTGCCTCAGTTCGGCATTAATTTCTACACCAAGACAGGAAATTGCAGAAGAACGATACGTCTATCCATATCGCGTCGAAATAGTCCAGCAAACACGATATAATTAAATCCAGCAACTCCCTTACCAAACGCACGAGGCTTGAATCATTGCTGGCAATCGTCAAATGCCAACAGAACTCTCTTCCGTTGAGAACAGACTGTGCATAGTAATGCCTATATTAACTTCACCTGGGCCCACACTCTCAACAGGAAATTCTTGAAACTGCAAATGCTACTATAGTGTAGTCAGAACGCTAACAGACATCATAGTAGATTATCTGGTAATCTATTTAATCTAATCTAATGACTTCCATAGAGCCATAATCATAATGACCAATCCATCAATCGATTGTTGCTAACAAAACACTTAGCCAGACAGAAATGTAACCTTTTGAGGTAATTACACAAAACTGTCTGGCAGCAGGCAACACTGAATGTACTTTGATACCAGACAGCTTCAGCATTCTAGCCACACTGGTATCAGGTGTTGCAGACATTACTTTTAAAAGAGTAGCCATTAATTCAGCATTGGTGACATTCCTAAAACGCACTGTATGAATCTCTGGTTACCACGCAACAACAAAAGGGTTTGTACGACTTGATGCCTTCATCAAAGCCACCTCAAACTTGCAGAAAATACAGAATGCTATTTAGGTAAGGAAACAATATTCTTACCCTAAGTATCCTTCTTTTCATCAAAATATCCTCATTCTAAGCTTGATCTTCTCATTCTAATCTAAATATCTCCCTATTCTAGATGTCATCCTGAACAAAATCTCCTAATTCTAGTAGTAATCTGCATCCCCTTATTCTGACCTAAATCCCCTTGTTCCAAAGTAAAGCCTCTAGACAGACCACCACAGTAAGACATAGTTTGGCACCACTTCACCAACCTATATACCCAACACTGCATAATCGATCAAAACACCAAAGAGTTCATAATTGATCAGCATACCAAACAGATCATTACTGGTCAATATACCTTATCAGCTGATCAATGCCAAAGACCTCATGCTCAACCAGTAAACAAAACATGACCGATCAACTTATATACCAAACACTGTATGACAAATCAACAAATCAAAGTGATGGCCATACCTGTTTCTGAGTTGATGCGGAACTTGGACAGACTGGCTGGACTAGTGGCCGAGTGGATCGTGTAGAAAAGTCGGCCATCTTCATCGGCATCAGCGGCCGTCACAGAGCAGATGTCCGTACCAATGGGAGTGGCCTCTGTTACGTTCACCTCATAAGTTGACTGACCAAACTGTGGAGTGTTGTCATTCACATCAAGAACAGTGACAAAGACCTGCACACAACATCACGTTGCATCACAGAAGAGCAACCCCTTAAGCTAGTCCTGCAAGGCAGCCATGGGTAAAAAGTGTTAGCGACTTCACTTTCTTAGGCTTGGCATATGAGATTGGGTGGCCATCCTTCTCCCTCGCTGCCTGAACTTCCCAATCACAATTTAAGGTCAGTGTACTCATCATAGCTCAGTTGGCTGGGGTGCCAGTGGAAGCTGATATTTGAAGAACCAACCTCATGCTTGGCAGTCCAGCATGCTCACCACTAAACTATCACGCACCTCCACAGTTAGAAACACTTAATTCACATGGGATTACCGTTACCTCTTTGATCTCGACTTCACCCTACCTATTTTGGTTTTGCATCTTTGCCAAAAGGTCCCCGAATCCCAGGATCATACTTCTGATAAGTTTTCACTTACAAAGTGTACTGAAGTTTGTAAACAAATGTCTTAATTTACACCTTTTACCCTTTAACACAGAAATTGCATATGCCATGTAACAAAGCCACTCAATCACCCATGAAGACAACTGACCTTGTATACCCCATTTAATATCCACTCAACCTAACAGCAAACAAGTGAATTAAGTGATTATGATAAAACAAGAAAAAGCAAGAACACATTTCTCAACAGACCCAAGTTTTTGTCCAGTGGATTCCATCTGTGGCTGCAACAGTCACGTTATAGGACTTCCTGATTTCCCAGTCGAGCAAACGAGCGAGCAGAATATTTCCATTCTCTGTGTCAATGCTGAATGTGTCATCCACATTTCCATCTGTTAGAAGTTACAATACAGAAAAATAAGAAGTCTCTTTATGTTCTCACTTAAAAAGCTATAATTTTAAAAAATAACAAGTTAACAAGAGTAAAATAACTAATACAAATAGCAAAACTTCATAAGTAACCAAACATCAAAGTGAATACAATACAGGGCGAAAAATTACTACTGTAACAATGTTTACACACTTATTTTTAAAAAGCTAAAATTTGCAAAGATAAGTAGTTAAAGAGAGAAAAATAACCAAAACAAGCTATTTATAAGCTAAATTTTAGATGCAAGAAAACATGAAACTACAAATGATACAGTGAGAAAAATTATTTATGTACAGCAAGTAATAAAGATGCTATTAGCCTTTAGCTTTGAACTCAGCTCTTAGATGGCACTCTATAAATTCTGTTATATATATACACAAATATATGCATACATATATACATATATATATATAACAGTATTCCAAGTTGCTGTCATAAATATTCAATGTGATGGAGAAAAGATATTTAAACAAGAAGTCGTAAATAAATATGCTTGGACCACACCGACTCCAGACTCTGACTTGCCTGTCATCTTTTACGAAGTAATGACCATCGCATCATGGCTTTCATATAGCTACAGTGGCAATGAAGAGTTCATAGGCAATCTTTGCCGTTCATTCTCGTTTTTTACCCTGCATCCCAACTGATGCTTATTTCGAGTAATTTTAATAAAAAAAGAGGCCTTTACTCCTGCAGAAAACAAGTCGAATGGTTTTAGGTCGCGTTCGTACCGTTGGGACTTCTGTGATTACAACCGACCAGCACAGAATATTAAATACGGAATTGGAATATTGGAAACTATATAACCGACACGAAACAGTCCCTGTGGATGCGACGAAAGTCTTGATTTCGGGCCAAATGACATGTCAAGTCTCCTCATCACAAAAGACATCAAACCAACTATCATAATCTGAGATTTATGCAAGCCTATCAGTTATGATTAGGCTCAGCAGGCATTTCTCCAGAATTCTCCAGAAGCTGCTTTGTCTCCATTGGTCTGCCTGCCTCTCAGCCTTCATTACTCTCTCCGTCTGCCTCGGTCTGTCTGTCGGTGAATGGCAGATGGAGCTACAGACGGTCAGATCACCAGCCTGCCTGCCTGTCTTTGGTCTATTTGTCTGTCTGCTTTCAGTACGTGTCTGCTTGTGTGCCTGCCTTCCTTCTGTTTGGCAGTTTCTGTCTGTCTATCTGTCTGTCTATCTGCCTGTCTGTCTGTCTGCCTGCCTCTCCTTGTTTGCCTGGTTCTGTTTGCCTGCCTGCCTCCCGACCGTCTGCACTGGTCTAACCATGATTCAAGGGATAAGGATCAACAGACTGCCTGCCAGTCTGTTTGCCTGTGTCTCTGCCTGCCTTTCATCTGTCTGTCTGTCTGTCTGTCTGTCTGTCTAGCATACCGTAGGTGCCTTCTTGCAGGTACCTTGGAACCAGAGCTCTTCCAAATGAAACACAAGGGGATTGAAAGTGGTACAATAATAATAATAATAATAATAATAATAATAATAATAATAATAATAATATCTCGTAACTACAGTACACTACAAGAAACTGCATCCACATTTCTTGTTTTAAGTGACCAGTTCACATCTTACCAGTAATGAAGTACCAGATCTTGTTGTTGTCATCATCGACTGCACTCATCAAGCAGACTAAGTGACCGATTTCGTCGCTTTCCATCAGCGGAACCTGCATTCCGTCCACCTTAAACCTCGGTGCATTGACCGATGTGTCAGGAACATCCATGACGGTCAGAATCACCCTCGTAGTGGCGCTCAGCTGAGGCCTGCCATTGTCAACTGCCCGGATCTGAAACGAAACACAGCAGCCAACTGGTTGAACACTTGCCTTTTAAAATGGTGTGTGTTGTGTGAGCCTTCCCTACGAAGGTTACTGTGCAGTGATCTTAAACCTTGGTTTACGCATATGTTCATATGCTTTTGTATGTATGTCTGTACTGGTATGTATGTATTTATGCATGTCTGTACTGGTATGTATGTATGTCTGTACTGGTATGTATGTATGTCTGTACTGGTATGTATGTATTTATGCATGTCTGTACTGGTATGCATGTATGTCTGTACTGGTATGTATGTATGTCTGTACTGGTATGTATGTATTTATGCATGTCTGTACTGGTATGTATGTATGTCTGTACTGGTATGTATGTATGTCTGTACTGGTATGTATGTATTTATGCATGTCTGTACTGGTATGTATGTATGTCTGTACTGGTATGTATGTATTTATGCATGTCTGTACTGGTATGTATGTATGTCTGTACTGGTATGTATATATATATCTGTACCAGTATGTACGTATTTATGTAGGTATGTAAGTTTGTATGTATGCATATACAGCTGTATGTACATGTATGTACGTATGTTTGTATATATGTATGTACGTATGTATGTATGTATGTATGTATGTATGTATGTATGTATTTGCATTGGGTTTGGACAAGTATCCCAAACTGATAGAAGCAATCAAAGAGAAAAATATGGATGGGTAAGAATGTCAGATGGGCACAACATTTGGCTAGGACATGCTTCTGTGACCCAGCAACCACGCTTGACTGGTTCAGCACCTGTGAAGTTCCAGGCTGCTCCTTTGAATAGATGCTCTCACACACTCAAAAGGTAAAGTCTGCAAACCGCAGGCCCAGATGTAGCCAGAATGCTCTTATGCATCAACTGTCTAGTAATAAGGCACAAAGGCTCTTTGCAAGTAAAGTATTCAGGTACACAGATACAGACATACACACACAACACAGCACAGTCACTGTGGCCTATCATCAGACACTGAAGCAATTACAACACAACTGCCTGATAGCACGCAATGACATTTTGTGTCTGCCACCAGCTTACGTCTGCGAGAATTCTCGTCACACTAGTGTCTGCTCTTTGCAGACTACTTTTATGAGTGCAGTCACAATGTGGGGACCTACAGCAAGTCTATTTACGCACAGTTGCTTTTTGCCAATGGCTGATTCAGAACATGACAATAGAAAAATACAACACCAGTTATATATCAAATCAAGAAAATAAATAGCATATCACACACGTATTTGACAATTTTTTACCTGTAAGTCGTACTGGGCGTCCTTTTCAAGTGTGCTCAGTGCATAGATCATTCCAGTTTTCTGATGTATTCGGAATTTGGCCTCGTCTCCTGCTCCAGCTGCTTTGTTCTCTTTGGTCGCAGGAGCGATGCTGTAGTCAAGGTCAGCGTTGAGGCCAATGTCACGGTCGTCTGCCAAGACCCGGTAGAGGCCAAGGTCAAGCATCCCAACAGGAAGTTGAGGAATCCGGACGCGATGCTGGCGGTCGAGAAAGCGCGGCTCTTCGTCGTTGACATCACCAACTCTGATGACGACTCGCGTGACAGACGACAGTGATGGAACACCACTGTCACTGATTGTCACCTAAATGTATCAAAGACAATGAAATGTATCAAAGACAATGCTAGGTATTTATATACTGTCACCAAACATCTAGGTAACTGATCATGTCTTGGTAGTATAACTACGCTAGGTATTTATGTGTGTAGGGCACGGTAGTCTAATGGAGAGAGTGCTCGGCTTGTAATGCGATTCGAAACTCCCCTGAGGTGGTTACTGTGTAGGGATCTTGAGCAAGTCCTTCACTCACAATTGCTCAGCACCATCGACTGATGCTAAACCATTAGACAGTCGCACCTAATAAATGCAGAAGTAATAATAATAAGAAGAAGACGAATAATAACAATAACAATAATAATAACAATAACAATAACAGTAATAATAATAATATGTACTGTACCAAAGGTGTGTACCAGGTATATATCTGCACATTTATGTATTACAGTTTAGGATTCTTTTAAGGTGCTGCAGTTTTTGTAGTTCGACGATTAATCAAAACTCTTTCCCATACCATCCAAGGAATAAAAGAAAGCTGTTCGGTTCGTTCATTCATCAGAGCATTTATAAATCACTCCTTCAAGATTTTCTACTCAACTGTTGTATTATCATTGTTACATTTTTTGAGGGTTCAATTACTGTAAAGTTTCATAGCGGTTATATAGCTGTGGTGATTCTCCTTTTACTTCAATGATCCTTAGCATCCTGGTATCACTAAAAAATCAGACGAAAAGCCTTTGATGGATGACTGATCTATACAGACAGATTACTGTCTACAATGAATTATGGTTATCACTGGGAAAGGTATCAAAATGGAACTGCATATCACTCCATGCACAAACCGCATTCCTTGCAGATACCCATAACCGACACAATGACACACTAGGATCTTAATCTTGGATAGAAATTCTGCATACGATCTTAGTGATCTGAACTTTGAACTCTGATTTCAAGATCATGACTGGAGTAGGCTAATGGGCACATCTGAACCTCGACCTAAACATCAGGTCTTGAGACAATAGTGTGAACATCCCATCTTGTAACGTAAATGTATAGATCAAGTCTTGTAACGTAAATGTATAGATCCCGTCTTGTAACGTAAATGTATAGATCAAGTCTTGTAACGTAAATGTATAGATCCCGTCTTGTAACGTAAATGTATAGACCAAGTCTTGTAACGTAAATGTATAGATCCCGTCTTGTAACGTAAATGTATAGATCAAGTCTTGCAGCCTTGACTTTTAACCTTAATGTAACAGTACAGACTATTAACTTAGAAATAAGAAATTGCTGATGGAAGCCGGATGCCGCAAAGGATTTGGCGTCAAATGAAGCAGGAACAAGAACACAAAACTTCCACGGAGAGGCCCAACGGGGACATGACTTGCCCTTCCATCCAAAGTTTACATTAACGGATTAATTCCACGACTGAATGATTGATTGGTCGGTTGCTAAGCGATTATCTCCTACATTTCCATCTTCCAGCCAGCCTCCGTCTCTCTCTCCCTCATCTCCGCCGCCTCCATCACAAAGTCTTGCCCTGTGTTTAATCAACACGCCTGGTCAGCAATGAAGCACCATTACACAAAGGGCCGGCGACGAAAAGATGAAGAAGCAGTTGCAACGATTTTCCCGACGACTATACATCTTCGTCGTTTGAGCCCACAAGACGAAGGAGAAGAAGAGCTAGGATGACCTGAACTGCAACCGTACAAAGGAAGATATCTGCATACAAGATGATGGCCACATACCAGCTCACACACAATCGTTTTCATCTCTGGAGTAATGGAAAATATTTCCATATTCAAACGAAGGCATCAAGCAAACCAAATAGCTCAAACAAATCAACCAGACAGGCAGACAAACAGACAGACCCATGCATACATACACACAGACAGTTAAATACATAGCACAGCAGGCAAATATAGGAAGATGCACAGCCACAAAGGCAGACATACAGAGTGACACTCAACCACACAGACAGACAGACATACAGAATGGCAAATAAACACAATGGCAGAGGTATACAGAGACACATACAGACTGCAAAACACACAGGGAAATCATACTCAGAAAACTCATCCCTAGAACAATCAGAAATAATGCATGCACACATTTTTCTCCTAGTTCTTTGCGTGTGTTCAGAGTCTGATCAATTCAATTCCAAATGCACCTAAAACCACCGAGGCAAGCAAGGATTTTCATTTCTCTTCTGGTCTCAACTCAAAATCTCAATGCCAATTACAGCCGGACTTAGGAAAAGAACTTAAACCTTTAAAAAAATTACAGGAATCCCCAGAATTCCTTGCTAATTCAGAGAATTATTCTGACTCAATTACTGGAAGACATTGGAAGTTCAGAAGTTAAAGCCAACGTCAAATTTTGTTCAAGTAGTAAAATATCTCTGTTTCTTTTGCACTGCAAGAAATAATAAATTGGCTAATTTATTATGAAGCAGTCTAACTTCTTCAAAATTCATTTGACGGCACTGGCGTTTCTGCCAGAATAGATGCCGCAAAAACAAGAATTTAGGGTTTGCTTTATGACTGTGAAGAATATTAGGTATGGTATTTGCATTATCTAGATATTTATAAATTAGGTATGGTATTTGCATTATCTAGATATTTATATATTAGATATTAGGTATGGTATTTGCATTATCTAGATATTTATATATTAGATATTAGGTATGGTATTTGCATTATCTAGATATTTATATATTAGATATTAGGTATGGTATTTGCATTATCTAGATATTTATATATTAGATATTAGGTATGGTATTTGCATTATCTAGATATTTATATATTTAGGTATGGTATTTGCATTATCTAGATATTTATATATTAGGTATGGTATTTGCATTATCTAGATATTTATATATTAGGTATGGTATTTGCATTATCTAGATATTTATATAGCGCCTCTTTGGATCCGCATAAAAGCACTAAGCTGCATAGTAGGCTTGAAGTTTTGTTCATGCAAAGTGCAGAAACGCCAACAGCAAAATAAATCAACCAACAACTATTTTTTATGGGTGGCATGGCTCCACGACAAATTGCCACTTTCACATCTGGATCTGAACCTCAGACGCAGAGATGAAAGGTCGACATGTTTTCTGTTGGACCAAAGGACAAAGAACTACTGCCGCTTTCATTATCGAAGCTTGTTTCTCATTTTATGACCTCAATTGCTGAACAACACATAAATCCCATTTTTCCACAGGGGATCACAACGCAAAAGCCAGTTTAATGTCCTTTCTCCAGATTATTTCTGGCTGGAACAGTTTCATACTGGAGAAGTTTTAAACAGACTTTCTCAAAAAAGTAATTTAAAACGGCCATTAATATAAAAGGCCATTTACAAGAGGGTTTTAATGAAATGGGTTATGCACCCTCACATTAAACAAATTTTGATGTACAACAGTCAAAGTAACGCACATGCGCGCACTCGTGCCACACACACACTCACACACCCACACACGCACACTCACACACGCGCACGCACACACACACGCGCGCACGCACACACACACACAGCAACAACAACAACAACATCCACGAACGGGTCCTTATAAGCTGCCTGGCTTTAGTTTTCAAAGAAATAGATAGTTTGAAGGTTAGGACTGTTGCTTGCACATTGGAAAAATTATGAGAAGGTCTTTTTTGAACCATGTGCAAAACGATTAACTGTGATCCATTAATGGTAGGAAAGCATAAGAATCTCATTGGCAACGAAAGCCAACGGTCTGTGATATTGCTGTTAGCTAAAATTACTATTTTTATAAAGAATGATTGGAAAAATGTTTTTGCACAGATCCGGGCTTCTAACTCTGACATATAAAGCCACTCCGTAAGTAATACACTGGGAATTCTAGAAACATGGATCCAAAGCGACTAATGTGATTGACTCCCTGTTAAATCATCTCAAACAGAAATACGCTGCTTTGTCAAACTGCAAAATCTTCGCGGTCATCACTTAGGAATACCATGAGCTGTTAAATAAATTAGCTGTAAAAAATTGAAAGTCAATAAAGTTCACTCTGTGCGGTTGTGTTCCTCGGGGAGGGGTAGATGGAAGGTATGGAATGGAATGTTTCACAGTGGGTCTAACAAACACCTGGCCCTGGAGGTAATCGTCAAACACAAACTGCATTGTCAACTCTAATGCTAACAAAATCCCACTTTTGTGTCCCAATATTTCACAAAAACTCAGACCAACTGGCAAAGTTGACTCATCTAAAGACAGCAAATATCGAAGTCACGGCAACATCATAATCATTGGTCAGCAGGTCAACAAGACAACAAATAACACCTCGTCTTCATCAATGCAAAAACACACAACACCAGCACGTTGTGCCAATTGGCGCGCTTCTAAGCTAGCATCGACCGTTCTACAATATTATCTTCAACCAACACGAAACCAATGCAATCATTACAACATACAGAAGTCACGATGGAAGTTTTTAAGGATTTACGACATTTTCCGCACATATGACAGCCGCAGATGAGCTTGTCCTAACACCACACACACGAACCGACAGAACATCCATAAATACCTCTTACGAACAACGACCAAAACACACAAACACCAGCGCAAAAACTGGCACACGCAAGTAAAGATACCCACACATACACAATACGAACATATAAAAAACATACAAGGATACCTGAACATACACAATAATACCAAGATACAAACATCGGCAACTAAAACAACCGCAGGACTAATTGAAAACAAGCTGCACAAATTAACGAAGTGGCTTGTTAGAAAACAGTTCTTTATTACCGCGCGGCGCGCCGGTGACACCACTAAACTACCGCACGTCGACGCCGCGTCAGTCATTTCCGTCAGAGCGAACGAGAGGAGGAAAATATGATAGAAAAAGCGATTCCCCGGGAGCCGGTTGCCGCATAAAACTCGAACGATAAAACCGCAAAGGGACCGCCATGCGCAAAGCCCCAAGTATGTACGGTCCTCCTCTCTAATGCCGCATAAATAAACCTCCGCGGATGGATGCGACGTTCCATCGGAACCTTCCATACGCAATTATGACGAAGCGGCAAACTGGAGACGGCCATGACGGGGCCGATCGACTGAATATCAGAAATTTATTCGGGCACTCCGTTCAATAACTTTTGACTTTTGCAACGGCCAGGTTTCGCGGCGCGAAGACCCGGGCAAAACATTGCTGCGGGAAGGCCAGACGTAAATGCAAATGAGTGAAGAATCTGATGTACCGAAGCCGATAAGCGTCCGGCTTATAATGACAAAGGAACGGTTCCGGTCACAAGATGAAACATTTTATCGCCGTTTCATTTGCCCTCTTTTCTTTAACAGAATAAGCTAAATACTCAACAACAGAAACACACTACCCATCAAAACCAAGACTACCTTTTTACAGATCACAGTTCATCTTACTTTTAGCACAAAAAGCAGCCAGTAGAGGTGAAAGGAACCAATATTCAGTTGCAAACCTTAGCCTCTGAAGTGAGAAGAAAGATGTGAAAAAAATGCTAACAGTTGTTAAAAGCTCATCTGTTATCCACCATTAGACCGAAAGAGACGGACAAGTGTTCCGCTGGAGAAAGACAGGCTAGAAGTTGCCAGTTGGTCTTACCAATAAGCAACCTTTTCCGAAGCTTTTACCAAGGTTTGCTTAGGTCAATGGGTTGTCCTAGATCCACAGGACACCCATCAACTTTAAGTAAACCAAGTGCTTTTTCTTCCAGAAGCCAACCTTGCTCAGATGCCTCTTACAACATGCCGGAAAAATAAGGCTAAACCATAAAATGAGTCTTTCATCGTTTGGTTATTTTTACAGCTTCTCCCATCCAATGGATTTTCCGGTTTCACCAGCAGAAAATTGGAAAACAGAAAAGGGCCCCTGAGAGAAGGTGTCAAAGCAGATCACCTGCCAGATAATATTTGTCGTGGAAGAAGACGCAACATACATACCAGAAAATCCGATTCTGCATGCTGAAGCACTGATATCAGACGCCTGGTTATCTGGACTGGCAAGGGGTAAACAAACCAACCTAAGCAAGCATTATATCAAAGTTCTATTATCATTGACGTCTGATCAGAGGCAAATACAGGGCCTGGCACAATCTGATGTTTTCAAATGCTACATGGTAAAAGTAGGAAAGGTTAAGTAGGCAAAGTAAGTGCTCATCATTCTATATTTTCTAACTTTTCGACGTCTTTTCTGATTTTTTAATTTTTCTTTCTTACAGGATTTATGCTCTGTCTTTGGTGAGTTCGTTCCTATTTGTTTCAACATTTAATCAACTTGAGATTCGCCTAATTTTTGTCCTTTTTGCACTCGTTCGCCTGCGTCTTTACCTTCCGCCATTTTAGCTTCATCAAACTGCCACGTCATCTTAGATCACATAATGTACAGTTCAATCATTCTTCTTATTTTCGGTCTACGTTTCATGATCGCCTTCCATATTAGTTGCCAACCCTTCCACACCCGCTTGCCCTACATTGTTCCTACAGCCAAACATTCTTACTGCGCCCAATTTGGCACAACAACTATGCAGTATGGACGTATGTGTTTTATTCCTTTATCGTTCTTCCTAACTTCATCTCTCAGGCGACCACCACAGCACCTCACCCGCCATACCATCTTCAACATACTAATCCTGCTTTCCGGGGACATCCACCCAAATCCTGGCCCACTGGACTTTTATTCATGTCCTCCTCCCTCACCTCCTACCTATCCTCCTCCTTCCAGAATTTCTTCCTCCAACATCCTCGACAATGCTCAAAATACTGACAACAGCCGCTTCTTACTTTGCACGCTAAATATCCGATCATTACTACATCCTGCACATTCACAAGAAATCAGTGATATAGCCCTCTCTTCTCACCCGCCTGACATATTTGCCTTATCTGAAACCTGGTTTAATTTAAACACCACTCTTGCTCAATATGAAGACTGTATCCCTCCTGGCTACCATCTTTACAGTACACCTCGTCCCTGCAAACCATCTAGCCCTTCTCATAAAAATCCAACTGGAGGTGGTATTGCCTTTCTCACCCGAGAACCTGCCACAGTTTTAGACTCACCTGGTTACTGTTTCCACTCTTTTGAATGTGCATCAGTTACGCTTAAACTTCCTCACACAAATCTGACTATCTTTAATGTATATCGCCCTCCATCCTCCTCTTCATATTCAAGTCCTCAATCGGTCTTCCTGAAAGAATTTACCACCCTCCTCTCTACTGCCGCCACTACACCTCATGAATTTCTGATTACAGGTGACTTCAATATACATGTCGATAACCCCTCCGACACATTTGCTTCTGAATTCCTCACCCTATTGTCCTCAACTAATCTGGTTCAACATGTCAAATTCCCCACCCACATTCACAATCACACACTTGACCTTATTATCACATCATCATTCTCCACTCTATCGCCTGATATATCTTTCTCTTTTGACACGCCATCTGATCATTACCCCATCTTTACATATCTTAACATTCTTCCGACACCACGTCCTGATCCTGTCTTTCATTCTTTTCGTCGCATCAGTTCAATAAATATTGAAGCCTTCATACAAGATATTTCCTGTTCTGACCTCGTGTTAAATCCACCCTCCTCCCTGAATGACCTTCTCTCTTCCTATAACACCACTCTTTCCACTATCCTTGACAAGCATGCTCCTATTATTACCAAATCCCGTTCTCACTCTAACAATCCTTGGTTCAGTTCCTATCTCCAGGCCTTCAAATCTTTCCGGCGACGCCTTGAGCGTGCCTATAAACGCACCAGGGATCCTCAACTTCTCTGTGCCCTTAAATCTGCCACAAATAAATACCATCGCCTTCTTACTGCAGCTAAACAAAGATTTTACTCCTCACTAGTTCGTTCTCGATCCTCTAGCCCTCGCCTTCTCTGGAAAACCATTAACCAGCTCCTCCATCGGAACTCATCTAGCCCACTTCCAAATTCTCTTCCGTCTTCTTCAATAGCCGACTCGTTCTGTTCTTTCTTTTCGAACAAAATTAGTACCCTCCGTCTCTCTCTTCAATCTCTACTTTCTAAAACCTCCAACAATCCAGCTGCTGATGCTCCCTCTTCCACATATGACAGCCCACCTTCCCCACCTCGATCCTCATTTTCTGCTTTTCAACCTACATCAGAGACCGAAATACTAAATCTGCTAAAATCTCTCCCAAACAAACAGTGTGAACTTGACCCTATACCTACCTCCTTATTGAAAGACTGTGCATCTGTCCTTGTTCCAATTATTACCAAAATAGTTAACCTCTCCCTCTCTACTGGAAATTTTCCCCTTCTTTTTAAACACTCTCTTGTTACCCCTCTTCTCAAGAAATCATCTCTCGACAAGGAAATCCTTTCTAACTACCGGCCTGTTTCTAACCTCACTTTCATCTCCAAATTAACTGAACGGATTGTCCTCTCTCGAATCAATAACTATTTAGCTTCTAACTCACTCATTAACCTACACCAGTCTGGTTTTACTAAACGCCACTCAACCGAAACTCTGCTGACATCTCTCTACAACAAGCTTGTTTCTGCCATTTCTCATCAACAGGTTTCTTGCCTCTGTCTCCTCGATATCTCTGCAGCCTTCGACACCATAGATCACAATATCTTACTCCACCGACTTTCAACCTGGTTTGGTTTTGCTGACACTGCTCTCCTATGGATACAGTCTTATCTCTCCTCCCGCTCTTTCTCTGTTAAAACTTCGGAAGCCTCTTCTGAGTCATGCCCTCTTACTTGCGGAGTTCCACAAGGCTCCGTTCTTGGACCTCTTCTGTTTATCCTCTACACTACCCCACTCAGTTCACTCATTAAAGCATCCTCCGTTGACCATCACCTCTATGCTGATGACACCCAACTATTCATCTCTTTCTCTCCAAATTGTTTCAGTCAGTCTACAGATCATCTTCTTTGTGTGGTTAAACAAATCTCCTCTTGGATGACATCTAATCTCTTATGCCTGAACCCATCTAAAACTGAATTCATACTTATCGGCCTACGTGACCTGTTCTGTTCTCAGCCTTCCTCGTTCCGATATTCGGCCGCATCATGCACAATGTTCCTCCAGTGTCCTCTGTCTTCCACCAGCCTGAGCATCTCCTCCATTGTTAGCCCAGTCCATGCCCTGATGTTGCCCAACCAGTTTATTCTCGGTCTTCCTCTTTTCCGTCCTCCCGGTATTGTGCCCTGTATTATCTCCTTCTCGATGCATGTTCCCTCCTTCCTCATGATGTGGCCAAAATAGATCAATTTCCTTTTCCTTACTGTCTTCAAAAGATTCCTCTCTACTCCAGCCGCTTCCAGTACCCATTCATTTGACCGCATTTCCATCCACGATATTTGCATGATCATTCTTAGACATTTCATCTCGAATGCTTCTATCCTCCTCTCTTCCTCCTTCCTCAAAGTCCAACTCTCACATCCGTACAGTGCCACCGGCCATACTAATGTCATCAAGAGCCTCATCTTTGTTACCAGTGATATGCCATGGCTTTTCCATATTTTTTTAAGATTTGTAGCCATTGCATATCCCTTTGCAAGTCGTACCCTTATCTCTGCTCCACAATCGCTGTCCCTGTCGATCCTCGAGCCCAAGTACATGAAAGTATTCACCTGCTCCACTGTTTCCTGACCTATGCTGATCTGACACCTGGTTTCTGCTGTTGTCATGACCTTTGTTTTATCCGTGTTAATCCGCATTCCATATTTCCTTCCTGCTCTGTCTAATCTTTCAACCAGTGTTTGTAATTCCTTCTCAGATTCTGTTATTAGTACTATGTCATCTGCGTATCTTAAGTTTGTCAACCGCCTTCCCCCTATCTGCACTCCTCCGTCAAAACCCTCCAAAGCCTCTCTCATTACCCTCTCCGCCAGAATGTTAAATAAACTTGGAGACAACACGCATCCTTGTCTCACCCCTCTCCTGACTCTGAACTCTCCAGATAGTGTTCCTGCCACTTTGATCTTTGCGTTTTGTTTCTTGTACAGCTTGGATAACAACTTTATTATGTGTCCAGGAAATCCCATTTCTATCATTGTTGTCCATAATGTTTCATGTGCTATTGAATCAAAAGCTTTTTTGAAGTCTACAAAGCACATGAAAAGAGGTTGTTGATGTTCATTTGCCTTTTGCATAATAATTCTCAGGTTTGTTATCTGGTCTCTTGTCCCTCTAGCCTTCCGAAAACCCGCCTGTTCTTCCGCCACTTCTGCTTCCGTCTGATTCCTTATTCTTTCCAAAATGATCCTCAGCATAATCTTACTTGCGTGTGCGACCAAGGCCACTGTTCTATAGTTTGTACATTGCCTGGCATCTCCTTTCTTTGGTATGGGTACAAAAATTGAATCCGCCCAATCCTCTGGCCATTCTCCATCTTCCCATAGTGCTGTGCATATAAGATGAAATCTGTCTACTGTAATTTGTAATTGACCTGACTGTTCTATACAGATATCTACTGTTCCCCTTCTTGTTCTCTATTTCCGCCTTTTCACACACCTCCTCCAGTTGTTTCTGTTTGTCGTTTCTTAGATGTCTCTGTACCTCCGCCTTCAGTTCTTTATACTCTTCTCTGTCCTTTTGCTTGGCTTCACGCTTCTTGTTGATGAGTTCAACAGTTTCTTTGGTAATCCATGGCTTCCCTTTGTCTCTCCTCCTGTAACCGACTATTTCTTCGGCCGCAGTGAAAAGTATGTCTTTTGTTTCCTTCCACAATTCGTTGGGTGACCTTTCCTCTATTACCGTGTTCAAAGCTTCGAATCTGTTTGCTACTTCTATCTCATAGGTGATTCCCTTGTTTCCAGCCAGATCCTCTACATTCAGTCTTTTTATCACCTCTTCCTGCTTTTTCCTTCCTAATCTGATCTTCAATGTTGCCACCAGCAAATTATGATCTGAATTGCAGTCCGCACCTGGGTATGTCTTGCATTTGTTGATACACGTCTTCCACTTCCGATCGATACCTATGTAATCAATCTGGTTTTTTGTTCTTCCGTCCGGAGATGTCCAAGTACTTAATCTCCTTGGATGTTGTTTAAACCATGTATACGTGACCAGCTCAAGAAAATTCCTGACCCCTCTATCTCCCTCAGCCTGGACTCTGCCTCCACCCACACCTTTAATACTAACTCTTCTGTCCGTAATTTAGGTGTTATTTTCGATCAGAACCTTACTTTTTCTGATCATATCACCCATCTTTCCCGCTCTTGCTTTATGCATATCCGCGACCTTCGCAGAATCCGTCCTATGCTTGACTTCAAAACCGCATCGATCATTGCCACATCCATAGTCCATGCAAAACTTGACTACTGCAATTCACTTTTCCTCAATATTGACACAACCCAGATAAATCGCCTACAAGCTATCCAGAATGCTCTCGCACGTGCTGTCACCAAAACCCCCAAACACCATCACATCACCCCTGTTCTCAAATCACTGCACTGGCTTAAAATACCAGAACGAATAGAGTACAAAGTCTTATCCCTCACCTACAACACACTTCAATCCTCCCAACCCTCCTATCTTCGTCAATTATTTACTATCCAACCACTCCGTTCAACCCGCTCCTCATCTGTCCTAACACTTCTTCGCCCTCCCGTCACCTCATCCTTAAAATTTGGAAATCGCTCGATAGCCATAGCTGCCCCACCCCTTTGGAATAAACTCCCGCCAGAATTGCGACAGTTGTCTGGTCAATCATACGAACTCACCAACACTTCACCTCTTTCAGTTTCTGCACAGGTCTTTCACTCAAGACTGAAAACACTTCTTTTCCAGAAATCTTATCCTGATTCTTCCTCTTCCTCTTATCTCTCTTCTCGCTTCAATTTCAAACAGCATCCACCGTAGCCGTCCGACTGTCTGAGTGCCTGACTCCTGGATCTTGACCCTTCTGCCTATCGATTTTGTTTTGACTGAGCGCCTGTGAATAAGCTGGTTCCCGCGACTTAGCTTTCGTTGAGCGCTGTAGAAATCACGAGATTACGATTACGATTACGATTACGAAAGTAACTGCTCATCATTATGATCCTTCCCAAGTTCCTCTATCTGTCACTCCCCAGGCTTTCCATTCAAACCTAAAGCCCAACCTCTTCAAGTGTTTTTACCCTGATCTATCCAATCAGCCGCCTTCCCATTTTTCTTAACCTAAACAGCTCCTAGGTCTCTCTCTGTCTCTGTCTCTCTCTGTCTCTCTCTCTGGTCTTCTGGCAACCGGATTATCGTCTTCATACGGACACCTCCCATGAAATTATGCAGCACAGGTGAATACGCTGGTGCCCTGCGCTTATTTTTCAAGTAGTGCTTTAGAAATTTTGTTGTTTACAATTACAATTACTCTACAGAAAACAGCCTTCAGCAGCATAGTCCTTGCATAAAAGGTTCGTTTATATGGAGCACAAACACAACAGTAATAATTCCACAACTTTTCAGTGCATGTTCCACGGTTCAACAAAACAGTTGCCACAATAATTTCACACATCGGCGGATGAAAGGTCCAACTATTCTGCCATCACTCACTACCACCTGAGCAGAAGCCCTCCTGGATTCCAGCTAGCTCTTTCAGTGGTAAAAAGGAAGCCTTTTGTTTGGGGTCGTAATCTCTACATCCCACAGCCGTGCCCCAGCTGTTTATCTGACCACCAACGAAAGGCTCAATATCCCAACCTTCCCTCAGACTACATCCTCAGGAACAAGACGCCACAAAGGGAACTTTATTAACTTTCCAACTGTGTCAACTATTTTCACTCTATTACTTAAAGATCACACCATGCGAATAAGATTTATGAATTTGGCCACTAGCAACAAAATAACTGGAAGTGAGTTTATTAACTCAGTTGGTCATGATCAAAGGAGGGAGCATGTCATCTTTCCGAGAAGTTCATTGACTTCCACGGCCGAGGCTCCTCTTCAGAAGACAAACAGTTTGGTCAGTGCAATGTTAATTGTCCGCTAAATACAGACTACGACAGACCTCAGCAGAGCCAGTGACAACCTCTCCATTTAGAAACGGTCTCACCCCATATATGTTAATTGCAACGGCAAGTCAGCGCTAGTGCAAATGGACAGGGTCTGCCCCTGGTTGACTCAATTCCCATTCATATCACTCGCTCCTGCCTTCATCCACTTTTAGCACACATTCATTCTTCTTCATTGTTGACATATACGCATGTGTGCCCAGCGCTTACTCACGTAATGTAAGTATGTCACTCAGTTCTACACATTATTAAGACTTATCTATTTCAACTTGCTAACCCACCGTAGCCTGGCTCCTGGCTTCCTTGAACTTTCGGATGCTGACCCTAGTTCTCCACATGATGATGATGTTTAACTTTGCTTTCACTTGAAATGGCCACTGATTGATGCCATGGTGCATTATGGGAACAGTGCTACAGAAGCCAGTAGATCAGATTGCATTAGTGCATATTTGGATGTTTCTATTAATAAAGAACCTCTCAAAGGAGCTGTAGGCATGTTCCATAAGAAGTCACTAAGAACAAGTGGGAGTACTAGGGTGGCAACCATTTTCTCTCTGAAGAATGGCTTATGTCTTAACACCCAGGGCCTCTGTTCAACAAACGCAACTAAACAAATGCAAGAGGGAGCCACACTGCAATCACAGCCTTCCTATAAATAACACCCACACCCTCAACATCTCGACAGGCCATGTCAACCACGAACCAACACCCAATCTGTTCACCAACAAAGCTCCCCAGCCCCATTCAACACAGTTATATAAAACCTCACCATGCAATACGAACCCCCGAACCCCGGCCAGCTGAAAGCAAATACCCCTGAATGCAAAGATGGATTAATCTGCATGAAAATGAGAAATCGGACACCCGGTGTTGAATTTGGACAAAAATGAAACCTGCAAACTTGCCATTCCTATTCTTAACATTATTTATGCATGTCCCTAACAAAGAAGCATGAACAAATCTTAAAGAACCTCCCGTCTTGAAAGTAATATCTGGCAAGGGCAGACACTAATGTGGCCATACTCTTAAACTTAATGTCTGGCAAGAGCAGACATTTAATATGGCCATACTTTTAAATTAATGCCGGACAAGAGCAGACATTAATGTGGCTAGAATGCTCACAGACACTGATTCTCTGACAATAAGTACCACATCTGTTGCCTACAGCTAGATAATAATGTGGATTGTCTAAATAATATTACAAGAAGATGAGCAGTCCTTAGCCAGTCTTGAGAGACAGCCATAGGTATGAAATATTAGCGACTTCATTTCTTAGCCTCGGCATGCCAAGGGAGGTGGTCAGTTATCAGACAGAAGAGTTCCCTGAAATGGACAGAATAACTAAAACACATACAGCCCCCAAACTGCCCTAAATTGATAGCATAACAAATACTGTTTGGCAAAATAAAAAGATTAATAATAATTACACACACAAACACACACACACAGTACTAGAATGTACTGTAGATTTGTATATGCGCAGATATAAAGCCACCCTACATAACCACAAACATATAAATACATGGTTTTTATAGATGCACTAGAGATGGCAGAGATGGTATATCCGTACACTTTATACAGAATTGCATATCTATGGGAAGCAAGGCAAATGCATGGCAGATGAACAAAACAAGCATAAAGGAAGCATTGGACCGTAAGATGAATGTTGACATATATTCGCTAGGTAGGCAGGCTAGCCGAGGGGGGGGGAAGATAGCGAGAGACGTAGAGAAAGGGAAAAGGACTGTAAGCACAAAGGAAAAGAAATAATCTAGATGGAGAAGAGACAGACAGAGACAAAAACAGAGAGAAGGCACAGGCAGAGACAGACAGACAGACAGAGACAGAGAGTGAGAGAGACAGACAGACACAGAAAGAGACAGAGAAAGAGAGAGCGAGACAGAGAGAAAACCATTATACTGACAGAGGAGAGGGAGATAGCAACACACTGAGAAAAGACAAAAATGTAATTCTGATGAAAGCAGACATAACTGTGGCAAGAACACACACAACTGCCTAGTAAAAAACAGCAACTGTGGCTTACAACAGGACATTTATCAGTATCTAATAAAAGGCATAGAGTTGTCTGGTGCTAGAGACTATCACACTGACGTAAAGAAAGAGTATATGAGACGACAATAAAATCCACTATCCTATATTTTTAGACAACGAGAAAGTATGACGAGAAAAGGATCCTCGAAGCAGAAATGAGTTGGCTACAGAAAATTGCCGGAATTTTACGAATACAAAATATCAGAAATTTTGACACAAGACAGTTCCTAGGTAACCAACAATCCTGCTGGATAAATTCAATCGATGAAGATTCCGACGTGGAAAGAACGTCAGCTAATCGAATCCTACGCAATGCACTACATGCAAGATTCGATGGAAAGAGAAACAAGGGAGACTAAGACTGCGTCGGATAGACAATATAAATGAGGACATACATAATAAGATTTGGACTAAACATGGGGGGGGGGCACTGGACATGACAAATAGCCGAAAAAATGGAGGTCATTCATTAGCACCTATTGTCGCAAAATGGCCGGCTTCAGGAACTGTTGATCATGAACTCTCAAACACTATCTCCACAAATATTCTAAACATGGTCGGACAAAACAGAACAATAGCATGCCTAGATCGCTTGTAGACATAAATGGTCCGATATTCAAACACATTCACTGTTTATTTACTTCAATAGATCACCGTAATGTCTAGCTACAGGCCACAGTGATTGTTTTATTACCAGACAACAGGTGTCTGAGAACGTTCAGGTTTCATAAGTTCCTGCCGTTGCCAGACATACATTTCCAGACTGCCAGCAGACACAACTTTGAGACTGCAGTAGGTCAGAAGGGAGGAGCCTAACGGAGGTCACGACGTCTAAAGCAACAGAAATGCTATCAGCGTGTGTCCGTCCACTCACCCCCGCCACCCAGGACGGCACAAAGTCACTACACAATGCCACACGCCGCCGCCGCGGAGGCCCACGCACCCACTCGTCCTCTGTCACGTGCCACAAACGCCGAACTCTCCACAGCCGACACCAAGGGCGCTAAACTTGTCGACTGCGCCTGCAATTCACACCAATTGGCCCATTACGTCGGTCCGTTCGAGGTCCGTCCAAGGGTCCGTCGGTCCGTCCGCGGCTCAGAGCACGCTTGCACTGGCTCTCCATCTACCAATCTAGCCATCCATCCATCCATTCACGCTTGCACTGGTTCTCCATCTAACAATCCATCCATCCATCCATCCACGCTTGCACTGGCTCTCCATCTACCAATCTATACATCCATCCATCCACGCTTGCACTGGGTCTCCATCTACCAATCTATCCATCCATCCATCCATCCACGCTTGCACTGGCTCTCCATCTACCAATCTATCCATCCATCCATCCATCCACGCTTGCACTGGCTCTCCATCTACCAATCTATCCATCCATCCATCCACGCTTGCACTGGCTCTCCATCTACCAATCTATCCATCCATCCACGCTTGCACTGGCTCTCCATCTACCAATCTATCCATCCATCCACGCTTGCACTGGCGCACACAGAAGCAGTTTGACTCCACTGTCCAAAATGTTACCGAGCTTCTACGGAACCCAGCGAAATTTTGTACACTTCAAAGTTGCATGCCTGCGGGATATACCACTGCATTTTCTTGTAATTATATTCATTTTTGCCATTGCATTAGGTCAACGCATGTACTATTACAGCCCCTTATAATAAAGTCGTCAGGCCGATGCCCTGTCAGTCCGTCAGCCTATCTGCCTCTCCAACTACCAATCTATCCATCCATCCATCCGCCCATCAACTGATCCATTGATCCATCAATCCATCCATCCACCCACTCACATCCACCCATCCAGTTTCTCTGTCCATCCATCAAATCCCCGGCACTGCCATTGTGCGCATTACTTCCTACGAGTCCATCTCCGTAAGACTCGAACCCGACCATTCCATTTCCCAAGGCAAGCATCCAACCACTCCATCACAGACTTCAGACAGAAACGCCGAGCTCTGGACTTGACTTCTGTACACCCCTGTCGAAAACGAAAAGTTCCTGAAGCGATTCGACAAGACCTTCACCAGTACTGACGTGGCTGCGCTTTCTCGCATCATCAATGCTCTTTGAGCGACGAACAATCAAGCAATCAGGCAAAATAATGACGCGATGCTGGCAGACTCATTAGCCTGCCATTCAGAGCGAGCATGGAATGCAGCAATGCTGGCCAGCGATAACCGGAATTATGGGCTGCGTGTTCAATTCAATTATGCAATTTTCATAGACGCGTAATCCAGAAACAGAACGGGTCATTTCGACAACGTAATTGCACCATGTTACATACACGTCATTTGAACATAATGCGTAACTTTCTTTCTGTAATTTCCTCGCCTGCTGAATTTATATAGCTATAAACAGACAGAAATCGAACCCAGTACTTTCCCACGAATTTAAAGTCTCGGTCATTAGGCAAATCTGCTACGGACAGCAATGTTCTAACTAGAAGGAAAGACTGTTTTTTAGAATCTACTCTATGTACTCATGTATAAGTCAACAAATTTATGATCATTTTAAAAGTCCGAAGTCTGGGGTCAAGGGTCAAGCCACGATTGCAAGTTGCATCCATGTAAGATTGCACCAGATGTCTGCAAGATGCTGCTCTAGGTATCCACGGAAAATTAGAATACAGTTGACAAACAATTGCTTTAATGATGTTTGTAAGAAATTATTTAATGATAAACAAAGTTTAAACCAAATCAAATATTTGTTAATAATAACTAGCAAAATAGCCTGCAGATTTAACAACATTATGCCAGCAGATGTAAGTTCTTATTTACTCTATTGTTTTGAAAGGGTGCGATGCTTTCAAGTTTTTGGCTTTGAAAGGGTGCGATGCTTTCAAGTTTTTGGCTTTGTAGTAACTTTTATAGCTTTTAAGCCGTCTATACCTTTACAAAATAGGCAAATTCAAGTCAAGCTGCTACTACAAACAAGTGAGAGGAAAGAACTAGTCATATTAAGACAAGCCATTGGAAGCATAAATTGTGATTTGAATTATAATGCAAATAGGCATAGCACCTCTCCAACAGAAACTCCTCACAGGCGCTCTTTGCAACTGGAAAATGCAAATCACAATCTGCCAGTATGGCTTTCAAACACTGATAGAAAAATGGAGAACCTATCAAGGGGTAGAGCACTTGAAGAAACATACCTTACCTTACTTCTCAACCTACCCCTAACAATCATGCTATGGTCACTGAACAAAACTGTCCCAGTTTTACACCTATACAGCCAGCCGTATTCAAACCTGAAAATCTGCATCAGTCCCTACAGCACCAGATCCGCTGTAGTGAAGCCACTTAGCACCAAAAGGCAGTGGACATTATGCAAGAAAAAGCCATATTCAAACCCAAAAACCGCACCAAATGCTCTAGCACCAGGCCCATTGCAAAAAACGCCACTTAGCACCACCAGGCAGTGGACATCAGACAAGAAAATTGCTCAGCATGGCAGCAGTCTACGTCAACATCCGGTTTCTCCACAAAGCAGCGCAGACCTTGTCAAAATGTCAGCATAAAGGAATTCGGTCTCGCCAGAGCGACAAATGCTCAATCGTCGTCGAAATGGACATAATTTTTCATTTCCTGCCAAGATATTGGCCCACACAGAAAACGGACAAATGTGAAGTCAACCAACAAAGGCACACATCTGACGGGAGAAAAGCAATAAAACTAGCGTAAAACGGTGGTCAAATCTGTGTATTCGACAGCTTTTGTGACCCAACGACCTTCCCCATTAGAAGAATATCGAATTCGTGCGGCGTTCCTTTTATTTGCTTGTTCGCATTATTAGTTTACAGAGCCGACCACAGAATGGTCGGGATGATAATCTGATGCCAGGTTTCGATAAATCCTTTCAGCCGTAATGGGGCGGAACTCCGAAGGAACGATGAAGGAATTGGGAACGCCTCTGCAAGGACCCTGTGGAAAAGACGAGCATCGGCAGGCGGTACTGTGTGCTCAGCTCAAACATAGCCCTGTGGACCAGCACTGCCAATTTATGAAATGGAGACATGATGGAATAGAGTGACATGTTTGCTGTTTGTTCTTGTCCACACGACGGTCTTATCTTTTCCCCACTTATAACCGATCTGTTAGCACGACTCTGTGCTACATTTTAATCCTTCTGCAGCCGTAATTACAACTTTTCTCCAGCTGTGGCAAGTTCAAGCCTTCTTGGGCTAGTTTTACATATTTTAACCAGCTGTTGGCAGTTTATTGCTTAACTTCACCATCTTTACATCAGTTCAGCAGCTGTTAGCAGTTCAATCCGTCTCCACAAATCTATCCTTTCAGGAGGGATTGGACCATCACAATACCAAAACTGGCCATGTCTCTTATAGGATACATTAAAGACACCTGTTGGCTCTTGGACCATTACATTACCAAAACTAGCCATGTTTCTTTTAGGATACATCAAGGACACCTATTAAACAATGACAGGAAAGAGACATTATGATGACTTATGTTTCACCCATATCAACACAGTATGGCAACTTCCCACATCCACTCAACGCCAACGGAAAATATACTCACATACCGCTGGGAAGTCTAGTTAATAAATGATGACCTAGCTTAGCTCAGAACAGGGCATTTATGGTGCTCTGCAGGAGCCAATCTGTCCAACAGATAGAAAATGCACAAAAACTCAGCACACTCGCAATAAACTACCACTTTTGGGTCTCTTGGCCCAGTTAACAGCAGTGGCATACTTTTTTGTCAACCTAGCGATTTTGTTTTGACTGAGCGCCTGTGAATAAGCTGGTTCCCGTGACTTGGCCTTCGTTGGGCGCTGTAGAAATCTTGAGATTACGACTAGGATTTTGTCATACAGCTGGGGTACTGTATCTCTCCTATAACCGGTGATAGGAGAGAACCCAGTCACCTTTTCCAGCTCACCACTATAATAATCCAACGGTTTAACACTATTGCCTTCCACGGTGCTTTTGCTCCGCCAGATCCTCGTGAGTTCTAGCCTTCCCAGATTTTTTCATTCTCTGGAGAATTTATTGAGGCACAGCAGCCGATTGTTACAGTGCTCGGCTTGTAATGCAGAAGAGCCTACCCTCGGATGGTTAATGTGTAGGGACCTTGAGCAAGTCCTTTACTCACGACTGTTCAGAGCCGTTGACTGATGCTTCGTCATTAGATAATGGTGCTTAATAAATGCAGAAATAATAGAATAATAAATCAAAATATTCAGCTGCAAAGACAATTTTTAAAACATTTTTTATACAGTTCTGTGCTAATATTTGCTCCACTCTGAATCATCCTGTCAAAATTAATATCATCTTGTGCAATACTAAATCTTTCTTTAAAAATGTCCTGTACTAGTAACAGACACAGAGACAAACAGACAGAGAGACAAACAAAGCTATATTTGGGCAGCTCCACCAGTAGCGACATTAAACACTTTGAGGAAATACCAGTCTCTGATAAGGTAAGTGCCACTTTCATGTTATCTGCACCTCCGATTCATACTGCTGTGTGACCTTGTGTGTGCCATAAATGCATTTCATAATAATAATACGTAATAATAATAATAACAGTAATAATAATAATAACGCGTAAATGTTTTATTGTTAGGATGTTGTATGAATATTAAGTTTTCTTGTGTTCTTAAATACTTGTAAACCGATATGCGATTAGCTATTGGTTAATAAAGAATATACTTACTTACTTATTTAATCATTTACACCCATGAACCCATTCGCGGCCAGAGTTGTACGTCACATCCAGGGATCTCCCTTTCCCTAACTTACAGGATTTCAACAGACTTCTCCTCCAAGGGTAATGACTGTGGACTGCACACTACAAAGCCACCGTCTCTTGATTCTTGACGCACTACAATCTAAGCAATGACAATTGAGAAGCCCTTAGGTTAGATTAGATTAGACTGTTAACAGACAACATGGAGAATGGTGTTTGTTGCATAATGTAGTAAGGCTCTACTCCATGGAACCTAGCCTGAAACCAGTTTCCGGAATCAGCTAATTTAGCGATCGGACAAGAGGTAGACATGAAACCGGTTTCAGCTGCCAGGCAATTTACAGAGCCGACAAGAGCCACTGACACTCGACGGAGACACAACAGTCGGCAAATAATGAAGACAGCAATCAGGCGCGACAGACAGACAGGCACACTTAGAATGGAAATGGTTTCCATTGAGCACGGGCCATTGGCTCGGTCTCGGCTGCAATCTCGTGTACAAGATAAAGGCGTCCAGCCTGCCCCTCGGTCAGGGACAAAACGACTATTTCTCTTCTTTAGCACCCCTACCCTGCTTTGTATATCTGACCAGAGACGTCTAGAGAGATAACTTAAGCTAAATTATATAGACGTTTAATCGTCGGACACAGGCCACGCTTTTGTTTCCAGTCAAGAAGATAACAAAAGATCTGTTAATTGCAGTCCATCAGTGAAGGCCAATTACGAAACCATCCGAAGTTCAAAGTTCAAGGCCTCCTCCCACCAATTCCCTCGACAACCGAAGCAGAGGTTCGAGGAAGGTCCCACAAAGCCTAAACAGAGACATGGCGGATCAGCATTAAGCTCACAATGACGCATAAAACCCGGCGGCCATTTGCTGGGACAACTACAGGGAAAGAACAGAACGTGAGGTCAATGCAAGGATGCGGCTCACGAAGGATCACAACCAGATTATCCAATGCAATCCATTTGACAACACAGCTGAAAATCCGATAAATTCGAATGGAATAGAGATTAAGTGCTTCCGTTCTAAACGGTCCACAGTCACTAAATTTCAAACTCCAGTTCTATGACGTCATTCAGGTTCGAAATCAACGCTCATCTTTTCCAACTGGATTACTCACCAAACCCCCCCCCCCCTTCTGGCCTCTGTGTGATTTGTATTTGGGGGAAAACCGCGTGCAAAGACATTTGGGCGTGACGAAGTAAATGGGGGTATCACAACGTTCAAATTGGGGTAATGGCGGATGGTCTAAGCCTGTGAGGGAGAATTTCCTCTGCCTCCAAAAAGCACACCCAACTCTGGCACCCATGCACACGACTAGATATAGTAACTGTACTCGCAAATTTATATAGCTCCACTTCAGAGAAGCTCTTCAGACGCACTCCAGACCAGACAATACAAACTAAGACCAAACAAAACGGTTTTCGAGCGCTCACGGCAAAGAGGTTAAGGAGCCACGGACACGACTATGGACTGTGACTCAACCACCGATTGCTGGCCTTGTGCATACAGATAACAACGCTTCTCAAGTACTCCGATGTGACAGATAAGATAAGACTAAAAGCCAATACCGACACGCGCCTTTATACGACCGAAAATCTATCAGCGAGTGCACCAGAGCTCATCGCAAACAATCATCTACACCCAGACGCAATCGACTACGCGAACAGCAGCGACGAAAACCCGACTGGGACCCGTTTCATTACTTCTGACGAGACAAATGGCCGCCGCTTAGGCGCTAAACGTTCGTTGGGTATCGTCGGCTACGAAGGCTAACAAGAATTAATTTTTCTTCGCGTAATTGTTGCGGCATCTAAAGCGCATTTTAAGATCCCTGAACTGTAGCCGCCGAAGTAGGTACGGTGATATGACACGAGTTGTATCGTTCATTGAGCAGCAAATGTTTGGTTCCGGTCAGCTGCACGGTTACCGGTGGATGCATCAGAAGTGTCTGCTCAATGATATACGATGTTGTAGAGAAACTGTTAGATTAATTTGTTCAATTCTTGACCCCAGTGGTGTGGAACTGCGACGAAAGCGCCGCTTTGATCGACGATCGTACTACAGCAAAGGCCCGAATTTCATATGGCACGTTGATGGTTATGACAAGCTGAAACCATGTGGAATTTGCATCAGTGCCTGCATCGATGGTTACTCAAGGAGAATAATGTGGTTAAAGGCATACAAGACCAACAATGACCCATGTATAATTGCAGGATATTTCCTTGAAACAGTTCGTGAGAACCACGGTTGTCCACTAACTGCTGGTGGAATAGGCTTCCTCCACTGTAACATGTTGACCCAATACAGCGCAGTCAAAATTGGCGATATCACAGGCGAAGTCCTCTATCCTTCCTTTCTTGGACTTTCCATTTGGGAAGAATAGATCCTTCGCGTATGTGAGTATCGCACTCATGTCACTGTTTGCGGCAACTAGCAGCTTTCGAGTACCGCCCCCACTTTTTGCCCGAACTTGGCGGAACTGGCACCTACTTTCGTCATAGTCAAGCCATCCGACTTCGATCCTCCGTGATGACTTAGCAGCAAACTTGTTCCCAGTCAGATGCCTGTTACTTTTTTGGTTGAACCGCTTTGGAGCGGTTAAACTTTTCTTTCAGACGAGCAATGAGGTCGTCAGTTTCACACATTGCAGATGACGTGGAAGCAACTGTGCTGCATTTGTGCTTTTCACAGAAAACACGAAGTGCAATTCGGTCACCCAGATCCGAGTCTTTGTATGTCATCATCAGTCATCACTAACAACACTTCAATGCCTATCTGTAAAAAGTATAATTAACACCACTGGAGCAAAACTGAAGAGTAATTCCTGTCATTGCATTCAGTGTCCATGTAGAGTAATATAAGTAATAACTTCTATTGCGCTGGTGTCTAATGTGCAAGGCATCATCCGATGGCATAACCAAACCAAGCTGCTATAAGGGAGATATCCAGATCAGTTCACTCAGTCACTGGTGGCTAAGCAATTTGAAAAAGGTGAGTGTATATTATGTGGAAAACTAAATGACATAAGGGATGGCGTAAATGTTGCGCAGAGGATTTCCAAAGGCAGTCCCAAAGTGGGTAATTTAGGACTCCTTGCGCAAATGGAAACGACACCCCATAAATGCATTATGTTGTTGGACTACTTGGTCAAGGGCGGCCGGTAATTAAGGGAAACGTTATCGGCTTGCACCGCCCGATACATGACGAATCGATAGATCAGAAAAATAGTGCAGAAAGCTTCAGTATTTATAAACAAACTAACACAATAACATAATGCAGACTACCCCGCTTACATTTTCATTTCGTAACTTTTGAGCTAATTCTTGTGATATACCTCTGGAAGCCAAAAATTGCTCAATTATTTCAAACTCATCTGCCAGTTTTACTTAGCACGCCGATTCTGTGAAGTTGGGCAAATATTCATATTCATAGCTTTTACTATGAAAACTATCTAGTGCGCACTAGATAGTATCTAGTTCGCACTAGATAGCTTTCTAGTGCGCACTAGAAAACTATCTAGTGCGAATTAGATACTATCTAGTGCGCACTAGATATTATCTAGTGGCCACTAGATGTTAACTAGTGCGCACTAGATATTATCTAGTGGCCACTAGATGTTATCTAGTGCGCACTAGATAAATTTTAAAAAATCGCATGTCCCCTATGGGCTTCCCTAGCTATGGTGGCTAACAAGAATTAATTTTTCTTCGCGTAATTGTCGGGGTTGTTAGACGTTCGTTCGGTCGGTATGCACGCGGACGAAATTGTATGGGCATTCTCCTTCCTCCCGTGAATACCACTGATGAAAATTCCGTGATCCTGACGGTCCACTGCGCCAAAAAATCGTTCAAGCATGCACAGGTGTTTGCTCGCAGCCGTTCGACCATGAAGGGCTGCCATAAGTCATGGACGGAATCTGGCGATTCATACACACGGAAAAAATGTTATTAGACCTACAAAGGCTCTCGGAATTGCATCGGAAAGGCTCGTTCTGTTGCCGAAGACAGTTTGTGTTGATGTGTCAGAGTAGTTTGTGTTGATATGTCAGTCGGTGTCAGCCACCGAAAATACAAAACGTCGGGATAACCACGACATAAATTCAGGATGAAAAATTGCCACAGATTTTTCCGCTTTGAATGATAGAAGACGTGCTGCATGAAATCCATCTGGGCACAGAATACCAGGTTAATTCGAGACAGCGACAGACAGACAGACACACAAAGACAGGAACAGACAGACAGACAGCAACAGGCACAGCCAGTGAGAGACAAAAGCTGGGAGAGGCAGAGACAGCAAGAGACACAGCCAATGACACAGAGACACAGAAGAAGGCAAAGAATGAAAAAGAGAGACACTGACAGAGAGACCCCAATCAACACTGCCTGTCCGTTTTTTGCTCCAGAGCAGCTGAAGCTAAAATGAAGGCCAGAAGTGCCCTAATTTCTCAAGGAATTTAGCATTCATTGAGCACAAAGAAATAAAGATGCATATATGACCGGATACAGTACCATTTGTAGTACCATACAAATACTGATACAATACAATACAAAAGACCAGATATAGCGCTATACAAGTGACCAACTGTAGTAAACAAGACCAGATACGGTAGTGTGTCAGATACATTACACATACACAAGACCAGATACAGTACCAGTCAGAAACCGCAAAATACACAAGACCATATGCAGTACCACACACAAGACCAGATACAGTACCAAGTCAGAAACCACAAAATACACAAGACCACGTGCAGTACCACACACAAGACCAGATACCGTACCAACTCAGAAACCCCAAAATACACAAGACCACATGCAGTACCATACATAAGACCAGATACAACAGTAGATACCAATTGTGATGTTAACATATAAACAGCAGCCAGTGGAATGATCCACCAAGTGACGTCATGGATGCCGGAAAAGCAACCATCGTGCGGCACAACCTTAACTGTACCAAGTGGAACAGTCTCTCGGAACAAGGACAATGTAACCAAACCACCGCACAGACATAAACTTAACCTGACCCAGAAACCCAGTAAACTAACCCAGCCGTCCAATACACCAAGAAAACTTGACGGACGCCAAAAACGCCGACGGTGAACGACGAAAGGGAAACGTGCACTCTAAAATGCAATGTCTGGAGACTCCAGACACTGATTCAGCTTTAATACGCACCTAGCCATCAACTGCCTAGTATTAAAGCAGTCAGTGGACTACAGCTAGACAATACTGTGGCCAAACCGACACAGTTAAATAAGCCATCAGCTGTCTAATATTAAACCAGTCAGTGGTCTACAGCTAGACATTATTGTGGCCAAACCGACATAGTTAAATACTCATACATTCATTCATTCAGAGCATTCATATAGCGCCTCTCAAAGATGTCTCCTCAGAGGTGATCCCAGTCTAGCCCCAAAGAAAGAGAACACTATTCAAGTGTTGAAGTGTTGTTGAAAGAACACATAGCACGGATAAAACTGTCTAGCAGCAGGCAACAACAAATGAAATTTGTCAACAGACAGTTGACCTCTAATCTGACCTAATCTAAACACTGAACTTCCATAGCACTTTTGTCATAACGCACAAGTCATCAATCGACAGTCGCTTTCAAGCAACACCGCATTCCGGAAGCAGTCGGCCCCGCGACTGATTATTCTAGCCACACTAATATCTGCTCTTAGTAGACATGACTTTTACGAGCGTAGTTAGGTGCTTGTGGGCAGCGGCGTCTGCCATCAAAATATGATTGCGGTGGCAAGAACCTGCCACCGAATTAGCAGACGGCTTGCCTCCGGTGCCCAATCAGACGACGGCCGATCCGTTAGTTGGGTGATGTGGTGCCAAATTAGTTCCCAGGCGAAGACGGTTCCGAATTTGCCCGTTTTTGACACTACGTAATCCATAATCCAAGAACTTCTATAACGCCAATGTAATATTGCTCAAGACGTCGGTCGCTGGTCGCTACTAAGCAGTCTTTGTGCATACCAAATACTGGGATAACGCCGGTCAAAAGTGAGGCTTTTGCCTTCCGCTGAGAGGAAAATCTTATAGAAAACAATATTTTAGTAAATGGAGAATAGAATCACAAGCAGTCTGTACTTATGCAACCGTAATTATAAGGACGAAACATGGATTTGATGAACGAGATGACAACGAATGGTATGGACGGAACAGTTCTATTTTTAGAAACAAATCTCCGCGTCCTGTCACGTGAACCAATCACAAATCCTTTTCGGAACTGTTTGCGCCCTGGTCTGATTTGGCTTCACACCCGCATGTCGGGGTATATCGGTCGGCTGTTGCCTTAGGATTTCAAGGGTGTTTGATAAATATGTTGCAGAGAGATTCCCAGAAGCGCCATCTGTCCTACACATTATCCTCCGTTGGCCTATAAGACTGGCGGCAAATAATAAGGACGCTTCTACTAAGCGCCATTTGTAATTAACACGACCCAACGGTTAACAAGTCAGGCGACCGACCGGGGGAGGGGGTAGTTCAAGTCGGTGCCAATGCCAAGCTGCGACGGTAGCGGCTTCGCGCCCACAGTAGATGGCCGGGGACGTCGGCTTGCTAAACGACGGGCGATAACAACACGTGAACTGCGTAAACAAGGCTATTACGAAGGCAAACTACGACGCCCTGTTTATATCAGACATCATAAAGGCATCCAGCAAAAACTGAAGAATAAACGAGACCAACTTCTTCAAACACCTGCTTCTTCATCGCCCCTCCACGGAGTAATTAATGTCTGCTGATGGCAGAGACCAGTCTGGCAACAAAGCCAGTTGTAGACGGCACATAAAGGCGCAATATAAATGTCCAAGGAAGGAAGAAAGGAAGTACGTAAGTAAGGAAGGAAGTAGGGAATGAATGAATGAATGAATGACGGACGGACGGACGGAAGGAAGGAAGGAAGGAAGGAAGGAAGGAAGGAAGGAAGGAAGGAAAGAAGGAAGGAAGGGTATAGCAGTCATAAATTCCAAGAAGACTATATACAAACAATACTCCTTTAGGTGTACCACTTGCAGACATATCATGTGGCTGTCAAAGGACAACCACAGCGTGGCCTACATCAAGACGGTGATCAGAAGCCTTGAGTTCTACTAAGTTTATCAGATATTTCATGTCTGAGTGTCACCTGGTCACATTAATTTGTAAGTGCTCCAGTTCAGACAACAAAATCGACGTCACAAGAGGCTCAATGCAAGCCAAGGCAACATAACCACGATGATTATTATAATTACGCCAACAGCATACATCATCGTCGTCGTCATCATCATCACCATCATCACCTCTTTTACACTTCTGTCTTCATTCCAAGACAAAAATGATACAGCTTACAAAATGCAGTAGGGTCAAATGGGAAGCAAAGGGCACAATAATGAGGGGCAAAAATCCCGCTTACTTAGGGCACCCATTAACACAGCAGTAAGACGGCTACTAACGATGCAATACAACTAAGACAATATGCATTATATAAACATACATACACATATATATAAACATATATACAATACAACTAAGATAATATGCATTATATAAACATATATATACATATATATATACATATACATATATAAACATATATACAATACAAACTAAGATAATATGCATTACATCAACATATATATATATACATATATATACATATATATAAACATATATACAATACAAACTAAGATAATATGCATTACATCAACATATATATATATACATATATATAAACATATATACAATACAACTAAGATAATATGCATTATATAAACATATATAAACATATAAATAAGCATATATACAATACAACTAAGATAATATGCATTATATAAACATATATAAACATATACATATACATATGTATAAACATACATAAATATATATGTGATTCGTTGGGTCAAGAGAGAGGTGTGAGGCCTACCTCGAGGATGTGTTCCTGTTGTTTCTCTCGATCGAGCAACCGTTGCCCAGTCGTTATGAGACCTAAGCAGACATCACAGGCAATGCATTCATTTCAGCTGACTGCCCACAGCTTTCAATCTTAAATATCAGCTCAACTCTCGCATTTCATCCGCCTCTCATCAAGAACTTCACAACGACCAGATTAACCTCACCACCCACTCTCCCACCCACCCCTCTCCTCACCCTCCCACTCATCTATCCATTCATCCCATCCCTTCCTCCACCCAATCATCCATCCATCCTTCCATTCATCCCTACCCACCCACTCATCTCTTCACCCTCCCACTCATCTTTCCAATTCTCCCCATCCACCCACCCACCTATCATCCACCCATCCATTCATCCTTTCCCATCCATCCATTCATCCCTACCCACCCACCCATCTCTTCACCATCCCACTGATCTTTCCATCCCTCCCCATCCATCCACCTACCCACCCATCATCCCACCATCCATCCATCCCACCATCTATCCATTCATCCATCCATCTGATCCAGGGTCAACATTCAACTGATCCACATAAGAAATGACTTTGCACCGAATATCACCGACAGTTTGGGCCAAAACGCTTGAACCTGTTTGCCAAAAGTCACCACTGGAAAGCAGAAACCTGATAATTTGCTGAAAAACAATGTAAGCTTTTAAAACCAGTGGCCAACCAATTCCTCTCCACTGAACCTAACAAAGAGGTTATACTATTGGAACCTAAACAGGGCATGACATGTGACTCCCAGAAACTGCAGAAACTGTGCCTCAACTGCTTTGGGTCACAGACCGTTTAATTCCGATGTTCCGAGGGGTCTAAGGCGCCCTGGGGTTAGCATATCATCAAGAGCCTGGGCCACAAACCCCTCTTTAATTTAGCAGCCCTGGGGTAATGTATCTGGTCACCTAATGCCTTCCCTATAGACATCAACCTCCATCAGTATCACCTCCTGCACGGACCCAAGGAAAGAGTTACTAACAACAATACTATACATTACAATTTCGGTAATTTAAGAACACTAACAGTAACAATAGTAGTTATAACAATAGTAATTGTAATAAGGAAAGTAACAGTAAGAGTAACAAGTAAAAATAACAAAATGTGTAGCATTTAGCAGTAGTCTAATAGTAAAGCAAAAGCAGAAGGAACACTACCATTGGTATTGATGGGATAAACATTATTAGTAGTAGTGTAAGCATAAGCAATAGTAGTTCTAAGAGTAACAGTGTTCAGAGCCCCTATAAAGTTCAGGTATTGGAAATGGGAGCCTGTTAGCCAGAGGCAGACTTTCTTTTAGGACTAAGTGGTGTACTTCATTGTTGGTAATCATTAAAACACTGGTATTCAGAATTAAGTGTCTTACAGTTCAGCTCAGTTAATAGTAATACAACAGAACAAACATTACTGTAACAACAGTTCAACTACCGGTTCCAAGCGGTTGTTCGTCTTCACAAAAACGCACCTAGAATCAAAAACAGGGGCTAACGAGAGATCCGATGAAGAGGGCGATGAAGAGGGGCTTTGATCAAACAACTTCGAAGTGAAAGGTGAACGAGAATCGAGTCCAAAACGTTCGGTGGCCAAGTGCAGCTGCCGTAGTAAAACGATAAATAATGAATGACGAGCAATAAAGGCGGAAATTGGAAGCCATCAGACGTCTAGGTCATCTAGGATACTCAAAGCCTAGCACACAACAACGTGATCCAGGTAAAACAATACTAGAGCTGCTGCTGCTTGCTGCTGCTGCTTGCTGCTGCTGCTGCTGCTAACGTAGACACATGGTAATGCTTTCAAAATTACATCCTAGTGGCATCAATTATCATCTCCATCATTAAACTCATCATCATCTGCAGAGACGTTTATCATCACCTGCTCTTTATCCTCCAGGTAGAGACTTGCTCCCCGCATCTTTCCAACATGCCAACAGTTGTAGCTAATTCTCGAGTGAGAAAACCACAGAAAGACAAAGTGCTGCCTGCCTCTTTCTGCCTGTCTCCCTCTTTGCCTGCTTCAGTCGGCAAGCCAGCCTTTTTGTATTTCTTTCATGTTGTTTACCAGCATATCTGCGTCTCTTAATCTGTCCACCTGTCTGCTCAAGTGTCTGAGCTTCTACTTGTATGTAAATGCATCTTACACGACCACATACAAAAACGTTAAAGAAGGTCATCAGAAACAAACACACTTGAGTAACAAGGAAGATCAAGATTACAAGATGCAGAAGCAGAGGAAGAGAAGAAACAGGAGGATAACGAGAAGGAATCATCATCATAACTAAAAGTCGGAATGAATGAAGATGGAATGAAAGAATGAAGGAAGGAAGAAAGGCAGGAAAGAAGGAAGGATATAGCAATCATAAATTCCAAGAAGACTGGCCATGCAACCAAACCAGTTGGATCAACATAGAGTTAGTGAACAGAAGTACAGTGAGAAATCTAGCATAACTCTGAGAGAGAGACAGAGAGAGAGAGACAGAGACACAGAGAGACAGAGAGAAAGAAGCAAAGAGAAAGAAAGAGAGAATGAGAGAAAGAGACAGAGAAAGAGAGAAAAAGATAGAGAGAGCGAAAGAAAGACAGAGCAAAAGAGAGAGAGAGAGACAGAGAGAGAGCGAGAGAATGGCAGAGAGACAGAAAGACAGAGAGAGAGAGAGAAAGAAATACGTCCCCTCACTCGGCCTGCTGTCTGTCCATAGACGTATAGACATTCATTATGTACCACGTACTTGACTTACTTAGAGTCTTAGACTTATAGTCCTTCCAGTGCACGTCTGTCTGCACATCAGGCATCACAGCTTCTCCATTCATCTCCTTTGATAAATGCACAGTCCATACAATATACCACACGTAAGTACCATTATGTATACATATGTAGCCTCATGTATATAACCACACATGTCTAATATACACAGACATACATTACATATATATGCATACATATACATGTACACTGCCAGTCAGCTGTATAATTTGGCCTACAGATGTATGTAGCTAAGTGCATGCATATACAAACATGTATCTATGCATCCATATGTGTGTGTGTGTATACATATATATTTATACTGTTCATGTATAACATGAACCATTTGCTGGTTCTTCAAAGGAGCTAGAAAAATAACAACACACAGACAAATGTCACGGGTAACACAAATATCTAATATTACATAAACAGCACCTATAAATAATTCTGATATATACATGTATATTTTTGTGGCATATTCAATGCATGTATATGTGATATATTACAAAGATACAGATGTTGGGATATGTCAAGCATGCAGCTGCCGATGCTTGCAATGCATTCGGCCTATTGGCTATCTTCAGCAGCATCTAAATCTTCCACAGATCGCAACTGCTTCCCTTTTGGTCCTGTGCGCAAGCAGCAAAATTGCCGATTAAAAGCCTTCGAGGCAAGGCAGGCAAGTTGCATGTCAAGTCATGCGAGAAAAGGCCGAATGAGAAGCGACACGGACGACGGCGGTCCACACGCACCCACCGCTTGACTATCTTTTGAGAAATTAAACATCAGATGATCATGACATTGATGTGAAAAGAGGGACCTAACGAAAGCACGGTTAACGTAAAGTAATGGGATAACTTATATAGCGCCCATTTAGACTGTTGCAGAGGCAATGTATGAGTGCACTGAACAATGGTGTTGGCCCGAAAAGAATGTTTTAGAGAGTCCGGCTACTGACCACAGTCAGCATATTACTAGACAAAATGTGCAATAAAGTAATAATAGCACTATAGCAGCAGCAGCAGTAAATAATAATAATAAAAAGTAATAATAATGTTCAAGATAAAAAATAAATAATAATAAATACTAAATTTAAATACTGAATAGAAATTTCTAGGCCACCAAACCCTAAAACACAAGATTTCAGCCGATGACGCAACGAGCTGAAAATCAGGTCATTTCCAAAGGTCAGCTGAGCGAGCGAGAGAGAGACACACACACACATAAACAGACAGACAAAGAGAGCCAGACAGAGAGACAGTCAATTGTGGGTTAGATATTTAGTGCCTGGCGTTATGAGGGATTACATTTAGGAGACTATAGTTCATATGTCGTTACCATTCTAATATAGATTGGCAGGCAATTTGCGACGGCCCGATGAGATAAGGGGAAAAAGGGTTTGAAAAACGAGGCACACAGCTAACAACCCTTTGAAAAATATGCTCCATAGGCAACACTCATAATTGAAGTCTCTTCAAACGCCAGCAGACAATGAATCAACTTCAAACACCGACAAAGGCCAAATCAACTCCAAACACAGACAACAAAATAAAAGATACTATTTAAACAACTCAAGCATCAACAGTGAATCAAATTCCTCGGTGCAGAGCTGCAGAATGGTTTGGATTAAAGTATTGTTTCCGTGGAGACTATCAGTAAGTAAGTAAGTAAGTCAGTCAGTCAGCCACTCAGCCACTCAGTCATTCAGTCATTCAGTCATTCAGTCAGTAATGCATTTGTTAACATGCCAAATGTCCATCGACTCAGCAAGGAATTGAGGGCGTGGGATACATAAATAATAATAAAATAATGATAATAACACAGCTTTTAAATAAGAGAAAGCTAGGACGGACTGGCTATCGAGCATTCCCCAAATTTTGCCGTTGTTCTAACACAGATTAGATGTCTTCTGAACCCCTTAAAACACCATGTTATGCTACTGTAATGTTATATTATGTAATGTTGTAATTGTAACTGTAATTTGAGAATTATAAAGCGCCTCTTAGAGGATAAACTCAACAGAGGTGCTTCCGACCCGAACAAGTAAAATCACTGTTAAACATTACAGTCTTCAGGCGCCTGCGGAACACTGAGAGGGAAGAGAAAGGAGCTCAAATCGCAGTTCTCGAGGGAGACGATTCCAGCAACTGGGACCAACGTAGGCAAAGCTTCTGGACTGGGCCGCAGCGGTTCGCACTCGAGGGACAAACAGGAGATGTTATGTCATCTTTATGTTAAGTTACGTTATGTTAACTAAAAACAACAACATAGACTGAACCGACTCTAAACAGAGAGGCCTAATTCAAAGCGCCCAGAACACCGCCACATAATTAACGGGAGTTTTGCATGCGTCGGTCAATGAGTTTGTGCTCATCACGATCTTCGGCTGCAACGAAAGCCACTGAAACAATCGCACATCAAACACAAACCCCCAATCGCACATCAAACACAAACCCCGCCCCCCCCCCCCCCCCCCCCCCCCCCCCAGTAGACAACACAGAACATAGAACAAAGTCAGCCAATAACAAACGACACCATTCGACTGTTTGAAGCGACCGTCGTCGATTGCCCGACCGCCTTCGCCGTGTCAGGCGCCGACGACGACGGCTTAGAGGAGTCCATTCCATGCTTCAAGCATTGCCTTGGATTAAAGAGGTATGGAAAGAGCAAGGAGGAGGAAATGTCCACGCATGCATGTGTCTGGATCTTTATACAATCCCTCTCAAAGACCTCGCAAAGGTGTCTCGAAGGGTACGAGAAGAATGACTCTATTCTAATGACTTCTATAGCGCCGGCGTCATAATGAATAAAGCATCAATCGATGGTTGCTTCAAGTGAAATCATAGTCAAATTCATAATCCAAGATATGTCTATGTATGCATTTACCTGGAGTTTTATAAACCCTTTTTCAAAGACCTCACAAAGGTATCTAATCTAATCTAATCTACTGACTTATATAGCGCCGCTGTCATATTGCATAAAGCATCAATCGATGATTGCTTCAAGCAAAGTCGTAGTCAAATTCATAATCTGATGGAGAAACCTGGTCAAAATGTGATAGATCAGATAAATCAGAAGTCAAGCTATTGGAGGGGGGGGCTAAACCAGCCAAAACAGATGAATGAATGAACGAATGAATGTACCTGAAGTGCGATTGATCGTAAAGAATCCCTGAGGATTTCCGCTCGTAATATCGTACGTCAGCTGGTTGTTGGAGGAGTCGTCAAGGTCACGGGCAACCAGCCACTCCACAGAGGTTCCCTGCGGACTGTTCTCCATCACGGTTGCATAGTAGACGGGGCTGTCCGTCTGTGGAGCATTGTCGTTGACGTCGTCGATTTCAACGTAGATCTCCGTCATGGAGCTCAGAGGAACAGAACCCAGGTCCTGAGCATAAACGGTCAGCCAGTAGTGCGTCTGAGTCTCACGATCGAGCGGCTCTCTCGTGTAGATCATGCCTGAAATGATGCAATTTCAATGAAATAATTAATTAATTACCTAAATTTATGTCTAGGCTCATAACACATGCATTGTACATTATCATCTTGGCAAGGCTCTGTAAACAGGTGCTATATAAATAGTCCAATACATACACACATGGGCGGCCAACACTGGCACATACAATTAAGTTAAGCAATATCAAGCCTGGTTAGCACCTGACTGAGTGACCTCCTACGGAATACCATACCACCTCGTTACCACACAGCTCTCCATCCACAGTCACTGCATTACTGTGATCATGTTTGCGACTCACCCAATGATCCACTGACCTCAGGATCACAACCCAGAGGGGTTTCCATGGGTACATGTAAAACCAGTGTGTTATTGTTACCTTTACTTTTTTCAATAATAGCGTAATCAAGTTACATAATTGGTTAAATTTATGTAGTATCTGTCTCAAAGACCTTTGCGAGGTCTTTGAGAGGGAATGTAATGTAAAACACTAAAGTACCGGTAAACACAATCCTTGGCAAAACGACTGGATGTACAGTACTTAAAACAGACATTCATATAAACAATTTTATAATTCATTGTTAATGATAATAAAATTGTTTATAGGAATGTCTGTTTTAAGTACCTTCAATTCTGAGTACCTTCAAGGATTACTGCTATTAATCCAATGCTCTTTTGGTTTAAAAAAAAATATTTAAAAACTGAGTGATAACGTCTTATAAATGTTTACCAATACACTGATTCACATTCTGACACTCTGTCATCGTCAGACACAAAACGTAAACAACGAACAAAAAGGAAAAGTAAAGAACACTAAACTGCTGAAGCTTAATAGGTAAATAAAACTACAAAAATGAAAACAAAAAATCTGAAACAAGTTTTCCAAAACTGTTCCCTGAGGAACATTCTGTCAGACTTGCGTCTGGGCAACAAATTTGCCGACCCAAAGCTATCGATTGAACATGTGTCGATTTTACTCTTTACGTGATGTTTTCATTCCGATCACACACTCACATAAAACACATCAAACAGCAGCACACAGCCAGGCCACACACCGTACCTCAGGCAACTGGGCTGATATCGGTGCTAAAAGCTCCAGTAATGATGGCAACTTGCCTCTTCTTAATACACCCGTAAAAGTTCCTATACATCTGTCAGAGCCGGCAGTTCTTGATCAATTCACATTAAAACGCAGATCAGAAGCCCTTCTTCCAAACAGACGTTTTCATTACGGACCATCTGGAGGCGAATATTTACCCTAAGGTCATTTGTTTTCGAATCCTAAGATCTAGAGGACTCCTGTGCGTTGGTAGTCATTAGATACGCGTCCGTGTGTCTGGGATGGACTACGCTCCTCGGGTGGCAAGAGAGACAGAACCGTTTAGCTGGAAATTGCCTGGCGAAGCACTGCGCAAGCTGATCAATTAGTAAGGAAGTAAGTCTTCCTGAAAGCATCTGAAAACCAATCTGGTCTGCTGTGGCTTTGTCTTGTCGGGTTGGGGGCGTCTCTGAGGAGTTTATCTTTATTAGGCCCTATATAAATTTGTGATTACAACTCCAGTTACAAAAGAGTAGACTACACATTGCATTACATTAGATTACATTACGATTATAGCAGTTGTTAAAAGAAATAATGGCACAAGTAAATGAAAGTAAAATATAATAAATTAATATTAATAATAATTAATGGACATGCAACTTAAAATGTGTAGCTCAAAATACTTTGAATCACAAGACTACTTCTTAACATTATCATGAAGAGCTGGTAAAGACAGCAGTCGGGAAACTGTGTCTCAGAGTTTTGAGACACTCTGGACTGACCGTAGATGCTAGGGGTTCTGGGACACCTTCTGATACCCCACCATCATGGTGTTCGGGTGGTGCCAGTCCCAAGCCTGGATAAAGGAGGAGGGTGACACTAATCATCTTCGTTATGACACAGCGTCGTTAAACAGTGACTACACACACTCCTGACACTGGGGCTTTTGAACCGAAAGTCCAGGATACTATGTAATTGTAATTTGAAATTTGTATAGCGCCTCTTCAAGATAAACTTATCAGAGGCACTCCCTGTGCTAACGATATTAAATGTCATTAAGAACGGAACATTCAACATTTAGTAAACATTGCTCAGATGACTAGAAGTAAGTAAGTAAGCAATAAGTTCGTTCACTATGAGTTCTGGACCACCAACCCTTCCTCTGATGAAGTAGGCAAGTGGGGTTACTGGGCTACTTATTTGGACCAAACTAACGTATGAAACATCTGGCACAATGGCAAGCCCAGATTCGAACCTCGGCAGACAGAGATGAAAGGAAGACACGTCAGATGTCACTTCAAAATGTTCTGAACTGCCCCCTCCCATTCTGTCAACCCGTTTAGATTAAAAACCAACAGAGCATAGAAATAAAATCGTGTTATTTGCCGGAGTATGAACTCACAAACTCCCAGTCCATACACCAACTTCATTCTGCCCATTGCAAACTGGACCAAAAGCACTCTCCACCTACACTGCCATTCGACACTAAAAAGAGTGTAGCCAAAATGCTCACAAACACAATTTGTCTGGACACTTAACAAATCCATGCACTGTATCAAAAGATTCCAATATTCTGACCAAATACTAACATTTACACCAGATTCAGACATTTATGCCAAATTCAGAAAGCTAGACTACATTCAGACATTTTTACTAAATTCCAAAATTTCTCCAAATTCAACACTTAGACCAAATTTAGACATTTAGACCAAACATAGATGATCTTAGATAAAATATATAACATATTTGGACATTCCAACTAATTTACGATATTCTAGCCAAGTCTTTTAAGTATTTTAAGATTTTTCATACATTTAATCATAAATAAGTGTATTGCAAAACCTGTATTAATAAGGCCACAGTGACTGCTCTTTCTTAACACATAATTTTCCTTTGAGGGTTCTACAGGCCACAACAGTGTCTAGTGTTCATAGACACTGCCTTCTAAGAATACACACGCTTCCAAAAACATTTGGTCAACACTTATTCAGCATTTGAATCTACAAGGCATTCACTGAGACAAATTACCAAGCCCCTAATGAAAGGACACTAGCAGCAGAGGATCTATATGAGAATGACTGTCAACAGACTAAGTCTCCGTCTGTCCGTCTATATCTGTCTGTCGATCTCTCATTATCTGTATGTCTAGGCCTGTCTATCTGTCAATTTCTGGTTATCTGGCTATGTCTGTGTGTCTGTCTGTCTGTGTGTGTTTCTGTGTGTCTGTCTAACTGAGTGAGTGAGTGAGTGGGTCTGCCTGCCTGCCTGTCTGTCTGTGTGTCTGTCTGTGTGTCTGTCTGTGTGTCTGTCTGTGTGTCTGTCTGTGTGTCTGTCTGTGTGTCTGTCTGACTGAAGTGCCAAATATTTCCCTGCAAACAGAACAGTAATTGGGTGACGGGGAGGTGGGGTCATTGTGGACAAGCCACATATTTAACAGATCAGAAGATACAGAAGCTCTAAGATAAGGACAAAATAAGTCCATTAATTCATCACATAAGGACACATTAAGGCCAATATAAATTCACTGGGGGTCAAACAATATAAAGGAAGGACAAGAGCCAATATATCTCGTCTAACCTAATGACTTTTATAGCGCCATTACACTAATGCACAAGGCATCAATCGATGGTTGCTTTAAGTAATCCTCTCGAGAAGACAGGTCGAAATCCGATGGCTGAACAATAACGATCATAAAACATATAAATATTACTATTAAAGCTAGTACTGTTACTATATTTTAATTATTATTATTTTTATTACCATTATTTTTTTATTATTTATTTATTTATTAGCCCGAGGTACCTATGGTCCCTCTGGACTTATAAAAAAGGCTTCAGAGAAATAAAATCTCTGGGTTGGCTAAATCTCTTTAAGTTTATTATTATTACTGTTTATTATTATTGTTTAAGGCACACTTGAAAAGCCACTTATTGTTCTCACAGATTTAAATTGTTCACGATTTATCACTGTTTCACTTTGCACTGCACTGTTCGGGTTTGTTTTGTACAAAATTAAACTTGACTTTGAATCAGTTTTGAGCTTACATGCCGTATTGCATTAGCCGCCTGTATATCATTTATGTGAGGGTAATTCATACTACAGCGGGGGCATTTGTCCCTTCTGGATTACCCTTTGACGCCAAGAGTACTTGTAATATTTTAGGTGAAACCGTTGTCACTGTTTAGATTGTTGGTAGTTGGGATTCAATAAACAAATTCAAATTCAATTTTTATTGTTATTGTTACCGTTATTGCTATTATTATTGCTAAGCACACTATGGTGACTTAAAATCAATAAGTGCAATCATCTCATTTCTCACAACAATGAATCTCTTTCCATTAATCCATTGGAAAAAACTGTAACAATCTGATTTTTGCAAACAATAAACATCAGATTCCATTGTGCTTCTTCCTCGGGAAAAACACTATTCTGGGCCAAAAATAGATTAATTACTTAAATTCGTTACCATAAGAGTTTATGTATCGAACATTTATACAAAATGATTCCTCAGTTGTTAGTTAAACCGATAACACAAAAGCTACATTAAAACCGACTGGCTTTATCGTTCACAAGCGCTGCGTCAAGTCAGTGGGATTGTCTAGAGATGTCGTACGAAGACCATAAACTGGCTGCTGGGAGACTACAGAGAAAAATGGTAGGGAAAAACTCAGAATAGAGGGTAGGGAAAAGGGGTAGATATCTTACCTATTTCTACTGCACTAGCATGCTGCTGTGTGGTACACAGATCAACTACAGTGGATCTGAACCCCATCGCAAGATATATATCAGAAACCCTGAGAATAACTAATCCTATCTATCGCGCACTATTTAACTACTTGTGGTAACGACTAACTAATCTAATCCTATCAAGGGAGAGAAACCAAATCATCCGCTCGTTTTTCACATTTGGAAAATCGCAATCATTTGATCGCCACTATGCATCGAATTGCAAAGACTTCGCATCCAGTTACACGCCCCAGTGTTCGACCTATGAAGAAGAGTCAGGGAGGATATCTTCTCCTGCCTCAGCAGCAGCCTTCATCAGATCATCTTGAAAAGCAGATAATATATTCGAGGGGCCATATCGATTCTTATAAATTCTTCAACCTTTTACACTCTGTTCAATTCATCGAGATTCTCAGATTTCAGATAACTGCATGCCATGGGATAATTCCACCATAAAAAGCCACCCTACACTCCTCTAAGACTAACGTGGCGAGAATGCTCAAAGGCAAGCTGGTATAAAAAGCAAATTCGTTGCCACCAGCTGCTAGACAATTTCTGCCTCACGGAGAATATTCATTTTCCAGGAACTAGACCAGGGGTGTCCAACTTTTTTGGAGTGAAAAGCCACATTACTATTTTTCTAAGACTTTGGGGCCCAATATAATACAATGTGGGCTTGGGGGCCGGAAGAACCCACTCGGCGGGCCGGATCATGGCCCGTGGGCAGTATGTTGGACAACCCTGAACTAGACGATCCCCATCACTACCAGTGGCCACAGTACTGTCTCACTATAGGCCACAGTGACTTCTATAGCACCATTATCATAATGTCTGATGGGGAATATTAATTTTCAGGTACCAAATGAGCCACATTACTACAAAAAGCTGCACTATTGTTTGGCTGTAAGCCACAATAACTAGTGTTATCTAATCCGGAAACTTCCACAGCGCCATTATCGTAACACATAAGGCAATCAGTCCATGGGTCAGCTAACAAACTGAGACCCCACACTGTCGTACCACATCGCTGTCTGCCGCTACTGGACATCACTTTTAAGCATGTCTCCGGCACGGTAAGATACAATCAGACTTTGTCTACTGCTCAACCTCTTCCCTTTCCGCAGAGAAGGACTGGAGGAGGCTAGTACCAGTGCTGGAAATGGAAATAGCAGCGAGTGGCATTTCCAGCTAATACATAGAGCCGAATGTCGGACGCTGGGCAAATACCAAACGAGATATTCGTTCAGACGGACCGGCTCAGCTTTTCAATCTAGTTACCGTAAACAAAGTCGTCGGCCAAAGGGATCGGAATGAAACGACTAAATCAGAAATACCTCCCAATAAAGAAGCAGTAAGGCACAAATAAATGAAATCCTTATTGGCTATTTTAGTCCGAGTTCATTACTGGAGCATTTGCTTTTGAAAAACGGATTCCTCCTTTACTAAGTTCAGATTAGCCTTGCAGTTATTGCATTGCCATCTAAACCAAATTGCAGGATTCCAATTTTTGCTTTAATTCGTGGAGGAAAGTTACCTCACGTGATGAAAAAAAGTCCTACAATTAAACGGGATTGCATACAAGTTGAAATAGTGTCGATTATTGCAAAGATTACTCAACGATGTCATTCAGGTCTAAACTAAAGACATCTCTTTCAACTTGCTTATCCACCATAGCCTGGCTTCTGGTTTCTCTGACCTGTCGGAATTCGACCCGGCTTCTTCAGTGGATTATGATTTTGGATTGCAATTTTGGCTGGAAGCAACCATCCACTGATGTCTTGGGTATTATGATAATGGCGCTATAGAAGTCTTTAAATTAGATTAGATTAGATGCCACTTAACATGTTTCTGCTCTGGTAATGACTCGAACTACACACAATGACCACTATTTTAGCTTCAAATCTGGCCAACTTAGGCAATTATTTTAGCTTCAAATCTGGCCAACTTATGCAATTATTTTTGCTTCAAGTCCGGCCAACTTAAGCAATTACTTTAACCTGGTCAACTTAAGTTATTCTATTTTACCAATCTGGCAACTTAGTGATTATTCTTTCTCCAAATCTGGCCAATTTGAGAGACTGGTTTTGCTTGTGTCAACGGAAACAAAGGCTACTGTTCATGCTCAGGCCATGTGAAACCCGTTTCAGGTCACTGCGATTAGAAGCAAGCAAAGGAGAAAAGAGCAGAGAGGAAGGCCAAACAAAGGCACAGGACTTGATAAACAAAGACACGCCATTACTCTGATAAGATTAGCAACTGCTAAGCAAGAATCGCTTATTCAACGGAATTCCATTGCGAGACCTTGTAGTTATTTGAATACGTATTTGCTGATCATTCGTTCACTCTTTCATTTGTTCACATATTCACTTATCCATTTGATCATTCATTCATTCTTTCAACCATCCATTAATTCGGAATATTTATACAGCACCCCTTCAACAAGCACCCTCAGCAAAGTGGTTCAACACATTTGTCTGGATACCATAAGAAAAGCATTACTTGTATCTAGCTTCAGACCACATCTGGCAGACTTACACACTGCAGCTTCCTTATTTAGCTAACGTCGTTACAACTTATTGTGTATTACATATTCTTACGTAACATGGATAGAGACTTGGATCTCAATCTCAATTCAGTTCAAGAATGTAGCATCATTACAACACAGCACTTGATGATGGCAAAAGGATGCTCAAGTTTAGATAAGTGATGCTGATGCCTATGTGTACTTCACACCAACTTCAATTCATAGAAAAACTGCTTAAGCTATGATACTGTTGACAGGATCACCTAATGTCTGAACTGCTTACAGACAATGAGAACAATTATCATTACATCAGCACTTTTTCTATATTTTGATTCCTTTTTGCCAACGCCATTTGACACCAAATCATTGTAACAAATTGAATTACGTGAAATATGATTTGACTGAATGATATTTTTTCTGAGACATCAGTGTCTGCTTTAACCAGACATTCTCTGAACTGCCACAAGAAAGACACCTTTCAGATTTCATAAATAAGTAAACAACTGAAGGACAGGCAGCTCCCAACTCACCTCTGCTGTCAATGGTGAAGAGCCCGAGTCCGGTTCCATTTCGAATCGAATAGACAACCTGGAAATCCCTCGAAGAAGCCAACGGATTCTGAGCATCGTTGTCCGTTGCCAGAATCTGCATGACGCTCGTCCTCGGCGGCTGATTCTCCCGAACGTGGCACGTGAAGACAACGTCCTTGAAGACGGGAACATGTAGATTGTTGTTCACGTCGACAACCCAGATGACAACCGAACATTCGGAAAACAGTGCCGGGTCGCCACGGTCCCTGGCCCGAGCCGTGATGTTGTAGACCTGCTTCTTGTCAAAGTTCAGTTCCCTGCGGATACGTATAGTTCCAGTCAGATGATCTATGTCGAATCGATCATCTGTGCCGTCGATCAGACTGTAGCGAACCACTCCTCCCTGTCCCAAATCCAGATCTCGGGCGTAGAGGGTGGTGACGACCGTGCCCACCGGCATGTCTTCCAGGACGCGTACTTCGTAGGATTTCGGGTAAAACTTGGGGGTGTTGTCGTTGATGTCACTCACTTTGACGGTCACAATAGCCGTGCTCGACAGGGGGCGTTCCGCAGACCGATCAGTCGCTACGACCGAAAGAGTGTATGATTCCACCTTCTCCCGGTCCAGAGGCTGAATAACAGAAATAACGCCGGTTCGAATATCGATGGAAAATGTTGCAGCATTGTCGGCGATGGAGTATGCAATTCGCCCGTTTGCACCGAGATCTCTGTCAACTGCAGACACTTCAAAGATGGTTGAATTAACCGTTATGTTTTCAGGAATGGTGACGACGTATGACGACTTTTCGAACTGTGGCGCATTGTCATTGACGTCATTAACAGTCACCTCTAGAACCATGGACGCAGACTTTGGAGTTCTTCCCATGTCGTAGACGGTCACGTTGAGCCGATATCGATCTGTAACTTCTCTGTCCAAGTCTCCGATTACGTAGAGGTCGCCAGTGTAGGTGTCTACTTTGAAGACATCGCGTTCGTTTCCGGCCACAATCGTGAACTGCAGTCGACCATTGTAGCCCTGGTCGTCATCCGTTGCTACCAAAGTCCTTATTTTTGTCCCTAACGGCAGCCCCTCGTTTACTGCAATCCGGCTCGGGTTCAGCGACGAGAATTTTGGAAAGTTGAGGTTCTGTGAGAATTGTGATGCACCGATAGTCGAGGATGCTTCACTCATCGTTCCGCCTTGATTGTTCTGCTCGGCGATGCGTAGCAGCCGATTCAGTTCTTCCGTGACAAGCGTCTCGCGACAGTTAAAGGTGGCATCCGTATTCAAGAGTTTTCGGTTGCGATTGTTGTTGACTACTGAAACGTCGACGGACATCGCATCAGCTGAGTTCGCTCCATCTGAAGCAGTTATTAAGATCCGATGCATGTCCAAGCGATCGCCTTTTAAGCTGCGTTTTGTCTTCAGGGATCCTGTAGAAGGATCGAGTTCAAAGATGCCATCATCATTACCGGAGACAATGTGATAGCTCACGATGTTCCCTGCATCGAAATCTATCGCCGACACGACCAGTAACTCTGTTCCGATGGGCGCCTCTCTCAACAGATACCCCGAACAGTTGACCTTTTCAAATTGTGGCCGGTTGTCATTGACGTCCTTGACCCGCACCCTCAGCAAGATCTCCGTTTCCCTTCGGAAGGGGCTTCCCCAGTCGGAAGCGCGGATCGCCAGGCTGTAAGTCCGTCGCATCAGTTCGTAGTCGAGCACTTCCTTCGTAAAGATGTCACCAGTGAAATGGTCGATGGCAAATGGAACAGACTCGACATTTGCGAGGCTGTAGCTGATGAATCCGTTCTCTCCACGGTCGGCGTCCTGCGCTTCCACGTGGAAGACGGACGTTCGAACGGGTTGGTTCTCTTCGACGTAGACAATTGATGGTACGGCTCCAAACACCGGAGTATTATCGTTGCAGTCCGTGAGGTCCACCTGGACGGTCGTCACGCTGGCTTTCCGCGATCCACGATTGGCGAGGTCCTGTGCCTGGATGGTGAGGTTGATCGCACTCCACATTTCTGCATCGAGGACACTAGCAACAGACAGTAGACCAGTTGAAGGACTGATTGCAAAGAGTCCCAGACTATTTCCGCTGACGATGCTGTAGACAAGCTCGGCGTTTTTGCCGCAGTCTGTGTCTGATGCAGTTACGAATATAACAGGCGTATGAACTGGGACGCATTCCTCGACTGAAGTCCGGACGAACGGCGACTCGAACCGTGGTGCGTGATCATTCGTGTCTTGCAGTTTAACGTGCACCAAGAGGGAACTGTTCCGAGGAGGGCTTCCTTTGTCTGTTGCCATGACAGTAAGATTAAATCCAGCTGGGGTGGATTCTCGATCAAGATCCTTGGCCACTTGGATCAGGTATTCGACATCCTTTTGTCCTTTCTGAAGCCTGAAGTGGCCGTTCTGATCCCCGGCCATGATCGCCACTCGATCTATCTGTCCATTTCGGCCGTAGTCTCGATCGGTGACATACAATACCGCATAGATCGTTCCCAACTTCCCGTGCTCTACGATCGCTGGAAGCTCCTGCAGGTCTATCTGTGGCGAGTACTGGTTCACTTCCAGCACTCGAATCTGGAGTGAGGCCCTGCTGATCCGTGCTTCCCTGCCCTGTACAGGTCCTCGATCCCTAGCCATCACGTCCAGCTGATGGAAAGGTTGCTCGGTGAAGCTCAGTGGGCGCGTCAGGGTCACGACCCCGGTTGTAGGATGGATGGCGAAGGTTTCCGTCGCCTGCGCGAAGCTGTAGTAGACTTCGCCGTTAATGCCAACATCAGCATCCGAAGCCGTCAGACGCGTGATGCTCTCGTGGAGACTCGCATTTTCGGGAACATCCACTTTGTAGACCATCAGATCGAACAGAGGACTAAGATCATTTGTATCGATCACAATAACTAGAAGCTCTGTGTTTGTCGTCAGAATGGGACCGTGTTTAAATTTCAGAGTCGCCTTAACGGTCAGTCGATACAGATCCTCCTGCTCGCGGTTTATCACCGTCTGGATCCCGGATCGTGTCCTTATACGTAAGAAGCAGAAGTCCCCGACTCGACGTGACTCCGGTTTGAAGAGTCGAGCATTGTCGCCACTCGTTATCGCGTACTTGACTTCCGGCATGTCGGGACTGAGGTAGATGCCCATTTTCGCAAGGGGCGTAACGTACGTCTTTCCAATGGAATTTTCCATGATTGTCACGTTGTAGACGTCCTGCGTAAACTCGAAGGTTACTTCCTCCTCCTTTACAATGTACTTTTCCGACCTCACAACCCACGAGGCACATAACGCAATGAGAATGAAGGAACAAAACAGGTTCCGCCCCTTGCAATCCATCGCTACGCTATTTCGGGAAGAGTGTACGCCGGATGCCATGTTCTACGTGCAACTCTGAAAGCAGAAATATTCCAATCGTGAGAACAGAAGCATTCTTTAAAGACAATTTCGACATTAAAAAAACATCAAAAACGACGATATCGACAAAAGAAATGAAAATTTTTACACCAGAACGACCACAGGTCAGAATAAGACTCCAAACGACCATCTGAGGAGACAAAATGACCGAACGATATTTATCTGTTGTGCTGCTGGCTGTTTTCTAGATAGCCTCAGAGCTGCCACCCAACACCCGTTTGTCATCGAACACAGAAGACGCAGATAACAGCAAATACACTTGCCTACTTGGACAAAAAACAAGAGATAGGTTATGCATTATTTGTCCTAAAGGCACAGACGTGTCACGACTCGCTGCCAAATCCATCCATTTCGTGAATATACAATTCCCCAAAGGAAGATTGTAATATTCTTGCAGTGTGTAATATAGCAACACTAGACCAAATATTCAAACAACTGCTGCATTCTTGATAAGCATGATACTATGTGCACAACTTAATATCTAAATATATACGAATGTGTCATTAACGTCCTAAGATAATTAATCAGTTCAATCGAGATTCTGAGACAACGCACTTGCGATAAACCACTTCAGTCATGCAACATCAGAGTCCAAAACGCCAACCCAATCAAAAGCGAATTTAAAGAACAAGACATATCACTAAGACTCAAGAAATGAAGACTCTGAATGAATCTGTAAATAAGATATCTAACTCAAGAAATCTATCAGCAGCCTCGATAGTTACAGTAATATACAGCAGAACACTCACATAAAAGATTCAGCAATCAGCAATTGCGACAGAAAACCACACCATAGCATTCTCTCGAACACAATCATCGCAAGACACAAACCCCGCTTCAGTCAAATATCGAAGGGAAAAGACTGCAACGGATACATCGATAATAATCACCACTTTTTTCCGCACAGAAAGCCTAAATAAGTAATACCTTGACATCTCTTCACCGCAGACCAAATCCAATAGCGACGACAGCTAACCCGATTACCCACCAAACGGCTCTCGAAGTTTATACCCCAGTCCAACGCCGAGACTGCAGTGGGGTTCACTGCAGCAGACAGCACTGCTTGCCCCGTCTGCATCGGAAAAGCCCATCCAGCGTTCGCCGTTCACGACCGGCCGAGATAAATGGCGGTCGGGGAAAGGCGATAACTTGCCCGTGCAACACCTCAGCAGCCCCGCAAAAAACCAGGCGGACCCCGTCTACGAGAGACGCAACCGGGCAGCCCGATCAGCCCGTCGATCGGTCGATGAGACGAAATCGGAGAATGCTTCCTGGCAACTGAACGCTGAATGGCACGCGCACGCATTCTCCCGCACGCATACAACCAGCCATCCAACTAGACGGACAAATGCCCCGAGTCAGATGCTCTCGCACCCGCGGAGTAACATTCGCGCAATGAATGAATGGCCCAGATAGCACAGCCAGAGATAGCAAGCACAAAGGCCGAATTCTGGGTAACATAGGATGCCGAACGGAAGTTAGCACGACAACCAAAAATCGTGGGTAGTACGGCAGGCTGAATGACGACAAGAGATGAGTACAGGGGGCATAAAAGGCCCAATGATGGGTTCTACGGAGCCCAAATCGTCGGTACGGCAAGCCCAATGGAGGATGGCCGTACAAGCCAAAAGGTAACTGTAATTGTAACTGTAATTTGAAATTTATAAAGCACCTCTTAGAGGATAAACTCAACAGAGGTGCTTCCAACCCGAAAAAGTAGCATCACTGTTGAGGTGGCTGTCACAGTGATACCATACATACCTAGCCTTTCCCCAATGCATCCCTCGGTTCAAAGAAAGTGAAGCTGTCATGTCTGCAACATTTTAAAGACCTGATGACAACATCCACAACCAGGGACACTTCAAAACCTGTCTACTAAACACAAGAAGCAAAAGAAAGAAAAAGCGAAGATCAAACACGATAAGCAACTGTGGCAGGTATAACTGAGGTTATTTCAGGTCGCTGAGCAAGCAAAGCTCATTTTAAAAGTTCATGATTTCGTGAAAAACAATAAATATTAATAAATATCTTTTAAGGTCTTATTGCTGGTGCACATGACCGGCATAAAGTCTGAAAAGTATTGGTGTTTAATATCGGGTGTTTTACATGCATCATTTGTATGCACAAACGTCACTTGTAATGTGTCACTGTTAAAACTCGTTAAAACTAGTTCTTAAAATATGCAATTTTTCTAAAATTAATTACCTTACAGACAGGACCAGCCCAGATATTATCCAGCAATTTAATGATTTTGTCAAAGTATCTGTATATTCGTCTGAATCTTAATACACCAAAATCTTCTTATAACATACATTGCTGTAACAGAAATTCTGATGCAATGAAGTCAGACATGTATTCTAATATTGAATCAGCTGTGCAAACGGCCTTCGTTATTATGCAAAGTCTTCGTTATTCCTCTTAACACCACATCTGATGTGGTTCCCAAAGGAGTTTCCGTTCTACAGTGACTTTTACAGACCACTCACAGACTTTGCTTCAAAGGGAGAGCCAAGATTTTATCTGGTCCCATCAATTTAGGGAGTCTTCTCAAGAGCTTATGACACTCCACCCAGAATTGCAGCCGGGAAATCCCATAAGATCAGAATAAAATCTGTCGACACCAAGTGAGGCGACTGTAATTATTTCCGAACCCCAGATTGCAACTGTCAACCAGGATCTGACCAGCACTTCAATCAAGATTTATCAGGCATATCAATCAGTGGCTTTCAATCAGTGTTGAATCTCAGGATCACTGAAACCCGACAGTAAAACATACAGCTGCAACAGCCGAGAAGCTTACCAGCCATCGCCGGAAAAATAGGGAACAGGTTTTTCTGCTTCCCCGAACTAAATAAACACAAGCATACTAAATCCGATACAAACCCTTCGACGACTTGGGGGTTAGCATGAGGTGGCTGCCAGCTCTGTTCATCGTAAAAAGTGACCAAAGGAAGCCCATAATCAGAACTAATTCTCCATACACTAAACTTTGCACCATCAACAGTCGTTGCAGATTGTTAGTAGTAGTTCCAATGTTTAACGACATCTTACGGCATCAAAGACCGTTGACGTCGCCCTCCTCCTTCGTCCAGGCTTGGGACTAGCACTACCCGACTAAAGGCAGTGGCGGAGTTGTTGCAGATGTTCACGGCTATCTAACAGTTATACAGCCATGTTTCAGCACCTTAGTGACATCCTTAAACTGTGCCGTGTAAATGTTCCGATGCATACATATTATCATAAAAAAACACCGATGGAGCGCAATTACGAGGTTAGATATGCCAAGGTCAGGAGGGAGGGACTGAATTACCAACTAAGTAAGTAAGTAAGTCCTGCATTTGTTAGCACGCCATATGTCCATCGGCTGAGTAAGGAATCGCAGGCGTGGACAAACACACAAGCAATTAAATACATAACACAGCAAACAAATAAAGGAAGACAAAAGTGTTGTGTTCCTAACCAACAAATAACCAACTCAAAGCCAATACGTAGCTTTGGCTGACTTCTGAGATTAGCACAAGGGCGCTCCACTTCATCTCCGTAGGTTCAAGTGAAAAACTGCCAAGAAAGCAAAGCGAATCTGCTTATCCAAGTTTGTATAAGGGATTGGTGCACGCATGCCAAATGCACTGACACGCCAGCCATCAACCGTAACACTCCCAAGGGCATTTCATTATACTTGTGCTCTAAAAAGCCTCCAATTATTATCACCCAGATAATAAAACGTCCAAAAAATCCTCAGCGTAATCAATCACATTTTACAGCTGTAGTTTAGAGCTCCGATGTGCCCCAAATAAACACTATTCAATTAACAGTCTTCGATCCAAGGACAGGACAATTCCTAAATTGCATACAACAGACAGATGCCTTTAGAAGCACAGTATTGTTTATTACTTATTTACTCCATCGCAGTAAAGAATTACGCCAAATGCTTGACCAATTGAAACATTGTCGGACGACGTAAATGTAATGTGAAAGTAATTTAAGTGTAATGTAACTATAAAGTAAATTTCATGTAACTGTAACATACATGGAACGCAGTGGCGTAGCAAGCCTTCCGAGGGCTTCCAGGAGCCAAACTGAACTTTGGCTACTTTGCTCTAAGTAACTGAGTAACCGGGCCTTGGCCCCTTGGGGGCCAGGCGGCCCCTGGCCTCGTGGGCCCTTGTGCTTTGCACAACCTGCACAATTTATTGCTATGCCACTGCTGTAACGTGAATGTAAATGTAACTGTGATGTAATCAATGTGTTGATCCCAACTGACTCTTCTTTTGAGGATGACATATTTCAACCCCCCCCCATGTGATAACTTCTATCTATCGGGTTATTTAGCATGATAATAACCCCACCAATGAGGTTTAACCCCCGCGTGATCAAAATTCTTCATCCCCAAAGCCCTCATCCATCCGCGATCTTATTAGAATCCGGAATCCCAAGCTGCTCGCTCGCTCGACGGAGGCGCTGCTCTTCGAGGATCGGCTTCAACAAGGGCAGCACCGGCCACCTGGCGACAAAATTTGTTCGCGTATCACGGCGCCCCATGCGCAACGGCAGCGTCAATTTCCTCTGCCGTTTCTGGTCCGGTAGGCACAGGGGCCGTAGGTGGGCGGGTATCGCCATGGCTCATTTCGGGGCACGGCCGGCAGACCGTTGAGTCAATCGCCCGCATACTTCGACCCGATCGATCAAGCGCGATGGATTATAGCGCGGTCTCATTAATAGCATTCGAATGGGTGAAATAAACGTCTATAAACTACGGGACGGGGGCCTAAGCCGAACCTAAAGAGGTCATCTCGCGATCTATCATTCAACCCGAAGCAAAGCAGTCCGCCTCTCGGCTGCCCATTCGCATGCAGCACATGACAAATAACAGTCGGTCTCAACTACTGCTTCAAACGCTCCTGCTCCATCCATCACCACCGACAGACCCACCGATCCAGACGGATGGATGGACGAGTCCGGTGGCTCCTCCGTCACTTCTCCTGTCGATCGCCACTCCTGTGACACCGCGCTTGGCGTCAGATCTCGTCGTGCCTGATCGGTCGGTCATTCAGGTGCCATTTCGACTACTTTGGTGTCATTTCTGTCAGTCTCGCGGTAATCGTGCAAGTAAGGTGCCATTTCTGTCATTCTCGCACTCGTTCTGTCAATACTGTGCTAATACCGTCGTTCTGGTGCAAATTCTGTCACCTAATTGTTCCTAACTATGTAACTGTGATTTATAATCTGATGCTCTTTCTGTCATTTCAGTGTTAATTCCGCCAGTACTGTGACATTTTTGTCAGTCAGGTTTGAGTTTTATTATTGCAGTGTCAAACGTATGCTGAGCAGACACAAGAAAGACCAGGTACATGCAAGGGAAGCTAATCCAAGAGAGAGAGAGTCCAACACACCAGAAAGCATCATGAACTTTAATAAATGTGTCAAAGGACTGGCACCTTAGCAATTCGCCAAATACGTCAAGCACTCTCATCAAACCACAGAACCAGACTTCAGCTGAAACTCTTCTTCCAAAGCCGTCCAAGAAAACCAGACATCAACGAGAAACGGAACCAAGGGATAATCCCATATTTCACGGCAAAACAGTTGGTTTGCCGCGTCAACAAACCACTACGGGACTAAAACTGCTGCCTTATCCCAGTCGCAATGAATGATGTATCACGCAACCACTGACGAACAGGTGTCAAACGGACGTACAACGCCAGTCACCTCTTGGCGCAATAAACACATCCGTCAAATACACATATTCAATTACTGCGCATGTCTAATGCTCGTCCTATAAATTTCTCTGCAAACGCGCATTCCAAATCGCATAACTTCCCACATTCAATGAATCAGACAAGCAGAGTGATATATTCCTCCGAGCGATTTCATTCACAAATTCAATTCTTTCCACTTCCTCTACACGCTGCAGAAGCAGTGCTGGTATATGTGTCATGGCAGATTGCAAATGCATTGGCTTTTTACCTCAGTATCTGGGGTTTGAATTCTGCTGCACTGTGAAACTGAAAAGAACATGTTAACTCCGTTGGCACATTTGCCAACAAATTGCCAGTTTATACAGAAAACCCTAAATTTAGCTCGCTACACGCAGTGCTCTACAAACTGCTGTTCTATATTACGAGTTGTGTAACCCATTACCGAAGGATGTAAAGTAGTGCAGACAATTTCTACAGCACATTAATTTATATAGCTCCTGTCTAAATACCTCACAAAAACACTGTAATAAAACATTCAGCATGATTTTAATTACACGTAATGTAAAATCTTAATTTCTTAGCATCACATAGTGGTTGCCTCAAGGAGTCCGGTTTATTCACTGGTTTATTAATTTATAATGATTAATCAAATCACATTCACAGGAGTATCTTATTATCCACTTACTATCCTCGTCACAGCAGCCACCCTCCATTTTAAGTGACCAAAAACATTCCAACTAATCAAAATTAAAAATAACACTAATTGCAAACAATTAAAAGCTATCAGTTGCTCTGACCTTCTAGCTTTAACAAATTACCATCAACAAAAAAATTGACTTTCACGGCAACACTTTGAACTCAGCATAGCCAGTGCAAACCATCCACTTGGTAGCCATTGAAAACTTCTCAGACGAGATAATAATCAATTCAAAGGTCAGCAGAGGTAAGAAGACATGACGAGTGCAGGTAGGCTGCCCCGCCAGTCACAGTTAAGGTCCAACCAGCCTATATTAAATAAACTGTATGAAACCATTTCAAAGACGGCTATACAGAACACTCGAGACGCTTACTGTGGCCAGAGAGACCGACCTGACTCCTGAGCAAAGGGCCATTATGTAGATTAAGCCATTCAGGCAACTACAGAAGGCTTATAAAAAGAAACCTGAATCACCAACAGCCGGGCCAAGCAAGGTGACAACAGCCGCAGGTACACTGGGGGGTGCATTGTAACAGCGGGGCGGCTAAGATAACAGCCGGCATGACTGCCTTATGCTAATTGCAACTAACTGAAAACACTTAACTTCAATAAAGCGTTAAGCATTAAGGCTGCGCCCGCATAGATCAGACTGTGGTCAGAGTGACAGGTGAGGTGAGGTGAGGTAAGCAAAGGCCCGACAAAGCATAAGGTATGACCTTGAAGGGTAGGGTAAGGTAAGGCTAGCTAAGGTCAGATAATTTAAGCAAGCTAAGGGTGAAGAAAAGCAGTCCTCTGAGCTAACCCGATAGGCAGCCATGGGTAAGAAGTACTGGCGACTTCACTAACTTAGCCTCGGCATGAGGGTGGGTAGCCAGTCCTCTCCCTCGCCATCTCATAAGGTAAGGTAACGTAATGTAATATAAAGCACGGTAATATAGGCAAGGCAAGATAATAAGATAAACGACAAGGCAAGGAAAAGCGCGAATCCAATTAGTTTGTGGCCCAAGTGATGACAGGGTCTGACAAAAACAGCAGTCGACAAAGTTTAGATGGGCCACAGACCCCCTACAGATTCCTACATAGGTCTTTGGGTCAGAGAACCATGCTTACTGAGCCCCCCACCCAAATCCGTCACTAGGGAGATAATAAGCAGAGTGCCGCTTCTGGAGGGCTAATCCTACCATCCCTACAGAGAACTGTGCCGATGGATAGCCGGCATTCAGATGGAAATCCCATCCATCCTTCCATCCATCCATCCCTCCCTCCATCCATCCATCCATCTCTCCATCCATCCATCCATCCATCTCTCCATCCCTCCCATCCATCCATCCATCTATCTCTCCATCCCTCCATCCATCTCTCCATCCCTCCCTCCCTCCATCCATCCATCTCTCCATCCCTCCATCCATCCCTCCATCCATCCCTCCATCCATCCCTCCATCCATCCATCCATCCATCCATCCCTCCATCCAATCCATCTCTCCATCCATCCATCCTTCCATCCCTCCATCCATCCATCCCTCCATCCATCCCTCCATCCATCCATCCATCTCTCCATCCATCCATCCATCCATCCATCCATCCATCCATGCATCCATCCATCCCTCCATCCATCCATCCATCCCTCCATCCATCCATCCATCCATCCATCCATCCATCCATCCATCCATCCCTCCATCCATCCCTCCATCCATCCCTCCATCCATCCTTCCATCCATCCATCCATCCATCCCTCCATCCATCCATCCATCTCTCCATCCATCCATCCCTCCATCCATCCATCCCTCCATCCATCCATCCCTCCATCCATCCCTCCATCCATCCCTCCATCCATCCTTCCATCCATCCATCCATCCATCCCTCCATCCATCCATCTATCCAACTATCCATCCATTCAAAGCTCTTTGTGTCGCATAATCTGCAAGTGGACAACAGGATCGTTGGACAACGCATTTCCACTGCAGCTGAGAAGCACTCATTCCAGACAAACCCCACAGCACTTAATCAGAACAGCAGGAGATAACCGTCAACAACACAAGATCACAAAGGTAGTTTACTACTTCAGGTGATGTACAAACTGCCTCTGTTACATTACACTGCATTACACTACAACTGACCACTCTTAAAGAAAACGAAGAAAACAATTGCATAGACCCTGGTAAGAAAATGGTTAAATGAGGTACGATAATAAATCAATTATGAAAAACAGACACATCAAGCAGATTAATGAAGCAGCTGAATCAAGCACCAAAAGAAAATGGCTGCACCTAGCCTAACTGGAAAAAGCCTAATTGGAAAAAGCCTAACTGGAAAAAGCACCACCTAGTTGAAATGAAACACTGGCACTAAGCCTAGCAAGCAACATTTGCACCTAGCGTGGTAAGAAAGGAATTGTACAAAATGCATCAAACCTGATAAGAAGACAGTTGCACAAAGTTTAATAAGAAACATAAACTAATAGATGCTACGGGACGTTAAAACGTACAGATGGATAAACAATCGTTCCAAGCATCATGTAGTTAGGAACCGAAAGAATTTGTATTTGATTTTGTACTGCAGTGCATTGGTAATACAGAGCCACATTTTATAGAGCTGTAAAAACAGATGGACAGAATTACAGGACGTCTGTGTGGACAAGAGACACCAAGCAACATTTTCCCGGCATTTGGGGAAACGACGGTCCTATCCTATCGCGTTCTGGTCCAGCGAAGGTCCTGACACCACATCCCAAATGCACAGCCGTGGAACGACGACAGACACATCCCCCACCCAGTGAGAAAGCCAAATCCTGAGCGGATTTCGAAAGAAAACCAGCAGGTGAAACCACGAATGCTCTCGTGCAAAACCAGGATTTCTTTTACATGCCAATTCCTCCACAGGTTTAGCAAAGGAATGTTCGCATGTGGGCCAACACACAAGTATGCATCTGAAATACAAAACAGTCCCTCAACACACCCGGCAAAAAGAGCTGGAATCTACAAAGCCATACGTCATTTCCATCGGTAACCTGTCAAACTAATGGTCTAGAAAGAAGAACAAGGGTGGAATTCTTGAACTGGTAGAGAAATCTTTTTGCTGGCGGCCGAAATACTGAATGCTTTTGTAAATAATCTGATGCTGGTTAAGACATAATTTGTTTTAATCACTGATGTTTTTAGTTCGTGAAAAACAACCACATGGCCGATAACAAGTATAACTCTGGTGTATGATTAGCAGCTCACAAACCTGAAACATACCTCCTACTCAGAGATACCCACAATTTTAAGACAGTTCCACATGAACATACCTCCTATGCAAACATACCCATAACTGTAAGATAGCTCCACATGGTCATACCTCCTACTCAGAGATACCCACAATTTTAAGACAGTTCCACATGGTCATACCTCCTACTCAGAGATACCCACAATTTTAAGACAGTTCCACATGAATATACCTCCTAATTCCGCCACTGCCTTGTTTGGGTTAGTGCCAGTCCCAAGCCGGGATAAATGAGGAGGGTGACGTCAACGGCCTTTAATGCCATAAGATGTCGTTAAACTGAGGAACTACTATTACTAATACATACCTCCTACACAAAGATACCCACAAATGCAAGACAGCTCCACACGAACGCTGCTATCGTCCAAGTCAGTCTTAGCACACAAGGCCACACTTTAAGAGACCGTATCTAATAGTCTGACACGAGCTACGCAATGTCCAAGGCTTGTGGCTTGTAGAGTGTGCTCTTGCTGAGACAGTCGCGAGGTAAAGGAATGTCAGCCGGTCGAACATGAGGACGTCCGGGTCTTTGCACGGACGACCTTATCAGCGACTGGGGGGACTGATTTTATATCAGTTCATATAAAAGGTGTTCATTAGCCGATGTCTGTCTGTGACGGCCGTGAATACGGATGTCCTTGTTCCTCGGAACATTTAGGAACAAAGTTTAACTATCCATTAGAGCTTCACTTTCCCTTGTAACACAGCAGTTCACATGTCAAGAACACATACGTAAAAACACATACACATACACTTATATGTAATGTATGCAAGCACAAAATTACATGCCTGGACATAAGTGTAAATATATACACATCGTCGTCATCGTAGTCGTCATCACCATCACCATCATCATCATCATCATCACCATCATCAGTTCCCGACATCGGCCATTTGGCAGCAATAGATGCAAATAAATTATCTTCATTCTTAATAGTCATTTGTGAAGTCCAATGCATTTCTCATATATATAAATTATATTCCAATGCATTTCTCATATATATAAATTATAAACATAAGTACACACATACAAACATACAAATGTACCAATTTTTGTGTGTACATACACAGCTAATAATCAAATTCTCTTCAGAGAAAATTTTGAGAATGTTTTTTCCAAACAAGTCCATATCATTCACAGTGCTTCTAGCTATGGAATTGATAAGCAAATTCCATAAAGCATTGTATTTCATCACAGGAAGTGATAGGGGTTCATAAGTTGCCATGGAAACAGTTTGACGATAGCCGTTCTCATCAGCCATGTCCAATGAGACGGTTGATGGGCGAAGAGAGATTTGGCACACCTGGCCCAAAGCCTTTAATGGCTCCCAATAAACAGCAGGTGCAGACATACTTGGTTGGAATGGCAATGCTTCACTGGCACTCTCACTGAAGCATACTGTCACACTCACACACGCACGCGCACACACACCAAGAAACCCCTGAATCACCCCAAACACATCGGTAGGCCTAGCACCAAATTAACACTAAGAAACACCCACTGCCATTATACACCTGTAGGCAATTAAGTAAGTACCTATGTACATAAAACACTTGTTAATACATCATATGTCCTTCGGCTGATTCCTGGCCGAATGAGAAGGACTCCTAGGCTTGGGTGGGCCATGCAGTCAATCAACAAAAGCAAGCTAATACATCACCCTTCCCACTACCACCACCCCCAGTCATTCCACACCCATCACCACCCACATAAACACACACTAAACACACATACACTCAAACATTTGTATGGACATTCCCCGTCTGTACATATCAGCGCCTGATTCAGTAGTGGGCCTAATGGACTTATGCCCCTAAACAGGGCAGACCTACCGGTAATTGTTTTTCCAACTGGGCTCCACATCCCATTATTATTTCACCCAAACTTTAAACTCCGGATCCCTGTCATCACTCTACATCAGCCATGCAACTTGGTCCCTGAATTCTGAACGTGGCGTCATCTGTCAACTCTTCATAGGAATCCTCTGGTTGGGCTACAGGTGTGTGTGTGTGCCCACCAGCGGGGACTTCTTCTAGTTGTCTGTGCACTGTTTTGCTTACTGACGTACTTTCTGCCCTTAATAACATATAACATCATTTAGGTCAGAGTAAGCATGGTGGTCTATCGGTAACACGTTTGTACAATGATCAAGCGGTTGCGGGTTCTACTCCACATAACGATCCTGGGCAAGTTGTGTGTGCATACGTTCCTACATACTGCTACTGCAAGTTACTGTTACAGCAACAGACTGATGCTTAATGCCCAGTGTATCACTACACTGGCACTATATAAGTGATTAGATTAGATTAGATTAGATAACACACACAGAAACAACAGCAACGATCCTGGGCAAGTTGTTTGCGCACACCGTGCCTCTCACCAAGCAGTATCATTTGGTACTGGTGTACGCTGTGAAGTAAACGGCAAGTCCTGCAATGTACTGGCCCCGTGACCAGGACCTTCGGATTCATCCATTGCCGGCTCAAGGGCCTAAGGAAACGGAAATGAGCGCCTCCCCTATGTCTCACTTGTGATATGGGATACTTAACTTTTTAGGCAGCGCTTTTCTGAGGTACTTTAAAAGCACTAATTTTTAATGTCTAGATAACTAAGTAACTAATTAACCTACTCATTGATTCCTATACATCAGTATACAGAAGTCCAAGATGTATCACGCGTGGAGACAACACTTGATGGGAAATACTTGCGTGCAGGAGCAGACCACAGGCGACTCTTCTAACTACCAAAGCACCGAATTCTCACTGATCAACTTCCCCTTCTTAATAATGACTAACAAACATCATTAGGCAATACATAACGTAGGCAGCACTTTTGTGAGGTCCTTAAATGGCGCTACATTAAGTGTCTAGACTCTGACATACGCACATGCACTGATCGCATGAACAAATAAATCCGTACATACGGACACATACACACAAGCACAGCTACTGGGACGCTCAAGCAAAAGCAAACAAAACACACATATACACACTCACACTCACATACCATACAAGTACAACCACACACACATACAAACACACACATTACACATGCATACAGAATGCACACACACGAGCACACATACACCCACGGCAGACACACTTACCCCAAAGAACAAAACACACCCACGCAAGTGTATGCAAGCCGAGACAGAACACGGCTGAGATAAGGGTCGATTAAGCAGCCTGCTAGCCATGAGTCATGAGGGGAATATCCAAGTCACCAAAACTTCGCTCAGCACCTGAGCTGTTCAAAGAGATTAACTAGAACCAGGAATTCATCCCTTGCTTGTCACGGTTCAGTGGTTTACCCTCTCCCTTTCCCATTACGTCCACCTAGAATGAAAGAAGCAAACACCTGTCAGATAACTACACTTTCCACGGATTCAATCACTATCAGTCCCTCTACGACAGCGGTTCTCAAAGTGTGGTCCAGGGTCCCCTGGGGGCCCCGAGACCATTTCAGGGGGTTTGTGAAGTCTGAACTATTTTTATAATAATACTAAGAAAATAATTGGCATCTTTTTTGCTATGTTATTTTTATTATTATTATTATAAGAAGATTTATAAAGCACTAGTTAATGAAACTTAATGCACCTCAAAAGCGCTAATAGCAGTTGGCTCACTCCGATGACAAGAAAAGGTGAGTCTTCAACTTCTTCTGAAAGAATTCAATGGAGAGATCCGGTGTTCGTGGTTCGGTCGGCAGCGCATTCCACACCGTTGTTATGAATTAATACATTAATTTCTCAGTTTTAATTCTAATAGGATAAATATCGACAGATATGACCCACATAAACAAAAGCTCTTTGGGTCCTCGATAATTTTAAGAGCGTAACGGGGTCCTGAGACCAGAAAGTTTGAGAACCTGAATGTGTGCCTAGACCTTAAATGAACAACTTGCAAAGAAATTCTCACCAACCTGATTAATATTCATAGTTTCAATACACAGCAGCTCCTTGCATCATCCATATTCATGAAGGTTCAACATACAGACGATGACTAAGGCAGCATAGTCTACTCTTGTCTGCATGTTGTACTACTTTCATACTATTTGCATACTCATTTGTTTTCCCAGCGTGAAATGCTAGCTCTTTCTTCATGTGTACTGACATTCCTACATACTGCCATTGCAAGTTACTGCTCAAGTAACAGGCTGATGCTTAATGCACGGTTTTTTACTACAGTGGCACGATTAGATTAGATTAGATCACACACACACACACACAAATACAGAGAGAGAGAGAGAGAGACAGAGACAGAGACAGAGAGAGAGAGACAACAGTAAGAATCCCTGTCTAATTCGGCATGATGTTCAAGGGGTAGTAAAGCCTCAATTGACAACAACCCCACTATTAAAAAATTGCCATTTGCAAGATGTGACCCCAACACCATGAAAGGTCTTCATAACTCATCAGTTAGGCACTCCCATTAGAAAACGACCTAAGCTCACATAACAAAGGCAGATCCATGTTTTGAGTTTAGAGGAGTGGCCTAAAGATGGTTGGGTCTACATGTAGTGATAAATGAATATGCTGATTTATATGAATATGCTGATTTATATGAATATGCTGATTTATATGAATATGCTGATTTATATGAATATGCTGATTTATATGAATATGCTGATTTATATGGAGAACTTATCTGTAAACACTTATAAAATAATAACAATATGATGTTGGGGCATTTAAAGGGACCTTTTTCAGACTTCTACTCCTGAGCGCATGGCTCCAGACTCTTCTATTTTGCTCCTACATTAATATTTTAAATCCTAAGGGATCAAACCTACCTCATGGCTGAAATAATGTCGACAATAATAACAACAACAATAATAATAACAATAATAATAATAATAACAACAACAACAATAATGATGTTGCCTTCCAGAGAATTTCAGGCAAAACATGAGGTTAGCCAACCTAGACACCTCAGTTTCTACCTTGCATACATATAATAATAATAATAATAATAACAGAAAAACTTTGAAATATGATCATCTCACTAATGCATACCACTTTGTCCCTCTGGCCTTTGAGACTTTAGGCCCTATAAATGATTTGGGTATGACCTTTCTCACAGACTTGGGGTGCATATTGTCCCTCATATCCGGAGATGGTAGCGAAACAGGTTACCTTTTTCAACGTTTGTCTATAACATTACAGCGTTTCAATGCAGTCGCCTTCCACGGTACATTTGCGGTGCCGAATCCAGACGAGGATTAGCCGTTCCAGAATCCCTCTCTCTCTTTTTCTCCAGAAATTTTTGAACAACCAAGGGATTATACTTACCTTGGTAAAAAAAAAATAATAATAATAATTTTCAAAATTAATAAATAAAGTAACAGCTGATAAATTTGACACTTTAATTAATAAACTCCGTCAGTTTTAGCATCACCAGGATGCTACGAAATCCGACTGACTGCAGACAATAACATTTACTTTGTGACAAAAGAAATTATACATTTCTGCCACGTTTGCAAAACTATGGCCAATAGACAAGTGTCCATAAAATAGTTATGACATTTTGGTGCAGTGTGTATCGGGGTCACTAGACTGAACAATTGCATAACCTATTGATTTCTCCCAGTCAATTAAAACACTAAATCAGACAGTAAATCAAATAGGCCTAGCTAAATCAATATATATTTATATATGTATTTTCATCAATATATCTATATGCTTAAATGCTCAAATACCTATACATTTAGATATACATATATATGATTATATTTTAATGCATATATATATACATAGAAATGCAGTAAAATACATTGTTTTCGAAGAGAGATGACAATAAAATGGAAATAACTTTTAACTGCCACAAAATGAATAGATGTTTAAACGTACAGTTAGTTTAATTTCGTGTTTTCTTCTAATATACCACAGACTAAACTTTTAACATGCTTCACAATAACAGGAATTCTGACATAACACGGTTGGGGACATTAATTCACCCCCACAGAAGATAAAATCGTTTTAACATAACCTCATTACAGGTGGCGCTCAAAATGGCTCCCAAAGACAACGCTATAGCGAATTTCTGGTCTAATTTCAACTCACAAATGATTCGACCGGTCAACCACCAAACTGCTGCTGCCCAGATATACCGTAAATTTATGGCGTCCGCAACAACAAAGTCTGAAGTTCTCAAACGACAAATGACAAACGTCAACGGGGTCGGCCATTAAGAAAGTCCGCAAAAAATGACCTGCTTTAGACCCCTCCCTCCTGTCGTCTGCACTGGCTGTCCTCTCCCACACCCCTCTGCGGCGGACGTGATCTCGCGCGGCTAACGGTGCTATGAGGTGGGGTGTCATGATTCTGCAGCGTCCAGCAAAGGGCTCTAATTAGATCCAGCGCAATACAGACTTTCTCCTGTCCCACTTAGTTTCGTTTTTACGGCACAGAAATTACTCTGTGTACCACATTTTGATGGGGACGTCAGCATTGGACAAAAAACTCCTGCCCCTTGTCCTCGATTGGGTGACTCCTCCCTAACCCTCTTTGCTGACGCCCTTTATGGAGGATCGCTACCCTTGACAATATTCAAGCAGTGATGTCAGCCGTTGTATGATGTCGACTTAAACGACATTATTAAATAATTTTTAAATATGTTTATTAGGGCAATAAAGCACAACTACATCACAATACAGTATGATAAAAAAATACAGCACAATACAAAACATCACAATACAAAACAATACAATACAATAAAAACAATACAAAACAATACAATACAAAACAATACAATACAAAACAATACAAAACAATACAAAGCAATACAATACAATACAAAACAATACAATACAAAGCAATACAAAACAATACAATACAATAAAAACAATACAATACAAAACAATACAATACAATAAAAAACAATACAATACAATACAAAACAATACAAAACAATACAATACAAAACAATATAATACAAAACAATTCAATACAAAACAATACAAAACAAAACAATACAAAACAATACAAAACAATACAATGCAATACAATACAACACAAAACAATACAATACAGCACAATACAAAACAATACAATACAATACAAAACAAATTGCACCTTAAGAGACAACTAAAACGTGACAATCATCTGAGCTATGAAAGGCATCGCACAAGTGTCTGGTTGTAGCTAGGTCACAGCTGATGTGTCTAGCCTAGCGATATCATCGTCTGCTCAAATCAGACATTAAATTTCATACAAATGATAGCTCTACTGAGCCGCCTGTCTGCATGTCTGTCTGCCTGCATATATATATATATATATATATAATATATAATTTTTTATTGTCGCCTGAAATTATGTACAGCGCCCTTTCCTTCGGCCTCGGCCGTGTTACGGCGCTATAGAAATTGTCTTATTATTATTATCATTATTATAGACTTTCTTATTTAGTCTGTCTGTCTGTGTCTGTCTGTCTGTGTCTGTCTGTGTCTGTTTGTCTGTCTGTCTGGCTGTCTGTCCCACTAAGGCACATCTCACACCCTTGTTAATTAGCTCTGGCATTCCAAACAACTGCAACTTTTCACAGCTTTTCCCACGAAAAAAAATCCAGGAAACTAAGATTTGCTGGCATTAAGAAAGAAAATCATACTTTCCGGCATAGATAAGCTAATTAATTAAAAATAATTCACCACGATCGTCATACAGCTTTCACCTGCTGCCGACTGGGTGGGCGTCAGAAGACCTCGAGTGTCCTCCAGCCTCCTCTTCTTGATAAGATCATCTATCGGAAGACCATCAAACAGCTGTAATTCCATCGGGTTACACGTAAACAACCGACCCCCACAACAACATAATCTCCACATGGGATCAATCCGCCGGTCTGCAGCTTACATGTCTCCAGCAAGAAAGTACGATGATGGCACCTGTTAACTGACTAAACTGATCTCTTTTCCAACATCTTGGCATCATCATTACTATTTTTCTGTATTTATTTAGCTCCACTGCCTCATGACAAATCCTCAGTCAATGGACCAGCTTTTACGGTTCCCATACAGTCTCAGCGGAGGATCAAACCCCACACTCTGTGTTCAAGAAGAGTGCTCAACCAATCAACCAAGAGGCTACCGTGTCATCACGATGCGTTCGGTGACTGCAATGCACATGCACATAGTGTGTATCCCACTAGAACTATTAATGGTTACGATTTCTGTCAGAAAACGGAAAATCATACCCTGATCTGCGCTATTCCCAGGCCCATGCTTTAGTAAAATTTTGTACCCATTGTAAAACTCAGCTTCACTGTCATTGACACAGAATATGGCCGAGGTCTAAAACTAGCCTCTTTTCATTAACCCAAGGTCACTTAGGGTCAACAGTTCTCTGACCTGGGGATTGTGTCGCACCCTACCCACTGGATAATCCACACAGAATGCTCTTTCACTTGAGTCTCGTCTTATGATAGCGGCGCTATAGAAGTCTCTAAAAAAATGTAATTACCTGGTAGATTAGAAGGGCTTTGCCCATCAGCTCAAGTCTCTGCAGCCAGAATGAGAAATGCTGATCAACAAAAGTCCCTTCTCAGTAACTCAATTCACCCGAAAGTTCCCCGACTGGCCGACACATCTGACAACTTTAAGCCCCAATTTAAGTAATCATACGTAATCAACCATTTAAGTAATTTACTAACTCCATAGGTGTTCAAGTAGGAAGGTAGATAGTAAATCAAACAGTAGGTAGGCTAGTTGTTATGGATGTAGATATGAAGGTACATAGCCAGGTAAGCACGTAGACATATAGCAATAGGTACGTAGGTATGAAGGTACATCACAAATAGGTTAGCTAGATTAAAAGGTAAAGATAACATGTTTGTTCACAAGTCTCTATGGGCACTCCTCAAAAGTATGGTGTGGGCTGTCAAGGATCTTGTGGCCTCTTTCATTCTAAACTTCTAGTTAGACTGATAGCATACCTCTTTCATTCTAAACTTCTAGGTAGATTGATAGCATACCTCTTTCATTCTAAACTTCTAGGTAGATTGATAGCATACCTCTTTCATTCTAAACTTCTAGGTAGATTGATAGCATACCTCTTTCATTCTAAACTTCTAGGTAGATTGATAGCATACCTCTTTCATTCTAAACTTCTAGTTAGATTTATAGCATATTAGTTAGATTAATAGTAAACTTCTAGTTAGATTTATAGCATACCTCTTTCATTCTAAACTTCTAGTTAGATTTATAGCATACCTCTTTCATTCTAAACTTCTAGGTAGATTTATAGCATACCTCTTTCATTCTAAACTTCTAGGTAGATTAATAGCATACCTCTTTCATTCTAAACTTCTACTTTGCTTATGGTTCAAAATGCACCTGTGAGCTGTCATTGCAGTGGGACCCAAAATCATGTTTCAGTCGTCCTTTGTATGGCACAGTAGGTCAGTAGGGATATTTACTATGTGCTTACCCACCGTAGCATAGCTTCTGGTTTCTCTGACGCGTAGGAATTCGACCTGGCTTCTCCAATGGATTAGGGCTTTAATGATTTCGCTTGACGCAATTGATGCCTTGATGACGGCGCTATAGAAGCCAATAGATTATTCTAAAATTTTACTATACATGTATTCAATTGGTGAGTAAGTAAAACGTTTTATATCTTTGTTCGAAGACTGACTGGAAGTGGCCAATAAATTGTTTAATTAAAAGTTTCTACAATAATGCATCTGGCCAGCCAGGCATAAATTGATCACTCAATCAATTCTGTTTTGTCTGAAGATGATGTCATGAAAATCATTAGATTCGATAAAAACAATCGATGCCTTTAGAGTAAGACCTCTAACCTGATCCAATCTAATCCAGAGACTTATGTAGCGCCGTTACCACAACATTGAAGGCATCAACCGATGGTAAATCCAAATTCCACAACCATAATACTTTGGACAGATCCGAAAGTTCATGGATATCCGCTACCCCTGCCCATGTTACATCCGCTTCCCCTGCCCATGTTACATCCGCTTCCCTTTCCCATATTACATCCGCACCTCACTCAGGGTTACATCCACGATTATCTAACTACTTCCTTTGAAGAACGGCCGTAAAACTTCCCAACATCACAACCGTCCAAGGGATACGCAAAGTTTCGCCAATAATGCATCTGGCCAGCCAGACATACAGGCGACCCAAGCCTCGGGCCCCAGCCGCATGGAGCCGTCTGGCTGGCCGCGCAACAGACGACCAGGCGGGCCGGACTTCGACCCACCCACCTGCTGGTCCCCCTCTACCAGCCCCCCACCTGGCTGGTCAAAGACACAGCGGGGAAAAGCTGGAACCCTGAAGGCGGAGTGTAAATATTTCCAGCCGCCAAGTGCAATTCTGGCTCAGTGGACCACATCAGCCCGGACTACCCCACCGATCAAAGCGCCACCTACGGCACAAACACACACATACATCCATACACATATACACACACTGTCACACGCACTTAGACTCACGCACCAAGACTTACTTACAGACTCAAACAAACTCATGCAAGTGCAGTTGCCTTTCCAATTTTTTCAATTTGAATTGTGAAAAACCTACAAACACACAGATATGAAATAACACATCAAGACACAAACACAGATATGCAGATATACAGATATACAGACAGATATGCAGACAGATATACAGACAGATATACAGACAGATATACAGACAGATATACAGTCAGATATACACAGAGATATACAGACAGATATACAGACAGATATACAGACAGATATACAGACAGACAGACAAATAAAACAACACAGAGAGACAAGCAAGCAGGACAGAGTAAGACCGGAAGTGATGTTTAGCATGATAACAAAAGGGAAGCCATGTCATAGCTGCTTCTAGCAGAAACCAATCTCATCTATCAACAACACTCAAAATGATTTTACACCTCTACATTTCCATTTTACACCCCAGAATTACCATTTTACAACCCTAGATTACCATTTACATCCCAGCATTTGTAACCGGTTCCTCTGGAGGCAACACAATAGCATCTTACTAGATCTGCTATAAAAACTGACTGTGTAATTCAATGCCAAATACACACAGAATATCTCTCCAAAGTTTGCAACAGAAATGCCCAAACATTCTGCCATCCAATGCATTAAGAACTGGTTATTCCAATTCATCTAAAAAGAAGTAAAATTTTTTGATTCCTTGTTACATGGTAATTACAAATTTGTATAGCACCTTTTTAACAAAAACTCCTCAGAAACTCCTGACAACAAGATTGGCGTAGGTTACTAGGCAACCTGTCCCAGAAACATATCTTGCTAATTCTCGGCTAGCAGAATATTTTGGAAATGTCATTACCACCTCCTTCAGTTGAATTTCTTTCATTTATAGCACTTTTATTTAGGTTCTGAGTTTAATATTTAACAACATAATTTCATCAAATCAATATCAACACAAGTCCAGTTAAGTACATGCTTAGTAACATGTAAAGTGCCATTTTTCCGGCCTCGGTCATGCTACAGTGAAACATAACACATCTTATTATGACAGTGATTACTATTATTAGTAGGAGTAGTAAATACCATAACTGTGTGCATATACACACACATAAACAAACATACAAACTGGTAAATGTGTACATGCATACATACCTGGTAATACATACATACAATCATAGGTGCATACACATACACACATATCTATGCACTTCTTAATGCACACACATACACATATCAATACACGCATAGATAGATACATATATCTGCATTCATTAAGGGCCACTATCTAACGACTGAGTACCAACAGATGGCGCTGAGCAGCTGCGAGTGAATGACTTGCTCAACATCCCTACACAGAAACCACCTTAAGGGAGGCTCGAACCCATACTCCACATTATAAGCCAAGTGCTATCACCAGTAGGCTACCACGCCCCACTACACACACACACATACATGCAAGCATGCACACACATATACACATACATATAAAATTTCTCTAATCAATTCAAGTAAACATTAGCGTCAAATAAATTCATCAATTGCAGGACATTAGATCCAGAAAAAGTAACTAAAAACCACGAGGGAGCCAGAATGCGAATATAAAATTCACTTAAACCCGGATGGTTCCATCCGAATCTCTAGAAGTTATCGTACGGAGCCTTCTGCATTAATCAACGCTGCCTGGAATGCAAATATCTTAAACAACCGAACCCAGTCTGTTTACAACAAACCCAATGTCTGCCCTCATACTGGAAAGAGTGGCGGATTTTTAAGTTGACATACCATCTTATTAAGCACCAATCAGCATTCCGGAATGCCTCGTTAATTGCAACAGAGTGAAAACACAAATACACTTCAGACATTTGAGAGGTTCTGGAAAAGGCGCTACACAAAAGTCCTGATACTTTTCCTCGAGTACTTCAGGAGACGAATTCAGAAACCATCACAAATGACAAAGAATTCAAGGACGACTGGTAATGCTTGGAAGGGACAGCCATACAGTGTTGGGGGTTTCCCACTTCTACCTCGAGTATACAATAAGCCTACTCTCTGATAAGCTAACGAACACGGAGTGGTGTACTTAAGCTGCTCCGAGTATACTCGGAGTGCACCTGGGGCAGATATGGAACACGTTCCAAGCACAAGCTTTCAGCTAACAAGACAGTATGGGTTCGATGCACTCCTTTTAACCTAGTTTGCTAGATGGGGCTGTTATGATAACAGAAATATCATAATCGTAATCTCATGATTTCTACAGCGCCCAACGAAAGCTAAGTCGTGGGAACCAGCTTATTCACAGGCGCTCAGTCAAAGCAAAATCGAAAGTCAAAAGGGTTTGGTTCGAGGTCAAGATCCAAGAGTCAGGCAGAAGGGCAGTCAGACGGCTAAAGTGGGTGGTGTTTGGAATACGATCTGCAAGAGAGAAGAGGGAAAGAAGAGGAATATCATTGTTCTGGCATGGATATGAACCTCTGCCTTTGGGGTCGACAGTCGAGCATATTAACCACTGGACAACTGCACCAGTCAAACATTGACAGAATCTAAGTGAAAAGGGTTAGACCGTTCGGGCTAGCACGGTCGTCCGTCCTTACAACGGGAACCTTGAATGGAGTGGCACCAATTCAAACGGACAGTAGTGGTGACGGATCTCACCCAATAAATTCCTCAAAAATGAGCAGGGTCGAGGCCATACGGTCCTAATCGGCAAAAGGAAAAACAGCGTGGCACCTACTGGGCCTAACGAGGCCGGGTGGGTGGTTGGGAAAGACCCTGACCTATTCTGGGTGGTCTGCTTAGTTGAAACCAACCCAGTGGTTAAGTAAATAAGCAACAGACTGGCAGCAGCGACGGTGGACTTTAAAAGCCGGAGGTTAAAGGAGAAAGATGATAGGTGGGGAAGGGTGAAGCCCCTCCATTAAAGGAGCCCCTCGTTTCCTTAGCAGGACTCCAACTAATACCATCCTAACAAAACTCATGCGATTATCAGCTTTCCGTCTTTTGCTTTAATAATAACAACACAATTTATATAGCGCCGTAGAACAGCCAAGGTCGAAGAAAAGGGCACTGTACATGACTTCAGAAATCAACAGCAGTCATAAGATATATTAAAAAGATATGTATTGAGCCGTGACTTGAATGTGTCCAAGGATGGGGGCATTCATCACATGGTCAGGAACATTCGCAGAACCTCGTGGAAGACCGCGGGACATGCAGTTGATTCCTCAGTGAGGCTTATCTCTTCAGCTCAGTCTAAGATAAAACAGTGGTCATGCATGAGTTGGCAAAATGGACGGCAGCACATCTACGTATCAACACAGGCAGAAAGGTAATATGCCCACTCATATACCAATGCACCGAAAGGGCATATGCCAACTCATACACCAACATAGTTAATGGTATATACCCACTTTATACCAACACAGTCATGGTTACATGCTTGTGTTAGCAGGCAAAGGTATATATTAACTTACTCAGCTTATACAGACAGAGGTATACTATGCAAACACAGACTGAGATTGGGTAGTATACATGCCCACTTTTGAACCAACACGCACACAAAAAGGCATATAACGGCATACACCCAATTTTGCACCAAAACAGGCATGGGCATATGCTTATGTTGGTATGCAAGTAGACATCAAATAAACTTTGCCACAGCTTGTACTGGCTATGTGGCAAGGTATATGCATGCCACTATCATAACACTACCTGCCCACAGTCAGCCAGTTAACCACCTTTCAAAATTCAGAATATCTTAAGAAGTGACCACAGAGTGACCACAGAGTGACCACAGACCAGACGCAACTGTCAGAGTGTCCAGCAGATGATTCCCACTCAGGCATCTTTGAATAAGTTCAAAATGTCTGGCTGTAGTGCCACAGTGACTGTGCTTCATCAGTAAATCAGTTTTCTGTAAACCACATTATAATTCCTGCCCAAACCAGACATAATTCCCAGAGTGTCATCCGCCATTACTTCAGACAACTTGTTTCAAATATTGATCAGACTAATGGGAGTGTTCTCGTAATGAAAACAGCTGAAAGACTCTAAATACAATCCCCAGTCAAGGCATATATTATCTGCCTCACCTGCCCACTCAAGGTGAGTCATTACTCACCTTTCAGCGGCTGTTTATCACCTTTCCTGGCTTAATGTGGCTCCCTAAACGAAAGAGGAATTTAGCAAAGACTGAAGTTGCTTGAACTCCATAAGACTTCTGAAAATAAACAGAAACGCCTTTGGCCATAACGCTCCCGTCAAATGTCAAGTATGGGAGGGCAGAGTGGGGGATAGCCAGTACTTTGTGGGACTAGCAGTGGACCACAATAATGTCTGCCAAGAGCAGATACTAATGTATCACAAACAATCGCTGACATCAACTGGGTGATGTCAAATAATGACTTCCAACGGCCAGAATAATGTCAGGCCATAGAAGTGTATTAGCACGTTGCCAGTAGAAAAGCATTTCACGTGTCTCTAAGCAAACCCCCATGCTGAACTGAGATGGTAATAGTTCCACTGTTTAACGACATCCTATGTTATCAAAGGCCGTTGACGTCGCCCTCCTCCTTTATCCAGGCTTGGGACTGGCACTACTCGACTAAAGGCAGTGGCGGAGTTAGAACTGAGATACTAGAATATACAGAATATATCCGCTACAGCCCAACCAACACTATGCCAACGTCTGAGAAACACCAACGAGAAAAGAATTACCTGCTAAGGAAAGCCCAAGAACTTTTCCCCATCTGCTGCATGCTGGACACGTGAGCAAACACCCACCCATCATCAACACCAGGTACCTTGGAACCGAGGGCCGCAATCATCACCCACTACGCAGGAGCTGCTACCGGGTAGCTAACCAGTTGGTGCTAACAGACGGAGCCGGTCTGAAATTGCTGATTATAACACAGGCATGTAATCATGTCTATTTTAAAGCCTGCCCTGCAGAATACTAAATTAGGCCAATTACGCCTCAGACCAACCAACCCAGACAAACAGCAGCCTCGTCGTCAAACCGACTCCATATCCACAAGGGTGCTGGCTACCCCCCACCTCTTTCCAACGCCTGATGAGAGCATTATTCTAGCCATAGGAATTTTTCATTTTGCATCAGAGGTCACCTCAAGAACACCAGCGTGGCTGAAAATATGTCAGTTTAAAATAAACCGCTAACAGCTAACAGAACATCAACTGATACTACATCTGTTCAATGTACATCAGTTGCCACCTGAAAGTACACTAACTGCAAGTACACCAGTTGAATGCACACCCCTTGAACGTACACCCATACAAAGTACTCAAGTTCAACGTACACCTGGTGAAAGTACATAAGTTGAAAAGTACATCAGCTGAAAAGTACACCAGCTGAAAATACACCAGCTGAAAATAAATCAGTTGAAAAGTACACCAGCTGAAAGTACACCAAATGAAATTAATTCAGCTGAAAAGTACACCAGTTGAAATCACATCAGCTGAAAAGTACACCAGCTGAAAGTACACCAGCTGAAAGTAAACAAGTTGAAAAGTACACCAGCTGAAAGTACACCAATTGAAATACTTACTTCAGCTGAAAAGTACACCACTGAATGTACATCAGTTGAAGGCACACCAGCTCAAAGACATCAATCAATCAAAGTACATCAGTTGAAAAGCACACCAGTTGAAAGTACACCAGTTGAAATTACATCAGTAGAAAAGTACACAAGCTAAAAATGCATTAAGCCCAGTAGATGAAAAGAAATGCATGGAAAGAGCAGACATTAACAATGCCAAAATCGGTCACAAGCATCATCAATTGTCTGGTAAGAAAGCAATTCAGTGAAGGCTAATACCAGAGATTTATGTCATTTTCCATAAGAATCAGACAAATGTGTCTGGCACGACCAATGCACTTTTACGCTGATCAGACATCTTTAAATTATTATTATTATTTGCATTTATTAAGTGCGCAAGGTCAGTAAATCCGAATCTGAGGCGTGAAGCAACTGTGAGCAAAGGACCTGTTCAAGGTCCCTACACAGTAACTGTCCAAGGGGAGGATCGAATCCGCACTCTCCACGTTACAAGCCAAGCGCTCTATCCAATCTGCCACCATGCCCACAATCGACTGTTCTAGCCACACTAGTGTGTGCTACCACCAGAGAAGATGCTCAATTTGTTCTGATCGCCTTTAAAATGCCATGCCATTGAAAAGCTGCTTCTTTAAGCTGGTGACCCATCACAGCCAAAGGAAGGCTCAGCATATCCAGGTTCAGGCTGCTAGGCAACCTATTCCAGAAAGAATATGTTGCCTAGTAACAGTTGCTAAGACGATCACAGCAATGACTAACACTGAAGAGGTGCCAAACCCTGAACCGGAGGTCAAGGGTCAAGAGCACCTACCCAGAATAGAGGCAACAGTGAAACGGTGGCAAGAGTAGCCGGCCAGACTGCCTAGTGTCCCGACACTCCTAAAAGTCATGTCTCTTAACACCCTACACTTACGTGGCCTGAAAAGACACTAAGCACAAATGGTCTGATAAACACAAGACGGTCAGTGTGTGCTTGACCATCAGCTAGATAGGCTCTAGCGTGACCTTTCAAACAAAAGAATCTCGTTGTGGGTCACAGAGCCCGCACATTATCACCAGAAAATTTATGTAGGCAGGCAATCTGGCCTTGCTAATTTAGCTAAAAGTGCAGGGTGATGGAGGTCCCCGTCTGTGTACATCTGGCCATTACAAAGACTCACCAAACCCCTTATCTATTCTGTCTCTGTCAGTCTAATGCTGTCCGTCTCTGTCTGTGTGTTCCTGTCTGCATGTCCGTGTATCTGTCTGTCTGTTTCTCTGTCCCAATCCATATCTGTTGATGCAGCCGTTCTAAACAGCTTGAACCTGACTAGCGGAACCGGTAGCTGGAACCACTCAGCGGAACCGGTAGCTGGAACCACTCAGCACCAGAGACCAGTGGGATCACGGTCTGCCCGGGTTCCCGAGTAAGGTAAGGGTCAGAGGAGGCCACCAGTCACCGCTCCAGCGTCCTGGGCTCTGACGGGGGGGGGGGGGGGGGCCAACTTCCTCCGCGAACACTTGAGCTCCTATGAAGTGTGTTGTGTACTTGCTTCTCTCAAGGCCCAGACTGTCAGATGTTCGACAAGCACCTGCTGTGAGCCCCCAACACATCCCACAGATCTATGTATACGTAAATTTATGCACAGAATGCATCTGCAGTATATGCACAGGCACATTTATGCATAGCATATATGCAGACGCATACATGTATATATATATATATATTATGTAATTTACATGTATCTGCATATTTATATACAACTAATAAAACGCCATGCCATATGAATACAGTATATATATATATATGCACTATGAATATGTGTATGTTACTTATATATGTTATATTTGTGTATATGTTTAAATATATGCATCACATAAAATCACAGGTAAAATGCTCAAACAAGCAGTGTTTATCATATGTCATTTTTGTAATTATTTATGCGTCCAGAGATACATTAGCAGCTGTAAGGTCTACATTTTCACACACTATTTTTAATTAAATAGCATATCATTACATCCATATATTATTTTACTGGAGAAAGACAGATTCAAACGATACAAAGACGTACAGAGAGAGAGACATACAGACAGACAGACAGAGACAGACAGACAGACAGAGACAGACAAACAGAGAGACAGACAAACAGACAGAGAGAGAGACATACAGACAGATAGAGACAGACAAACAGAGAGACAGGCAAACAGACAGGCAGGCAGACAGAGAGAAAAGCAGTAACACACAGACATACACAGACATGCATTCTATTCAATCATGACCTTGATTTTCCAGATCAGCATCACCTCTAAGAAGTTTTCTTGAAGACATGTAATACAAATACGCAATTACGGTTACAGTTACTATACAAGCAGATGACGACTGGTACACACAGACAACCAGAAAGGCAGAGAAACATACAGACACACATACAAACTGTGACTCTGCAATTCAGTTTTGCTTAGAAGCAGCCAACAATTGATGCCTTTTGCATTATGATAACGGTGCTACAAGTGTTCATATTAGAATAGAATAGATTAGATCAGATTAGATTAGATTAGATCAGATTAGATTAGATCAGACTGGATTAGACTGGATTAGATTCAGACAGGCAGACGTGAGGACAGATGAAAATTTCAGTTTGTGGCTATGTTTGAAATTTTTATGGACGCCTAGAGGAAAGAAAGATCAATCAACAATCGCCATATTCCACCTAACAAGAGAATTAAATACCTGACCTAGTTGCGAACTCCATTACCTATGACCTAGTTTTCCATCCGGTCACACAAGAGATGCCTAGCGAGACACAATAAGCCACTGGGAGTGAGCAAAGGCGATACGCAAAGACAGAGTGAGTGAGAGATACGTGGCGGGAGAGAGACAAATACATACAAAAGGCAAGACGGCCAAGTATAAAGGTACACATAGAGGGGTAGTTTTAATGGTCATTTTCAATCAGCATCTGACATAAACAAGTGTTGGCAGAAATGGCAGATTGTTGCCAGTTTACCTCCATCTCCCCCACCACTTCCCGTACACCTTTCCATAAATCCTCAGTGCATGAAAAGCTCAGCACTTGCTCCTTGTTGGTCCTTCCTATGCAAACACCTCCGTTGCCCACAAGCCCAATCACAGCTACGTCCCTCCCCATGAGACTGTGTTCAATTTAACGCTAATTATTCAGTCCTTTATTAATTATAACCTTGAACAACAAGAACAACAGCAGCAACAACACAACACCACCACCACCACAACAACAACATGCAACCTAGTGTCCGTGCATGAAAGATTGAAAAAAGCTTTAGAGATATGAATCTGGTTTTAGATTCAATCCCAGTTTCTATGGAAACGTTAATGCTGTCTTTTCTAGTTCGGCGTTGGTTAAGTTTCTGTGAAAACTGTGGTCAAATTACGACTTGTATTTGGACAATAAAAATAATAATATTATTATTATTATTACTATTAATATTAATAATAATTGTAAGAAGAATATAAAAAAAAATAATAATAATAATACCACTAAACATGAAAGTAATAAGAAATTCGTTCATGAAATAAAAAGCGTTCCTGGGAGAAATTTCAGAGTTTGAGCAGCACCACCAGGGACAGTGCATCTGCTCTGTCTGCTTCTTCTTGGTCTGACCAGGGTGTGATTTGGGTCACTGACCAATCCATTTCCAGGGATAAGTGTCTTCTTGTGCGGACCATTGACACGCCTCCATGAACACCAGAGGGCACCAGTGGACCGACACGTCGACATCATCGTCTTGTGGGGGGTTGGCAACGTGACATCATCTTAGACCAAAACTCTCAAGTGAAATCCTCTTCCACAATCAGCAGCTGTGGAGTCAGCTTTACGAGGAGCTATATAAATGTGCATTTATGATTACGATTATTTGAGAAAATACATATTCGTAATCAGTGGAGATCAATTTCCAAGACAAGGTGGATTGTTTTGCATTCTAGTGGTTTAGCCTTTCACACCAACCCCTTCCTTTGAAACAACCGCTCCTACATACAGGAGTCCATGCCTCACCCAACCTCATATATGGGTCAGATAGACCCATCTGCTTCCTCCTGTCAGAAGGTAAAACGAATTTCCCCTCGGTACTCGCGAGTCCTCCAATCTTCAAGTTCAGCGAGAACTAGCTGACCCTGATAACAGACCCTATCGTTGAACGAGAACCTCCTAGATGGCGCCACGTTCATTATCACGCCCGATCAAATTACATGGGAAATCGCCGCCCATAAAACTAATATCAACCACGCTGGCGGCATTTATAACAAAATTCAGCATTCGGGGGGCATAAAACTTTACTCTCGGCCCTTCTTCATGTGCAAACTCAAAATTCATTAAGCTCAAGCCCCAGACGACGGTTGGGCTCCGGCTGCCCACCGAAACGGTCACAAACATCAACCGGAAGACAAACTGAACACCATTAAATCAAGCAGACGATAATGATAAATAAACTCCAACGGCGCGACAAGGAAATCATTTAAATTCTGGATTCGTCACCGCTAACCGCTTAAACGTAATGGCTGCTCGTGATGTAACGCGACGTCGCTTGACATTTACGTAGCACCTTTAAACCCTGTCTGGATGTCTTGCGGTACACTGCGGCTTGAAATTGGTTGCTAATAACGCTCAGTCATGTTGCACCGTCAGGACCTCCGTGTTAATCACAAAGGATCTATCTGCATGCTGAAGTGCCTCTGCGAGATTCACAAAATGCGCTATATAAATGGTCAGATACATACACATGTACAACGACACAGCAGTGTCTGCCTTCAGGCCACAATGACTATCATATCAGTTGTTTAATACAGACTAGTGTCTTCTCACAGCAGAAACTAGTTTGTAAAGACTGAAACGTCCAGGCTGAAATAACCAAGGCTATTACTACAAGAAAATAATTGTAGGGCATAAACTCTCTTACCAGACAATTTACGCTTCTACGCATTCTGGCCACATTATTTCTGATGGTTCCAATCTGATATTATCATCACGTACGTCATAATCCTTTTCAGTAAACTGTGGTTCCCTGGGCTAGATATCATCCACCCCGTCCCTAGTCGACTTAAACCACCCACTGAACCACTACAAGCTAGCCATATTAAGCCAGTTCTCACAGAACCTTCAGATTTGTTTATCCAAAAAAAATCCTTGGGTTTATCTTGAAATAGAAGGGGTGCATTGTTCATCCAAAAAATCTGCTTTGTTCCCGGTTAAACTCGGTTGGTCCAACAGAGCAGAACAAGCGACCATTACTTTCCTAATCTACACTCCTAAAACTAATGTCTAGAAACAGCAGACACTGAAGTAGCCAAAATCTTTACAGACATGCAATGCAGCATAATTAGTGTGGCCTTTTGAAGTAATCATAAAGAACTGTCTGGCAGCAGGACACAGTCTTGCACTTCAAAATGTCTATAGTGCTACTTAACTGCTAAGCAAAGGGCACCAGATAATTCATGAATGCTGCACCACATCAGAGGGGTTCTTCAGACACCAAGTGATGAACAAGATCTGGTTGTCAGAAGACCAGACAGAGAAGGAGGCAGAGGAAACGTTAAGGTGGGTTTTGTGTAGGTCAGCTGAAACTGGGTCTGATCAAACTGTAAGGCAGTGGAATTGTATAGATCAGAGTATGCTCAAAACTAAGACAGTGGAATGGTACAGATCAGAGTACGATCAAAACTGGAAGGCAGTGAAATTGTATGATCAAAACTGGAAGGCAGTGGAATTGTATAAATCAGAGTATGATCAAAACTGGAAGGCAGTGGAATTGTATAGATCAGAGTATGATCAAAACTGGAAGGCAGTGGAATTGTATAGATCAGAGTATGATCAAAACTGGAAGGCAGTGGAATTGTATAGATCAGAGTATGATTGAAAATGAAAGGCAGTGGAACTGTATGCATCAGAGAATGCTTGAAAGAATGTGCTCTCACATGTACACAGTTCATGTCCATGGGCATTCTATACACACTAGTCTCAACTGCTAGCAGACATTACTACACTGAAGAGTGCATGCATCCGAAGCTGACTGATGGGTAACTGGATGGAAAACAGTGAACTGCAAGATAATTAGTTCAAAGGTGATTCAGTGTATGCTAAGTAAATCAGCAGAGGCACTTGCCCCACCAGGTCAAAGTTCGCGGTCAAGCGATAAACTTGTCAGCTGCCTCTGGGTTCGAATCCTGATGCATCATGAAAAACTGACATTTCTTTTCAGCAGACTTCATATGTAGTGTTAACTCTCTTAGCCTCTGCCCTAAGATCCTCCTAAATCACGACTGCATCTTTAACACCAAAGCTGTATATTTCTATAAATTATATACACATTATATATATATATATATATATATACTTGCACATAGAAAATTATTTCTCTTATTTCTCACCTTTTATGAACCTCTGAAAAAAAACACACACACAAAAAACACACACTCACACACACACATTTTCAAAGTTGTGGTCGCACGAAAAAGTATGTCTCAATGTATACTCAAATCTATAGAAAATAAAGTGAGTTAATAAAGTATTAAGTACTTGTATGTCATTGTAGGTAAGGTATTTGGTAATAATGGGATTTCTGCACGCAAAAGTGACCTAAGAAATGAATCTAGTAAATGACCAAATATGTACACCAGAAACTCCTTATCACACAGTCCATTATAGAACGCATTCAGCTTTACAAAATGACCTCATTCTAACACTATCTTGTTATAAGGCTGTTCTTGCTATGGTTCCCAAAACTAGTAATATACTGAGGCTCTAGCGTAGTACATACACCAAAACTCTAAATATGGGGTGGGGCAAGGACAGAGCGCTCCACTTGTATAGCACAGAGTAGGGGTTCGAGGCTCCCCTTAGACAGTTACAGTGTATGGACCTGGAGCAAGACCTTCACTCACAGCTGCTCTCCACCTCAGATTCAGATTTACTGACCTTGCATGCACATTAAATGCAAAATAATAATAATAATAGTAATAATAATAATAACAACAACAAGGCTTCATTACAACGAAGTATGTTTTGGGGTCGATGTCTATGACATCACCAAATTCATGTTACCACGAGGCACACTATGAGGTTTTGTTGTAGAAACATGGGTAGCACATAGCGCCAATTTCACACGAGGCTCTTGGATTCGATGGGGAGAAGCGGCATGCTGCCATATCCAAACAGATATCCACGAAGTTCAACAGGCAGACGAGGCCAATGCAGCCAATTTTCAGCCAGAGATTAACATACACGATCATTTATCTCCAAGATCCGTTGTGTCTACAGACAGACATGAAGTTCCATTTCTTAAATTTCGAAAGGCACCATAATTCTAGCATCGCTTGGTCTGCACCATAAACGGAGCCAATAAGCAATGGTCAAAGGTCACGCCCAGTTCAAGAAGGCAGCCAAGCGAATCGGCAGTCATTCAGGGTCAGTGGAACAGAAGAGGCAGCCAGCCAGAGAGCAAACAGAGGAGAAATCAAGCAGAGAATAAACTTTATAAATGTACCCCAACATTTATTTAGAGCAACTTTTAGGGCAGCTAAAACATGCTGCATAGACAGCATCATGACTTGCAAAATGTCGTCTTTCTAACCGTGAAAAACCTTTACAGTTCACTTTCCTTCTGCCCTTGACTATACACTTTCCGACTTTGTCTTCGTGACCTTGACTGTCGTCTTTTCAATCTCAACTGAACTGTTTCAGTGTCCTCAGCTCAGTGTGTGTTCATCTTCGTTAGACTGCATCTCTATCTGTCCATTTCACTACCCATTTCAGTTCATTCAGTCATTCTTTGATGTCATTCAGGTCAAAACTAAAGACGCATCTCTTTTAACTTGCTTACCCACCCTAGCCTGGTTTCTGGTTTCTCTGACCTCTCGACCCGAATTCGACCCGGCTTCTCCAACGGATTATGACTCTGGATTGTGATTTTTATTTATTATTTATTTATACAGACTTGAAGGGACCATCGACTGATGCCTTGGCATCATGACAACGGCGCTATAGAAGTCTTTAGGTTATATTAGATTACTATTTCACCAGACGATTTTTTAATTATAATTAACTAGAACTGAAGAAGAATTGTTATACCATCTGCATAGATCCCTGGGCATTATTAAAGAAATGCTCCACTGCAACACAGTAAAATAATGCTTTAGAAGTTATACGATTTGATTAGATCAGTTGAGTGGAAACCACAGGCCTGTTTTGTTCTCTAGCCTGCAAAGTGCATCCTTGCTTTACCTTGGCCAAATATTCATAAATGAGGTTGAATTCATCCAAGACAAACAGAAAAAGGGAAAAGTTCTCTTGCAATGCCAAATGCCCCGACTGTTTACAGGCCAGTGGCGCCATCTACTCCTTCATATATGCATTTGGAAAGAAGGAAACGAGCAAAATTTAGATCCTGACCTAGACAAAATCAGAATAATATAAACACTGCAGAACATGCCACGAGTTTCTGGACCACTTTCAAAAAAACACCCAGAGTGCCTTCCGAAATCACAAGAGCCCAAAAATCTACCCTTACCTGAAAGCAAAACTGAAATCTATGCCACAGCGAATCGTTAGCATTTCACAGCAATTTCAGCAATCTGACTCACTACACGGCAGAAAGGATCTCATGAATAACAAAGGCCGCTAGTTCAAAGGTACTAATTGCATTAATTAATTCAATTAAGTTTACAATTTGGCTTGACTGGAATATGGTAGCATATAAAACACGAGATAAACATGTAACACGAATGAAAGAAATAACTTGTTTCAAGCTGTGACATCACACACTTTAAAACAGTGTAAAGTAATAATGCAAAGATTTATATAGCACCTTTAGAATTCTCTGTGTATAGGGCTTTAAATCCAATAGGTGGTTCACATGTATTGCTTGGCTGACTCCAACCAAACTGTTCCTGGTTTGCCAAAAAGCCTAATCAGTTGAAGCCTGGTGCGTTATTACAGGGGTACTACAAATGTTCCAAGAGCAGATTAGATCAGATTAGAGTAGGGAAGGCTGCTGTTTGGCACTGGGACTGAAGTACCAGTGGCACCACCTACACTGAGAATAGCTTAGTGCAAAAACAAGGTGCAAAGTGCACAATGAGATAAATGTATACAATTACCGGTACATTGAAAAATCTACACAGCTCATTCTTGTCACTCTCGAGAGGCTCCTTAAAGGCTCCTTAAAGGACAAAGTCAACGGATGAGAAATGAAAGACATGGAATCAGAAATCTCAACAAAATAACTCCATCAATTACAGGCCTCCAGTTGAGTTCAAAATTCCTTACAGAGCAAATGAAATGCACCAGCTGCACAAAAAGATCCCCAGCAGATGAAAAATTCACTCAAAAATAGCGGATGCCAAAAAGATCTGCAGACTGAATAATGAAACCTATTTACAGAGAAAAAAGCTAAGCAGCAGATAATGGTTTCAGCAGCAGATACTGTTGCCTCTGAAATCCTTTTCCAGTTCACTTGAAAGGTCCTTTAAAGGCGCTAAATAAATGTCTCCATACATATGCTCCCTCACATAAATCTGTTCTGTGTAGATAAATTTTATGGCCTTGTGATAAAAAAACACACTTTCTACACTGCTTCAAAAATTCAAATTCAAGAATGTTGAGCAAAATGACCCAACCAACAAACAGAAGCTCTTGAAAAGTGAAGCCTTTGGACTTCCTAAACTAGCTTCAGTTTATGCTTACCAACTTTAGCACAGCCTAGCACAGCAGCCTCAGACCAAATGGGTTTCCAGAATACACAGAAAAGGCTAAAGTACTTTGCGGAGACTTTTGGACAGCTTAAATAAACCAGACTGCCATGGCCAACCCCAAATGGGTAACTAGAGTGCAGCTGTATTTCACTCCTGCTACCCCTCACACAAGATACACAACACCCAAACGATTTATCACTGAACAGTGTGTAACACAAGAACTCGGGATCTCCACGGCGGTGACCCCAACAGTATCAAAGGTAGGATCAAGATAAGAAAACACCAACACTGCGTAGCCCTTACACTTAACAGAAAGAAAGTAAAACACATAATATTCAAGGTACAGTAAGACACACAACACCCCAGAACAAATGCACCGGAGATATAGTCCCACTCAGCTACAGCAGACCAAATACGAAGCACTGTGCCAGCTGCCCCGTCAAGTACAAACATCTGACCACGTCTGCTGAGCAATTTATTTTCTGCCCCGCTTGCCCTTCTGCAGTTAACATTTTTTCAGACCACACCCATTCAAAACAGTCCTACAGACCAACAGCTTCGCTTCTCTCGCTTCTCTCGCTCCATCTGGCCACTTTGGTTATTCAGCAACCACAAGTCTACACTTATCAGAAGCCATGACTCAGTGCTATTACTGTTAAGATATTCTGGAGCTTACTACAAATCTTACGTCTGCCCTCCAGCTAAACAATCGAACTCCGGGGAAAAGTAAGGGCAGGGTGAACGTGCACTTCATACATAGCACCCTTAAAAACAGCCCTCACTCAGGCCCATTGTTTGGAGTTGTCAGGGTCTGTGTAAAACTGAAGCACAAACACAAATACTCGTTCAGCAATCCAAACTCATAATTTAACACACGTGGCTGCAGTCAGAGAGTAACTGTAAACACAGCTTGCTACTCCAGTGCTACACAAATTGTGGTCATTACTTTACATCTTAACGTGTTGCACAGCTCAACAACTAACTGAAACTTTACACAACAGTCTAATGGTTAGCATGCTGGACTGTCAATCCAGGGGTTGGGGAATCAAATCCCCCCCAGGGCAGGGACATCCCTTGTGAACACAACTATAACCGAGTACAACAACTGCACTCTGTTAGTGGGAAGATCTTGCATCGAGGGAGAGAATGGGCCACCAACCATCATATGCCAAGGTTAAGAAAATGAAGTTGCTAACACTTTTTACCCATGGCTACTTCTCATGGTTAGCTTAAGGGACTGCTCTTTTTCTTCTTCCTCTTCCTCTTCTTCTTCCTCCTCCTCTTCTTCATCCCCTTCTTCTTCCTCCTCCTGCTCCTCCTACTCCTCTTCCTCCTCCTCCTCTTCTTCCTCCTCCTGCTCCTGCTCCTCCTCCTCCTCTCTTCTTTTTCCTCCTCCTCTTCCTCTTTTTCTTCCTCCTCCTCCTCTTCCTCCTCCTTCTGCTCCTCTTCCTCCTCTTCTTCTTCTTCATCCTCCTCCTCCTCCTGCTCTTTCTCCTCCTCATCTTCTTTCTTCCTCCTGCTCTCGCTCCTCCTCCTCCTCCTTCTTCTCTTCCTCGTCTTCTTCTTCTTCTGCTTCTTCCTCTTCTTCTTCTTCTTCTTCTTCTTTGTCCTCTTCTAAACATAAACTGTGCAACTGTAAGCTACAAGTTTACTGTTGGGTGCCCAGATGCTCCAAGTCCTTTATTGCCTTCATATGACTTCCGAGGTTATGTTATCAGTTTGCCAAACACTGTTTTATTCTTATCTAGCTAACAGGTAAGAAAAGATAGAGAAAACCAATCGATCACTGACAAAACACTTCTACAGGCAATATTCTTCTGAGACGTGACCCTAGGGTTGGAAAGATCTAGCAGCTGAAGAACATTCATGACAACTGCAGCTCAACAACAGGTTATCTTTACCGACTGGTAACGACTTAACAACGTCACTCTCGCGAGTGCAATGGGTAACAACAACGTCACTCTCGCTGCCTGAGCTTTGTTGCAAGTTTCCCAGTTTCCCACGCGAATGGTTGCAGAAATCTTCACGATCAGAGGTCAGCTTGTGGTAGCTTTGGAAACACCCAAGCAATGCAAGGTCACGCCTTTTCAGCAGTTGAGCCAAATACCTAGAATGCCCCCCCCCTCTCAATCTGTACATCATTCTGGCTAGCGATGCTACACATACCCTTCACCATGAACATTCTCCTTTGCCTGGGTTGGGTTGGGAGCGCCTCATGGTATATATCTTGAAGCAGTGCTGTAGAATGCTCTGAAACTCCTCCTGGGGGTAGTGCCAGTCCCAAGCCTGGATAAAAGAGGAGGGCAACGTCAACGGCCTTTGATGCCATAAGATGTCATTAAACTGAGGAACTACTACTACTAAAATGCTCTGAATGTATGAATGAATGAACGAACGAATGATACATGTATCTGAACTTTTGTATAATGTATTTTAAAGACCTCCCAAACGTGCTGATGCGCCTAGACATGAACCCTAGACACACCAATGAATGTGGCCAAACGCGAAGTTATGCAAGTTGAAGGCTCCTACTAATCTCAAAAGCTGCTTGCTAGCAGTTCAACAGTATCAGCTAAATTAGTTCAACATCAGCACTAACCTCTTAGCCACATGAAAACAAAAGGAAAAACACAGCCAACATGAATGAGATAAAGCATGCTTATCAGTATTTATGCTTAAAGCATGTTTACACGAAAGCAGTGGCGGGTTTTGCTGTTCCTGATTGAAAACAGACATACTACTTAAAATTTACTGCAGTATACCTACCTCCTGTATCCCAGATTAGGCATACAAGACTGTGGAACTATGTGCCTTGCACAGTACACACAAGTTTTGCAGCACAAACATTTATAAAGCGTATAGCATACCATGTATACATTGTATATATGCATACAGTTCACACATCTGTACAGGTGTATCCACGGCCAAACAATTTCTCGGCCGTATTCTGAGACCGACCCAGTCTGTTACAATTTTTCCACGTCAAAATATCTGAGAATAAACCATGAACCCTTGCAGACTAAATACCTGACTAAAGTTTCATTCTGATATCGTATTAACGCCATTCAGCATAACATGTATGCCAAAAAGCCACATGTTAAAACTACTACAAACACAGCTACACTACACATTGCAACAGTACTTGTACACTACAAAATCAAAATACTACAGAACACTACCTCACATCATCATACTGCCACATGTGAAGTTATAATTACAAAGTCAATTCAAAGGTACATATGAAGGTTTGAGTGTATGTGGTTTACTTTACTGTGGTCTCAGTGTATGCGGATTACTTTACAAGTGTTTAAAACACAACAGATGATGCTGGAACTTTATAAACACTGTTGAAGCAAATCCACTTCCATATGTAGTAAACAACAACGTCGTATATCGTCAACAATGGAATGGTAGTCGTCAATTTTCCGAGTTTATATAGCGCCAACAAAACAAAACATCGCATCAGACAGTTAACAGCGTCATCTGGCTGCGGAGTCTGCGACTGATACAGCCGTTTAACTCCAACACGTAATTAACACCAGTCGAGCAAAGTTACCATTAAGTCCAGATAAAACTTCGCACAAGTCAACTAGATCCGAACCACTCCTCTGTCCGTCTACTGCGGTCAGCCTCGCCCTAACCATATTTTACTCAAAGGTCAAAGTTTTTCCACCGCAACCTAAGCAGATGATATTCGATCTGCAAAACAACATGCCGCATTTGCTACTCCGTTACATCTTGTGTCAATTTGTTCAATCTGCCAGCATGTTCCGCAGAATAAAAGCCGTTTTAAATAACAGTTATTACTCATTCAGTAATAATAATTTATAAGCCGGTTTCCGCCATCCCATTCTATCTAAACACCTGAGAGACCACGTAACAACTTAACCTGGCGGTTCAAGTTTTGCCAAAAACTAAAAGATCAGCTATAAAATCTTACCGGCTAGAAACTGAATTACATCCTGCGCCTACTTTGGCAGAATGAAAGCATGTCACGCTGAATAAAACCTAATTTTTAATTGTTAAAAATCCTATAAGCGGTCCATCCCAGACCCACAGAGCTCAACACCGTACCTACACAAAGCTCCAAGTTGTAAAGCCTCAAACTCTTGTATCACAGCGCCGTCGGTGAGCAGGCAGTCTATGGCACGCCGCAACTTTCAAAACACCTATTGCGTGAATGTATAATTAATAATTAATTATAATTAATCCCACTGATGTAGTCCATGGAATCCACCTAACAAAACACTGTTTTAGCGAGTTCGGCGAGACTTGCTCATGTGAAGCCAAGCTATCTCTCTGCCTGACTTTTGGATCTTGACCTGGAACCGCACCCTTTTGCCCATCGATTTTGTTTTGACTGAGCGCCTGTGAATATGCTGGTCCCCGTGACGTGGCTTTCGTTGAGAGCTGTAGAAATCTCTGGATTACGATTACTGATAATAAATAAGGTAGTTGTATATAAATTTACGTATATGTATATATACACACACACTTAAATGTATTGGCCTAAGTGATGCTTATTGCTTATTTGGAAGTAACGTGGAATTTGTGAGGTATTCGAAAGGAGCTATGTAAATAAATGGCAGCATAATACTCGGTGGGAGGCGGCCCCAGAAGAGCATCCAGATTGACCCCCCCCCCCCCCCCCCCCCAGTTAACGGCACTTGGTTTCAACGCCTCATCGGAGAGCACTCTGAAACTTTGAAGTGAATTAGGTATATTGCCTCTATTAAGACAACTGCTCCAGCATCGTAATTCTGTCATGCCACCGCGCAACGTTTAACTTTGTTGATATGGTTTTTATAATGTTGAACCACCAGGCAGCATTCTAGGCCTGTAATACACGATCAAGAGGCCATCTTGTCTAATACTGATGATAAAGGTCTCCTAACGATCATGACTGAGGCACGATCTATATGATCTTTTTTCATCCAAAGTCAAGACGCTGGCTCGAACCATAGATGTTGACAACGTTCGTGATAAGACACCAAGTTTGAACTCACATCAACCTCTGTCTGGAGCAGCAGAGGTCGTGACATTACCTGCCCTATGTAGGCCTACCTGACCTCATTTAGCCCTGTGCGCACCTTAACTTATATAACCTGACCTTGACCTTACCCTACCTAGCCTGACCTCACCTGACCTCACCTGACTCTGACGTTGCCTGAGCCTTATGCTGCCCTTCCTGATCTTACTCAGAGATTTGAACCTTGGGCTACCATTGCAAGGCCAGTACACGAGGACCTTGAATGCCGTAGCATCCATTCGAACGGGCAGCGGTGGTGAAGGATCTCATCCCATTAAATTCATTGAAAAATGCGCAGGGTCAAGGCCATGTGGTCGCTATAGCAATACGTGTACATTTACATTTACCTGTCCCACCGATTTTCTCTTGACTGAGCGTTAGTAAATGAGCTGGTCCCTGCGACTGAGCTGCCTGAGCGCTGGAGAAATCCGGAGTTAACAAAGAGAGACTATAACTGAAGATGTTTATGTATTTATCAAGATATTTAATATAGCAACTTCTAAGTAGGCCTTCCTCACAAGATGTAGATGTACGCGGCTTCATATAGCGACCTACAGCATCGACCTTTCTCATTTTTCAATGAATTTATACATAAATCTGTCTGTCTGTCTGTCTGTCTGTCTGTCTGTCTGTCTGTCTGTCTGTCTGTCTGTCTGTCTGTCTGTCTGTCTGTCTGTCTGTCTGTCTGTCTGTCTGTCTGTCTGTCTGTCTGTCTGTCTGTCTGTCTGTCTGTCTGTCTGTCTGTCTGTCTGTCTGTCTGTCTGTCTGTCTGTCTGTCTGTCTGTCTGTCTGTATACGTATTTGATGTAATATTTATTATGGTCATATTAATTGTCGTCAGTGTGGGTAAGACGCGATGAGTTCGCAGACGATCGCACGCGGAGTTGGCGCCAACATAACCAAACAAGGACCACATGCAACAGACGATGACGAATGGACAACATCGTAATCGTAATCGTAATCTCAAGATTTCTACAGCGCCCTACGAAAGCTAATTCACATGCGCTCAGTCAAAACAAAATCGATAGGCAAAAGGGCTCGGTTCCAGGTCATCGGCGCGAACCCGAAATAAGTGAAATAAAATTTGTCCACATCAAGAGACAACGCAGGCGCGAGATAGTCAATCGAGAGGTGGAAGGTTCGAATCCTCGCCAGGGCAAAAATTTGTTTGGGGTATTACTTACACCCCCTGCCAACGCAGTTATAATGAGTACACTGACCGTACACTGCCAGTGGGAAGATCAGACGGCGAGGGAAAGGGCTGGCCAAGTCGTTACCACTTCATACCTAAGGCTGTCTGAGTCAGGGCTAACGTGAGAGACAGCTCTTCTTCTTCATTTTATAAAAACTGTCCCATACAGAATAACAAAACCATTATTTTTTGTGTACTTCAGACGATAACCTAATCGTTATGCGCGCACTGTCTTCCCAAAGGAAGAGTTTGCAAAGGAAGAGTTTTTTGACCCGGTGGCCAGTTGATTGAGAGTTCGCATTCGTAATGCAGGAGAGGTTGCGCTATAGTTCGGTGTTACCCCAGAAGTCTGGAGTTCAAATTCCCAAAAGAGCAGAAAGATACTACAAGACTTCTGTTCCAATCGCCTCTGGCGAACTCAGCTGTAAAATGACTACATTGACGGTGCACTGTTAGTGGGGTCTACATAGAACGCTGCAGCCCAGAAACTGAGTCGGAATAAACTTTGAAATTCAGGAATTGGCTTAAAAATGACCTATTTGTAGTCAAGTCATTGTTTAAGTTTGATCGATGGTGCACTGTCATATTACGGAGTTATTTCCTATTTCTCATGCAAAGTGACGACTTCATCAACTGCTCTTACCAACACATGAAATCAGATCTCGGCGACATCTACTGAATACGGGCAGAAACTATAATCGCCGTGTATTGAATACGTTAGTACTTTAATAGTAGATTTATTTATCGCCTACCGATAAAAAATAAAACTACTATGAACTCGTACAGTTGGGTGTCCGACCGAACGTTATATAGTGCTCTAGAATTCTTGTGGTGGGTCGTTTTTTAAAAGGCACCCGCATGTGGCCAAGGGCAGTTAGAGGCCCTAGCCTCTGTACTCCGTCGCAGAAACGCCACTACGTGCGGTTAAGTGATTGGATTAATTTCCATCACTAGAAGGTAAGCCACGCTTGACAAACCACGAGGCATAGTATTAACTTTAAAAGCTACGACACGTCAGCAGTTTAAGTGGCTTTGTGTGACATCATTCCCTAGATGACTAACGTTCAAAATGAAGCACGAGACAAAGAACTCGAGTCAGCGTCGAGCGTTTGTACCACTAGCGCCATCTGATGAATCGAAAAATAAATAACTGAAAATATGTATCCGGTATTCAATTCTCACGGGATCGTATTCTAAACTCGAGATTTCTACAGCGCCCAACTAAAACTAGGTCGCGGGAACCAGCTTATTCACAGGTGCTCAGTCAAAACAAAATCGATAGGCAGGAATGGTTTGGTTCCAGGTCAAGATTTAAAGAGTCATGTAGGCAGACAGTAACACGGCCACGTTGAATGGTGTTTGGAAATGGAGCGAGATTTCTACAGGGCCCATCGGAAGCCAAGTCGCAGGAACCAGCTTATTCACAGGCGTTCAAAAATAAAATCGTTAGGTAGGAAGGATTCGGTTTCAGGTCAAGATTCAAGAGTTAGGCAGGCAGGTCAGACGGCTGCGATGTTTCGGATTGGAGTGGTGAGAGAGGTAATGGGGTAGAGATGGAATCAGGATAGGATTTGTGGAAGAGGAGTGGAAGACCTGCATAGAGTTTACAAGAGGTGAAGTGTTGGTGAGTTCGTATGATGGATCATATAATTATCGTAAAGTGCCGGTTAATTAATTTTGCCTAAATGTCATGTGGCAACGTTTTAGCCCACAACTTTATTACCGGTAGGCCCTCTAATTCCATTTTTGTCAAGTGATGACTGCAATAGGTATCTTCAAATTTTACAATTCATGTATGCATAACTATCTAGACTCTATGCGCTAAATAAAATTAAACCGATCTTCCAAAACCAAGGAAGTAAACCACGGCTATCATTTCGCGGGGTGGTTAAGTCCTTCCTATTGGTCCAGTTTGAATTGATCTGAGGTCAGCCAATGAGAGCGGCCGTTTCTCTGGCTAATAAATTTCTCTAGCCAATAAAAAGCGTCGTTGCAGACAGTCGGCGAAGGCTAGCGTGTTTTGCCGCTTCCGTCCTTGTGTTGGCTTCGCTTGTCCCTTGTGATAAGGCTTCGCTGGTCTTGGGTTTCTGACAGAAGACGGCTTGAAGAAGGTACTACACGTGCAAGAGAAATAATTCTTCGAAATCGTAAGTATTGTTTTAGTGGAGTAAAAGACAGTTTTGTCGTCGTCAGATCGCTTAGTTTAAAGTTGAAATCTTGGTTTTACTGTCGTTTGTAATTGCTGGTTGTAATTTTCTTTCTTGTTCAGGCGAGGCTCCGTGTTGCAAGCTCGATTACAAATGGCCGCGGCGTTTTTGCTGTTGGGTTTGAAAGCGATATTTGGAATTAGTTTTAGGGTTTACAACGGCAAATATTTGAAATTTTGAAACGACAAACGTTTAGCGTAAAGTCTTGATTATCTGTTAATAAGAATTGGTGTAGTTTGATTTAGAAGTAAGATGGGATTATAAGAATTTTGAAACAGGTCGCTTTGAAAGACAATGAAAGCTGGCTCGTAAAGTTTGATGGCTTTATCGAGAAAGCTATTCTGAAAATTCTTTCTTTTGAAATCTGATTACAGTTTCTTTCAAAACCTTCTAATCTAGGGCAGGCAATTGCTTCACTTCAAAAGAAATGTGTGCGTGTATTACGATTGAATTTAACAGAACAGCCATTATGCCAGCACCATGTGGCTATATTTCCGCGTCTAGGAAATTTGGCCGATTTTAAACTGGTTCAAGGCCAAAGCCGTACTTTGTCTTATAATGCTTTTGTTGGGGTGAAATATTGCAATGAGATGGTAACACATTAATAGATGAACATTTTAAGTTGCTATGGATAAAAGAGTTACACTGTTTATTTCTACTTTATTAAAATATTAGTATAAAACTTGGCAACTGCATGGTTATGAATCGGCATTGTTCATTGAAAAATGAAATACCACAATTGTAAAATTTTAACTTTGATTCTAGAAAAGTTCATCCTTTATGGAAGGTGGTAGAGGTGATCAGTCCCATCATAAATGGAGTAACCAGCATACAATTTACATTACATGGGGTTGAATAGAATACTCTGAGCAAATTCTGATCATGCGTGGAATGCTAGTGGAACAGGCCTCAAAATATCCACTGAAAAGCCAGGACCCAGCCATAGTGAGATGCATTGCTTTTTCGTGGTCAGAACTAAAATCAGACAATATTAAGCTGATTCAGGCAAATTGTTTGACAGTTGTGACATACAGGCCATTGTATTATTTTAAAAAATCATATAGTGTAGCCTTTATGTAAAAATTACATTAATTGTGATTTGTAGGATATGGCTTCAAAGTCTAAGAAGGGTCAGGATCCAGATTACGAGGGTGGAAAGCGTAAACGAGGTGGGAAAGCTGGCAAAGATCCAAACGCACCAAAGAGACCTTTGTAAGTATTTCAGGATGATTGTTAACTACTTATTTTAATGGTGAAGCAGGTCACAAGTTGAAAGATTAAACTGTGGCGAAGTTTTCAAAATACTTAGACAAATTCTGCAATAATTGTGTAATATGGCTATGATGGAGAGGTTTACTGCTTGGTATTTCAAGTTTTGCAAGTAGGTTTTTGTTTTTGCATAGATGGTTCACATGTAAGTAAATTGTCTTGAAGCAGTTTATTTTTTTTGATTTTTGTTTTAGAAATGTATATTTGATGTTCTGTTTTTAGGTCTGCCTTTTTCTGCTTCTCAAACGAAGAAAGACCTAAGGTCAAGGCCAAGTACCCAGACTACACTGTTGGTCAAATCGCAAAGGAGCTCGGTGAGAGGTGGAAGACGTGTCCAAACAAATCAAAATTTGAAGCACTCGCCGCTAAAGAAAAAGAAAGATATGAAGAGGTCAGTCATTAATTGATGAGTTTTAGTTTACCACACATCTAACCCTGTAGACTATGAAATGTAATATAATTTGTGGTGCTGTTATCATAATGCACAAGGTTTCAGTTGATGATTGCTTCAAGTGAAACCTGTAATACTTGAGAAATGGCTGTTAGAGAAGCCAGGTTCTGATAGGTCTGAGAAACCTGAAGTTAAGCTACGATGGGTAACAAGTTGAAACAGACGAGTCTTCAATTTAGACCTGAATGACATGAAAGAACTTATACAGAACTCATTCTTCAACGGCTTTCCAGCACCGTAATGCATTGCATTCAGAGGAACTTTTACAGATAACTGAAAACTATCGGGACAAGGCCTGATTGTTTAGCGATCAATCATTTAATACTCTTAACCCAATTTAGAATCTGTACTCTTATTTTAATTGCTTGGTATTGTACCTAAGAAACACTGAGGTGTGAGATCAGTGCTAATGGGTAGAGTCCACAGACTTCAAGATAAAATGAATTGATTGCACTTAAATCAATTGGCTGTATATTTCAGGATATGATTCAAGTGACAGTAATCAAAACCTCAGCTGGGACTTGATTTTTAGGAGCAAACTAGTATAATTAATATGATTTTGATGAATGTGTCGGATTTAGTTGTCAACCTGACTGGTGGCTGTCAATCATGTGTACAGCAGAGATCATACTTTGTTAATTGTAGGATCAGTAATTGTTAACAGATTAGCTTGACATTGTCATTGTTAGTTCTTCTTGGGCTTTTTGAAAATAGGTTACTTGTTGTTAGGACTTTCAAACCTGCAATTGGACATGGTTTGGTCATGCAGTTTTGATTTCTTGCAGAATTTAGTGTATTGATAACTGGTGTTAAATTTAAATGTAGCCATTGCATTTAAAGCAGTTGGCAGTAAGGGACGGTCTTGAATATTTTAGGAAAAGAAATGCTTTGTTAGGAAGTCTCAACTGGGTTTAATTTTCTGGGATTTTTTCTTTACTTGAATGAACCTGTCAGATTTAGTTGTCAGCCTGACGGGTGGCTGTCAATCATGTGTACAACAGGGAGATTATACTTGGTTAATTGTAGCATTAGTATATGTTACTAATGCAAACTGTTACAGAATAGCCTGACATATTTTCATTGTTTCTTCACTATTCAGAATAGATTGATTCTTTTGCTAACTTAGTTTGAACGTGAGAAACCATGTCACCCTGTTAAATTTCTAATGAAACATTAGACTTGCTTAATTTATTGTCTAGCATAATTTATTAATTTAGCAGCATTTGCATCGGGTTGCACAACATCTTTTTTGATTCCAGGTTTAAAATTTAATTACACTTAGCCAGTAATTTTCATCGCAATAGTTGACCAAACACAGTAAATGACACTGCTTTGCTTTTGTAGGAAATGGCCGAATACAAACAGAACGGCAGTGGAGCCATAGCAAAGAAGGCACCAGCGAAGGCTGTAGCAGCACCAAAAGCAGCACCAGCTAAAGCACCAGCCGCAAAAGCGCCCACAAAGGCAGGAAAAGCAGCACCAGCTGCCAAGGGAGGTTCGAAATCAAAGCCACCAGCGAAAAAAGCGAGAGTAGACGATGATGATGACGATGAAGATGAGGAAGAAATTGATGAAGAAGAAGAGGAGGAAGAGGAAGAAGAGAGTGATTAGAATGTGTAATGAAGCTGACTTTGTTGCAGCGTAGAATGTTCAGTTTTGGAATGCTACGTGCAAACTTATTTTTTCTTGATAACAATAAAAGAAGTGCAAAAATAATTCCATTCGAAGCGTGGATTTTCTTAGGAATGGTTTGATTTGATGTCCGTAATGGGGGATTATAACAGTCTTGATGGTTGCCTGCTGCAAGAGACTACTGTGCTGATTGACAGACTGAAAATCGAGAATGTGGAAAAGACTGAAGCGCTGTTTGAATTTAAACTCGTTTTTATGTGTTTAATGTGTTTACTAACTGGTTCGTTTGGGACATTTTTCAGAGGATAGATGACTTGGACATAAAATGAGCAAGTCTGGTGTTTCAGTTGTCATATCAACCATCAGTGTTAATGTTGTACAAGGGGCAAGATGAGATAATTAGCTGTGACTCCAATAGTCTAAGATTGTTGGGTCTTAGAAATCCATGGTTGATTAGGATGAGTGACTGATCTGAACATTAACTTTTCCTCTCCAACAAACATAGCAGTCAAGAAATTTCTGTCCCCCGATAAAGTGGTTATCAGTTGCTGTTTGATATGTTGCCAGTTACTGTGTTCAAGTTCATGATTAAATCTATTAAATGAATAGTGTTGTCATTTTCCTTTCCTAAAAGCTGCATGTTTATTTGGAGGTTTTAAAATTCTAGTGCATTTTCCTTTCATAAAAGCTGCATGTTTATTTGGAGGTTTTAAAATTCTGAGTGCAGACAGACTTTACTTATTATACGGCAGAACTGTGCAAACGGGCAAAACTTGTCGCAGTTATGTTACAATTCATGAAGGTACAAGAAACTACAAATATTACAAATTGCCAAGTATTTACAGAGCTGTTAGAGTTGAAAGATTCTAGACCTACTGTGCACTTGCAGTATATTTTTTACTTGTGAGTAGCTTAATTCTCTAAATTGTGTTTATTAAATTAAAAAATAATGCTGTAATGAATCTGGTGCAGTTCTCTAACACTCGTAAGAAATACTTAGGTTTTGCTACAGAAAGTGATCTATTGGAGAACATAGCACTGCTTTTTATTTATATAGTTGTGTTCTATTAGCTTCATTTGAAACAAATGCGCACAATTACATAACGGCTTGGAGATTGAAACTATTCCTGGTGTTGAATGATAACTGCTTTTCTACCTGTGAAATAAGGTGATGTTACCCTTTAGAAGTGAATCCTATTGCTAATGTGAAGCTGGTTACCGTTCTTGAGTCGAATTTTTCAAGCTATTGCAGCTTTGCTCATTGTGTTGCTGAATCTTAGAAAAGAACAAAAAGTGTTTAATTTTTTCATGACTGCATGTTCACCCGTGACTGTTTGAAACATTGCTTTTGATGATGGGAAGCAAAATTTTTGCCCGTAATCTGACTGGCTGTTGAGTTGTACATGTTCTACTGCCGATGACTCTTAGAAATGTTGGCTTTCTGCCGTAATTATTACTTTTGGATTTCTGTTTGCAAAAATTTTATGAACAGACACTTTATAATTAAACGTTTTACCAACTGTTGGCTGGATTTGTCTGTCATACAAAACAGTTGGACAGAGGAGAGAGAGGCTTTTAACAGATTAAATTCCTGATTAAAAAAAACTGATTTGTAATGTTTTATAGTGCTTTAATATTGAGTTAATTCAATACAATGTGATTATTAATAATAATAAACAGAAGGTGAATAGATTATACCCATGTATTTTAATGTAAAAAAATGCTGATAGTATACATGTATGGTCGATTACTAATTAAAACTACTAGTTTCAGGCAGATGAAAGTAAAATGGAAGTGTTGACGTTTCAAGTATTGCCAACTGGCGTTGTAGCAATCTTGTCACCACTGTCAGTAAGTAGTAAGTAATCTTTTGACTAGAGTTCACTTTCCAGTACGTTGCAGTTGGCAGTTTATTGGTATGTCCAATGCAGCCGTTAAAGTGTTGTCTGGTTCATGATGCAGTTTGCACTTGGCTGCTTTATGAGGCAACATGACTTGGAGCAGAGCAAAATGCATCCCAGTGAGGTTATGGTCAGAGCAGGAAAGTGCAGGTTTCACTTCCCTGAAAAATCTGCACACGGATCTGGTTGTATCGTTTCTTTCGTAGCTGCAAGAGCAGAATCTGATGATTGGTGTATGTACAGTATAATACTGTACCTTAAGGTGAATTACTATGGAATATAATAAATGGGCACAGACAATTATATAACGCCTTTTAAATACCTCAAAGGCACAGAAGTTAGATAACTGCACCACATTGATCTCAGAGGTGATCAACTGGTCATGAGGTTAGTGGATATTGCAATGATTCAGAATGATGCATGGAGTGCAAACTCGAAAACAGGCAGCGTTAAAGTCACGTGTTAACGCTGAGGACAAACTCAATTCCAGATTTAGCGTCTGGATTCGAACCTCTCGCGAATCTTAACTGCTTCATACTCGATTCCACCATAGAAAATCTACTTTCAACCGACCCCATTGTAATCGACGCCACGAAAACTACAGCAGGAAAGTTAGGAATTACAATATTGCTACGTTGGATAAAGTTTTCGTCTAGGCGTCTCTGTGCGCGAAGATGCTAGTCGTGTCTTATTTAAGAGATTTGTGTGTACACATATTACAATTTAGGAGAGAGAGAGAGAGAAGGTAAGTAAGGTAGTTGGATTACCTCGATTGTTAACCAGAGGTTTGCTAATTCTCCAGAACTAGAATTGTTTTGTGCCTTTAATCTTCATTTAGCCGAGTAATTCACAGTTACTCTGACCTTATCTTTAAATGTTGTTTAGGTAAGCATTTTATTTTATTACCTGCCTCACCGTTGTTTACCTGCTCAATGATTTTGTTTTTAACTGATCGTCAGTTAATAAGCTGGTTCCCATAATTAACGTGTTTGGACGCTGAACCAATACTTGCTGTAATCATTCTCCATGAAACTTTTATGGCGCTACAGAAATTACGGTGCGTCATCTGTCGAATGGTTTCTAGCGTTGCACCATCGCAGCCTCGTAGTTTCCAGCGGACGAAATGTGTGCGTGGTTGTGGTAAATGAATTCAGTCAACTTTTTGTCGGCTATGATCAAAGGCGATTCTGTTGGTTGTATCGTAAGGACCTAAATGCGATTTATTATGTGGATTTGGCTATAATATAGCCGCCCACTGCTTCATAGATAACGGGTTTTAAGTGTCTTTCGCAGACGCTATGCTCATTTCTGGCAGACGATGGACAATGCTCTGCGTTGGGCTTTCTGCGAAAACTTTACGCCACAGTCCAGCTCTTGAATACGGTATTTTTGGATTTAGTTTTCGTTTCATTTTAAAATACGAATTCAGGTTTTATGCTTTCAGTTTCTGCCCTTTCTATTTGAGAAGATTATTCTTAACTGAGTAGGGCTGTAGGCGACATTTTGTCTGCGGATGGACGCAACGTTGAGGTCTACGAAGGGGTTGATTCCCTTTGAGGGGTTGAAACCCAGTCGCCTTACCTGCTTCTCAAAAAAGGTGATGGAAAGCGATTTTTGACTGGAATAACATTTAACCGTACATATATACACCATTTTTTCCAAGATTGGATTTGTGAAATATTGGTTGGGAAGGGGTCGAAATTTATTGTGTAAAATGACAAATGAAATGACAATAGGTTCAAAGGTGAAGGGCGCAAAGTGCCCATAGTTTACTAACTAGGAGTTCTGGAGAGTGTTTTAAGCTCCCAAGCTGGGTCCAGCAGCCAATGCTTTTAAAACAAATATTTAAAAACTATCTACTGAATATTTGAATTCTAAAGGGTAATTTGTGTGTAAATGACTGGAGTTTACCCAAAGGGTTCAACTGACGCCTCAGCCTAAACTTTTGAATCAAGATTGGGATGATTGACTTCTGACCTAATTTTTCAACATTCCAGCAAGGTCCACCATGAACTGTAAGATAGTGATATTTGTGTACATGATATCTTACATTGTTGTTTACATGTAGACCCTACAAGGGTGGGTTCAGAGGGGCAAATCCTATTGTTTTAGTCCCCAAACTGGTTAGGGTGAGGGTTGTGTACTAAAGGTGTAAAATAAAAAGCTCGTGATAAAACTGGGGTATTGAAATAGGCCATAAAAAGTTGGACGCTAAGACAAAGTCGTAAAAACCTGGGATAATCAAAAAGGTCATCAAAACAAGAAATTTTTCAGCTTGCTATAATCAGTGATGTCAAGTACAACATTATGTAGTTGGCTGTCAACTCAGAGGTTTGGGTTTCAGGTGTTCCAATATTTCTGATCTGCTAACACCCCCTAATGACCTCAGCTTTAAGTACAAGGAACACTTGGAGGGAAGATCAGACGGCGAGGAAGAGGACTGGCCAGCTGCACACATATGCTAAGTCTAGGGAAATGAAGCTGCAAATACTTCATACCCATGTCTGTATGTATATGTATGTCTATATATATATATATATGTATACATTTATATGTATATACATACATATGTATCTATATAAATGTATACAACCACCACATTTTTTTATACAAATGTATACATTTATATGTATACATATATATGTATATATAAATGTGGTGGTTGTTTTAAGAGACTGCCCTTTTTCTTTGTCTAGTCATTTGATATTAACAAGTCACGTTCTATGGCAAGCCAGACTAGTCACGTTCTATGGCAAGCCAAACTAGTCACGTTCTACGGCAAGCCAAAGACCTCTAGTGTGTTTTTACTGAAATTTGTATTCCTTAAATGCTTTAAATTGGTATTCCGTTTCATAGAAGGTCTGCGTGCGGCTCATGAATGTAACGAATTCTGCAGTGCAGTGAAGTCAGAAAGTTTATCACAAATGAGATAGGAACAATCGAATCATAATCCTTATTCAAAATTCTGATCTCACCCAGGCAGATGTCATAAATATATTCATAAATATTCATTTATGCATACATAAGCATATATAAACGTATACATGCATATATATATATATGTATAGAGACATATATATATATATGTATAGATACATTTATATATGTATATGTATGCATGTATGTATACTTATGAATATATTTATGACACCACCTGGCTGAGATTAGAATTTTGAATAAGGATTATGATTCGATTGTTCCTATCTTATTTGTGATAAACTTTGTATATTTATGTATAGATACGTACATATATATATATATATGTATATATATATATATATATACATGCCATGCATAGAGACTGATTTATACCCTCTGGTTATGTTACCACTGCTAAAGGGACCTATATATAGGTGTGATGTAGTTATGGTTTTATTCTTACACTGTATACACATGCTTGAGATCAGTATGTGTGTATATTTATATACATGCTTGCATATATGTGTACGTGTATCTATTATTATAAGGCAATTACCATTTCATACATATTGAACTGACAGGATGATGTCAGCCATTTTGCATATATGTGTATATATTATATATAATTGTACCTTAAATATATTTACTACATATATGTATATGTGTGTGTATATATCTTGAACATTTATACTTGTGCCTATACTTGCATACTTTAATGCATACAGATATGCATGAATATGTATAAACATGAGGTCAGCATGCTTGTTTTATTAATAGGCTATTCTATTGTTGAGATAGTCCTTTTGAGAGATGTGTGGAGGTGTGTGTTGGTGTGTGCGCACAGGTTAATTGTTTTCTTCGAAAGGAACGAGTTTGCTGATTTTAAAAGATTTAATCCTGCACTTAAGTTTAGCTTTTTGGCAAATAATAATATATATTAAAAGTACTTTAGATGTAATCTTAGGTACATACATATTTCTATTTATAGTATACATATACTGATTTGTGTTTATAAGGGGCATATAATTTATTCATATACAGTGGAACCTCATTATAAGGATAGGATACCCTGTAGATTTTGTTTAGCCTCTAAACTTTCTTTGGTATTCATTGATATTCTGTTGGTAGGGCTTTGCGTGTGTGCGCGAGCTTGCCACTCATGGTTCTCTTAGTTCTCTGGAATGTTTACTATGACAAAATATTTAATGTTCTGTTCTTAATGACATTTAACATTATTAAGACCAGCACAGAGAGCACCTTTGTGAGGTACTTAAAAGGCACTATATCAATTTTTTTTTACATTACATTTACCAAAACCATTAACAGGATGGAGGGCTGAGTGGGCAGGCACCAGATGGCCTTGATCCCATGGTGTGGGTGTTCACCATTAAACTAATAACCTAGTTCATGCTGCTTAACTTAATTGCACTGGCCAGCACCAAACCAGCGTTCAGTGAGATAAAGGACAAAATGTGGATATTGCAACTGATTGATTTCATAAGATAATATGTAATTTACAAGCTCTTGTGTAGGCCTAAAAGTTGGGTCAGTATATAGGGTGTGCATGTATGGTACGTATGGTCACTTTGTATGTAACTATGTACTGGTGATATGTATGTGTCTGTTCATTTATGTAGTACCTTCTATAGAACTTGAAAAGGTTGTCTGATGAATTTTTGTATTGTGGTCTGTGTGCATTGATGTAATGTAATAGAGCAGAGCATATAAAGTAAGTAAGTAAGTAATCCATTTGTTGACATGTCATATGTACGCACATGTATGACATCTACTCAGGACTGACAAAAGTTCATGTGTACGTGCATTTATGTAGGCTATGCATGTAGGCTTCATTGAGTGAATGAATGAATGTACTGTTATGTGTGTATGTATGCATGCATGTATGTGTGTATGTATTCATATGTGTGTATGTATGTATGTTTGTACTTATGTATGTATGCACGTACGGTATGCACGGTATGTGCAGTATGTGTTTATATATATATATATATATATGTATGCACTATGTATGTATGTGTGCATATAAGCATGAATGTAGGCCTAAGTATGTATGTATGTATGTAGATATGCAGATATAATATGAATGAAATCTAGCTGAGTAAGCATTCTGTTTGCCAGCCTTCAGCCAATGGCAAATAGTTTTCTTTAAGGGCCTGCCTACTTCACTTGAACAGGCTTAATATTATTGCCTTATATCTGGTGGCTATTATATGTTCATGTTCAAAGTCTCTGTTAAATATGCCAAGAACCATCCGTCCAATGAAATTGAAAGCTCTGTTCATTCAGCTTTTCTTTCTCTGGCACGAGAGTGATATTTTCTTCTATGCTGTCTCAGTTAAGTACACCAACTCAGGTAATTATCTAGAATTCTGTAACGTTCAGTATCCAGGTGTGCAGTAGTTGTTCTCTTCCTTCTGATTGATTGGGATATAACCTGCACATTGTTCAACCATTTTGGATCGATTTTGGCATTGTTCTCTGGGAACGTATGGTGGTGCGCTGATCAGGACTATGGTAAAGTAATTTCTGTAATATCTCATTTATTATATGCCGCTGTAACAGTACTTACTGGCGAACTGTCAGCAGCACATAGTCATCACTGGAGTGGTATTTGTGTCGAAGGATCTTTTCGCTGAGGTAGAAACAGGGCCCAGCAATTTGGCCACAGGACAGGGTTTCCTTTGAAATTGTATGGCCAAGTGATGAGATACATGTATCTATTCCATGTAACCCACCATGATTTGAACCCCAGATGGAAACTGAATTGATATCTTGTTTTTTTATCAATCAAGCTTGCATCCAAAGAGAGTTAGTTGGTTAGTTATCTAGATGCTTAATATAGCGCCTTTTAAGTACCTCACAAAAGTGCTACCTACACCAGCATTGAGAACAAAGAGTTCATTAGGAGGCAAACAGTGATCAGATAACTGGAAGATTTATTACTGATAAACACGCATAGCCCAAACAATGGATTCCCATCCACCATCCAGGGCTGACAGTTGTTGACATCTGGAGTTCTAGAATTTGTGGCTATCAACCAAAATCCTACAGAGAACCGTCCTTGCTCTTGGAGATTTCAGGATGAAGGACTTGCCATTCAGAAAGACCTTTTTTAGTTAATTTTCTTCTGCCAGAAACTGCTCAAAGAAACATTTTCAGCTTATCTTAAGCTGAGTGCATCTAGAGCTGTTAAATGGCCGTGTATCAGTGCACTTTTGAGAAGTTCGTGAAAAGGCACTACGTAAATGGTCAGGTACACGCATACAATAATAATAACTTGATGTCCTGTGCTTAATGTTTATAACTAACACTAGAGAGTCTTAAGAGGTGCTACATAAATTTTCGGTTACAATTGATTGCATTGCATTACGTTTTCTTGCGATTTGTCTCCAGTTATTCATTTTGGGTCACTAAACTGACCCATTTAGGTAACTTGTTGACATCAGCGTCATGCTGTTTGGCACTTTTTTAGGATAATGTTCTCACTGTGCACCCGATAGATGGAAAAACAGAGAACTATGTTTCCTATTTACAGTTGACATTTTTTTACTGAATAATGTTCCTACTGTGCACTCAGCTTATGTTTTAAACCATTAATAAGCGTACTTTTGCATATTTGACATATTTTAAGTCCAGAATAATGGTCCCCTATCTGCGCTTGACATACTGTAAACCCAGAATAATGTTTTCATTGTGCTCTTGTCATATTTAAACCCAGAATAATGTTTTCATTGTGCTCTTGGCATATTTAAACCCAGAATAATGTTTTCATTGTGCTCTTGGCATATTTAAACCCAGAGTAATGTTTTCATTGTGCTCTTGCATATTTAAACCCAGAATAATGTTCTCATTGTGCTATTGGCATATTTAAACCCAGAATAATGTTTTCATTGTGCTCTTGGCATATTTAAACCCAGAGTAATGTTCTCGTTGTGCTCTTGCATATTTAAACCCAGAATAATGTTCTCGTTGTGCTCTTGTCATATTTAAACCCAGAATAATGTTGCATGTGCATATTTGGCATATTTGAACTAAGGACAGTATTCATTGGTATGCTTGAAGTATCTGAAACATAGAATAGTAATTTGTTTTGACAGTACTCTTACTGTACCGGAATATGAAGATGCTCTTGCTGTTAATTGCAAGACACTTGAAATCCCTACACAGAGGCATCATAGTGTTTCTTGCAGAGCACTTATGCTGTACATGCATATGTAATATGAGTAAAAAGCAGTCCCAGTGCCAATCTTTGAAAGTAATCTCACTCTTGTGGGGCCGTATATGCCATTGCACTCCTGGTATTTATATCAAATTTAAAATGCTCATTTAAAGGTCACTTTAACTTTGTTAGTTGCCTCTGCACATTTTAATTTGGTATTTTTGTTTCCATCCAAAATTTATTTTATTATTACCACATTGTAGGTTTTTGGTTTTTCTTTTCAGTTCATTATTTCATATTTGTAATTTCCTTCCAGCGGTTTGCATTTTCTCATTTCATGGATCGTTTCCCATATTTTGTTCATTCCAATGACCCAGAATCATTCTGTGTCAGCCAATATTTTGCAGAAATTTATTGTTTGCATTTGAGGTTTTGCAGTACTTAATTTCCATTTAAAAGTTGCAATATTTGTGTACATCCTAAATTTTAGAGTACAGAGTACTAGCAAAACTTATGCCAAGTACTGAGATAAGACTTCAACAGGTAAAATGCTGGAGATCTGATGGCAAGCCTTTTCTCTTTCTGTCTCTGCCAGTCTTGATCTCTTTTGGAAGGTCAGTGGCGTCTGTCTGACTAGCTGGTCCGTCAAGTACTTGGCTTATTATTCATTGCACATGATCATTGCTAGTCTGCCATCCGGACGGCCCACCAACTCTAGAGCTACTTGATCTTTTTACCTTTGACCTGGCATAAATTGAGTCAAGCTGAATGACCTGACTTCCTTGACCAGTCGACATATTACGTAAATGACCATGAATTGACCAAATGCAAAAGATATCCATGCTTCTACTGAGTGACCCGGAACTAAACTTAGGCCAATCATTGTCTTAGTAATTTTGTCTGAGGTACCTTTGCAGCTGGTTCCCTAGTTCTCTGTGCTTCGATTTTTTGGGATTGAACTTCATTACTTTCATGCAGTAAGGTCATCTAAGTAGCCTTTTGCATTGTCAGTGACTTCAGTTTGTTGTTTACATAAGTATAGCTCATATATTGAAACATATTCAGGTAATATTCAGGTAAGGATTTATGGCAGCATTTTCGGGATGATACTTTCATTACAGAATGATAACATTTTAATTTTTGAACTGCATGAATTGCCAGTAACCTTACAATCGTAATCGTAATCTCGAGATTTCTACAGCGCCCAACGAAAGCTAAGTCACGGGAACCAGCTTATTCACAGGCGCTCAGTCAAAACAAAATCGCTAGGCAAAAGGGTTCGGTTCCAGGTCAAGATCCAGGAGTCAGGCAGTCAGACAGTCGGACGGCTGCAGTGGATGATGTTTGAAATTGAAGCGAGAAGAGAGATAAGGGGAAGAGGAAGAATCAGGATAAGATTTTTGGAAAAGAAGTGAAAAGAAGAAATGCCCTAACGTGGGTCTTGGCCAGGAACAGAACCACACTCAGTCTTTTCCTAAGTAACAATTTTGCGTTGACTGATTTTACTGGTAGTATTACAATTTTAAACACAGCAGCTGTGCTAAGGAGAGTAATATAGGGTAAATATATTTAAAAAGTTAAATTTTAAAATAAATTATTAAAAAGTCTGTTTTCATCTCCACTATTAAAGCTTTGGCAATTGATGTGGTAAGGGATATAGGCATAGCTTGCTATCTGTGATGTTGTGTAGATTGCCATTGTTGCAAAATTTGACAATTAACAAATTGTGAAACATTATTATAATAGTTGCTTAAAATTTGAGCTACTATAGAAAATTGACCTTTATACACTTGTTCCACACTGGGAAACAACTCTGTGTGACCAAGTCCTGACTTCTTTTTGAAATAGACACTTTATTTCTAGACACATCTGCTTATTCTAAGTTTGAACAGGATGCCTGGATCCATTTGCCATGCCTCTATCCCTAATTACAGTGGAACAATTCCTTGTTGACTCCAGTGGAGACTTGACTAAGCTGCTTAATCCAAACACTACTCTCTTACTGAAATCAAGTCTTGTGTGGAGCTTGCAGTGCAACCTGAGCCATGATCAATCAGTTGTAAATGAAATTTTGTACCAAGAAATCCTGGTACCTGTTCCGCAGAGCCTTTTGTTTGTTGCGGCTAAAAGCGTCGCGGGTGGAAACAAAATATTTGCAACATTGGTAAGGAAGCGTTAACAGTTGGAAATTAAGTCTGATAAATGCAGAAGTCGTTAGACACTCGACTCTCAGACTATAAACAGTTCTCTGCAGAAGCCTAAACAATAGGAACTGGGTCAGTTTATGTGTAACTGGGCTCGCTCGCTCACGGTTGGATTTCCTAAGGTTTTCGTTGTCTGCTTGGTCGTCTTCAATGGCGGCGCAATTGTGCATTGTGGATCTACGGTCTTTTTGAGTTTCCTGTTAAGATGTCGATTGCCGAGGATTCCTTCTGGACTTACGTTCATGACAGTATGTGGAAGCTCGATCGATTTTCCAAGTGTGGATAGCTCTGAGTTTTCGTTTGTGGATGCTTTGGAATTTGTCGATTTTGTGGATAGTTCCTGTTTATGCTTTTTGGATTTGCCGATTGCTTATTTTGGATTTGGAGCAGAGGACTGGTCTTTAGTTTGGATTTTTCCTGTACACGGTCCAATCACCTTCTGTCAGATGTGGTCACAGGTATCACCTGCCTTTCTACTTCTGACCAATACCAGGCTTAGGTAGAGTAACATTACCTTCTGTGTCTTTTTATCTTTTAACCAAAAGTGCTTTCAGATAAATTACAAGTTGCCAGATACAAACATCTTTGCTTGATGTTGACAGACAGAACTGAGGTTGTCAGTTACAATTGTCTTCTTAAGGGTTTAATATACAACTGTCAGATTGTCAGATACAGCTTGAGGTGTTCAAAGATAGCAAAAGCAACAGCTGCCTTTAACACCTCCAGTTGTATCTGACCATCTGACACTTGTATAACAACTACAACTGTCTTTTTAAAGGTTTATTATACAACTGTCAGATTGTCAGATACAACCTGAGGTGTTAAATACAACTTTGAGGGCGTCAGTTGTAACTGACTATCTCAGGGGTTTAATAAACAGCTGTCTGACCGTCAGGTACAACTTTCTGTTTAAGGTTGTGAAATGCAACTTTGAGGTTGTCAGTTACAATACTCAACTGTCAGATTGTCAGTTACAGCCATATGCCTGAGGTTTTATGACTCAAGTTTGAGGTTGTCAGATAGGACTGTCTGCTTACAGCTGTAGAACTAAGAAGGCCTTTTTGAATTGTTTGACAGTACCTGGTCTTTAATTGCATAGCGTGTAATGGCTATTTAATGTGAGTTGTTTATTACTAAACTGACAAGAATATTAATATATCTAATTTTGATCCTTTATGGTTGAAGCAAACTCATGTTGAACTGAGACTTGTACTTAAGTAGGTTTTAATTAAGAATTTATTAATACATGTATATATATGTAGTACTATGCAGTTATATATATAATATATATATATGTGGGTACTAATCCTATTTAATATAAAATCATGTCAAATTTCTGAAAGTTTCCATAATGCTAGAAAAAGCTCAATGGATGGTGCCAGGTTGTTTAGTTGCACTGTATCAATGACTGTAAGTATTACAAACTTGCCCTTATCGTGGAACCCCACACAGAGTAAATAAACCATAAAAATGATAAAAGGTTTAGAGAACCGCCTGGCCCTCAAGAAAGGCACTTAGAAGTCTGTTACCCGTTTTCAAGTGAGCAATAAGTAATAATTTGAACATATAATCATTTTTCATTGTCTGCAGAGTGAGTGCCTGTTTGAACTGATCGCCATAATGACTTCACCCAGTGGCCGAGTGAATTCATGTAATGGCCAACTTGTATAGCAGCCCAATTAAATCTATTCAAGGGGTTGTCTTTCTAGTAGCTTATAGGCGTGTGTGTTGTTTGCCTCTTTGACACGATTTTGTGCGCAGTCTGCACAATGGAGATAAAGACGCTTTTATATGATTTTGCGTGCTTTGCTACACTGGAAATGTTTGACTATGGATTAGAATTGAGCTCAGGTGAGACAGCTCATGAAAATAGAGTTAGTGGAATGGGTATATTGACAAACTCACTTTGGAGTTTAGCGTCTTTTTAAAACGCGTTCAGGTCACCCAGTGGGCCTTTATAGAAGTTGTAACTGTAATATTTTGTAATTGCAATAACAAATTTAGGACTTTATAGCGTTCTTCAAAGAGAGACTTATCAGAGGTGCTTCTGGCCAGACAGCGCAAGACAACAGCCAAACCGAGTGATCTTCAAGAGCATACGGAATAGAGGAAAAGAAGGGCCAAGGAACCCATATCTCATCTAATCAGGTGACTTACGTAGCGCTCTTATCATAATGCCCAAAGCGTCAGTCAATTAATGATCCATTCAAGTGAAATCATAATAAAAAAGCCATAGTCTGTTGGAGAAGCCAGGTTGCCGGTTGAAAGAAAGGCCACTTATTCCAGAAGGATGGGCCGACCACAACAAAGCTTCTCTGCTGCACCATGGAATTTCCCTCTGGTAGGACAATATAGATGCGTTGGTGGATGATGTAGTTGTTTATCTCCCTGGTGCCCCTTTACATCACATGAACTTGCACTCTTGACTTGAACGCTCGATTTGGTCTGGCACTGAAAGCTGAAAGTGGTCCAATGACCTTGCTCTTGAAAATTTCATTTGGTTAAGTGCTGTTGAATAAGCTGGTCTCTGGAAGGAGCTTTTGTGTGGCACTGAGAAATTTCATTACATTAATTAATTGAGCAGAATCCAGTTTATGTATAACCCATCTTACTCATTCGTGGCTGGGATTCGTAAAAGTTTCATTATCTGCACAATCGTCTTCAATGAGTTTATCCAGATACTTTGGCTCTTGCTTTCCGAGCCACCATACCAGCATTGGCCTAGCGTTTATCCAACATCACAAGAACCACAAGTGTTGGCCATGTGTCGAATGCTATACCAGCGTAATGCAGGGTGTACGATGTACATTCCACGTATACTTTTTCTCATTAACGGTACAAGTATATTAATCTGCTTTTGCCCAAGTAAGTGTACCAAAGGACACGGAATTGGACATATGTTGATACTTATATGTTCTATTATTTTCAGTTTCTGTTATGTAGATATTGTAGATGGAACCAATGTTGGTACATTGTCAGAATTTTGACAGTATACCAACGCTGTGCAAATGTATATCCCATGTTAGAAAAGTGCGAACATTGGCCCTTTGTATGCTCAACATGGCGCTGGTGCTAACTGGTGGTGAGCTATGGGCGCACGGTTGGCCCAACGAATGGGGCTGTACGTGTCCGCAATACATATATGCCCAACTAAACTTGGGCAGGTACATACAGACACGCTGTCAATATATTGGTGGCATGGTGGCCGAGAGGCTAACGCGTCGGCTTTTACCTGTGCGACCTGAGTTAGAATATTGGCTCAGTAAGTTGAGCCATTTTGTGATAAAGTCCACTCCTTAAATAATAACTTAGTTAAGGAGTGGTCTGACTTGTGATGGGTTGTAAATTGGAAGGTTAAACTATGTTGGCCAATGTTATTGGACGAATGTTGGTTTGAATATCAAATAAGTTGATGTGGGGTGTTCAACCATTCTCCGATGGTGATGATGACGTCAGCCCATCATTGACCCATTTTTTTAAAATAAGTCGGTTAAGGAGAGGGCTGATGTTGGTGATCAGTTGTATATTAGAGGGTAAAACTATGTTGGGCCAGTGTTATTGGCTGAACGTTGGATTGAATTCCAGATAAGCTGTGGGCCGATGTCTGCTGTACTACCATTCACCAATAGGGACCATGACGTTAGCCCAACATTGACCCAATGTGTGTATGATGGCTGAGGTGCCTTGCATCAGAACAGCAGTAGGCTCTCAGGCATTCTTGGTGGCAACTCTGACACTTTGGAGTTCACTGCCCAGTTCATAGGCAGGGAGTCATAGGGCCATGGCCTGCCCCTTGTCTGCTGTGTTGGAATGGAAGACCCCAACTAGGGCTAAAGTACAGTGTAAGAAACCTCAAAGTAATATTAGGATAATACCACAAGTGATGAATTTTGCAGTTCCATTCATTTTACAAAGGATACACTGTTACGGATGCTGTCTGTCTGTATCAGTATGATATTTCCACTAGTGCAAACTTGTGTATGTGTATATTACATTACCTAGCCAGTTAAGCCAGCTTCCTTAATATATAGTATATATGGTGGCATTAAGCATACATATATACTGCATTTATGTACTATAGTATATATGGTGGCATTAAGCATACATATATACTGCATTTATGTACTTCAATCTTACTTATGTAAATTGTGAGTAGATCACAAGGCTAATTTCCGTCAACCTCAGAAACCTGACCCTTAAGGGTCTCAGTGGAAAGGAAAGAGGAATTGCAGATGAACTGTCTGTATCCACTTTGTTTTGAAGTGATGTAACTGAATCCTGTATTTGCCTGTTCTCTCTCACCTATATCAAATGCTATGTAAAAGATATAGCCTGAAATATAGAGTGGGATACTATATATATATATATATATATATATATATATATATATATATATATATATATATATATATATATATATATATATATATATATATATATATATATATATATATATATATATATATATATATATATATATATATATATATATATATATGCATTGCATATATACAAAGCATATAAATGTCTTTGTATATACTTTAAACTGGGATATATATATGTCCCAGCATATAAAGTATTGCAGTCTGTATAAGTCTGTGTAGAAATCAGTTATACCTTTTACCTTTTTAAAAGAAGAGTTACTTGCAGAACCATCAAGAGCTCTTTCAGTTGAAAGTCTGCGAAGTGTGAGTGCTGGTGCTGAAATAGTCTGCGGTGCTATTGCCAACGTATTAGACCTACTTCCTGCGGTTCATGTGAGGTGTGAAGTAGAAAGGCATACACATGTATCATCGTTCTAGATGATAACTTATGCAGTAAGTGCAAAACATAATTTGGTGATAAAAGTCAGGTTACATTAGGTAAGCAAATTCAAATAGCAATCTTTTCCAAATAGCACTTCTTTTCCAAAAATCTTATCCTGATTCTTCCTCTACCCCTTATCTCTCTTCTTGCTTCAATTTCAAACACCATCCACCTTAGCCGTCTGACTGCCTGACTGCCTGACTCCTGGATATTGACCTGGAACCGAACCCTTTTGCCTATCGATTTTGTTTTGACTGAGCGCCTGTGAATAAGCTGGTTCCCGCAACTTAGCTTTTGTTGGGCGCTGTAGAAATCTCGAGATTACAATTACAATTAGTTATAGACCTGATCACTTTTTGCATCATTTTGCAGCATGAGTTGGCAATCAGATTTATTTAGTAAGCAATTGTATTATTTCAGATTTTAAAATTCAGTTTAATTATGGGGTCTTTGATTCTCTTGCTGTATTTATCTCAGTGGGTCTTTCAAATAGTGTTACTATTGTAGTTGAGTATAAAATGTTGTCAGGTTTTATTAGGTTATGCAGCACATTGTTTATCAAGCTGGAAAATATGGACTAGAATATAATGTAAGAACTTAAATAGAATGCAAGAAAAATAGCCCAAAACGGTGTATTTTGTAAAAAATCTCAGCTTCAGGGGGCTCTGCCCTGAAGTCTGACTAGAGGATTTGCTTCAGGTCCCACTGGGGGCTCTACCACAGAGCCCTGTATGGGCTCATGCTATGTGCTCACCACGTGGCCCCACTGTGCTGAAATCCTGGATCCACTCTTGGCCCAGTTTTATACTTTCTGTCAGTTCTTTTATGTCGTTCAGGTCTATAACTAAGACTCCTATTTCAGTTTGCTTACCCAATGTAAGCTGACTTCTGGCTTTCCTAATCTGTTGGATTTCAACCGAGCTTCTCTAACGAATTACGATTTTTGACTATACAGTAGTATCACTTTAAATGACTGTCGATTAATGCATTGTGCCGTATTATAACAGTGCTATAGAAGTCATTAGATTAGATTAGAATTCTTCGTGTAAACCCGTGATATTACTCTGTGTACGTGGAACTGAGTGGTCATTGAACCCTGTTGAACCGACAACTTCTGGCATGTACAGTAGCTTGCATCTTGAATTCAATGAAATACCTATAAAAAAATGGGTCAGTGGCCACAGTGTGAGCAAAGTGCGTTAAAATGTTGTTCTTTTTTGTGGAAGTCTGCAGTGACACTAAGACAGAAGGAGCTCATATAGGTGGAATGATTAAATATGTCTTTGAATATATGACATAGACTGAGCATTAGGAAAGATTGGACATAACAAACAACGAAAGAAAGAAGAAAGATTAGAGCTTATTTATTTGCACACACCACACTGTATCTCTGGCATCAGGAACAGGTGATGATGACAACAAAGGTGATGGAGTGGTGATGAGATGATGATGATGATGACGACGACGACGATGATGATGATTATGATGGGTTGCATCACCAAGAAAAGACTTGTCAGGTTATCAGAATGGAATCTAAGTTGCATTTTGAAACGGGTACCATGCCAACCATCACTTTTTTATGCTCATTTGTCAGCCAGAACAGTTAACCTTTATTTTCAGCATCATTGTTTTGCAGCTGAACAAGAGTTTTTTTTATTTCACTCTACTTAATGAAGGACCACTGTGAACATGCAGATTGTTGGCGACTTTCTGGGTTATCAACTAAAACCAAGAGTGGACTCTTGAAGCCCCTTTAAATCAAAATCTATTCACGATGTTGGTTTTAAAAACAGTTCTATAAGAGTTTTGTATAATTAAGGAGCAATATTTTTTTCTTTTACAATCTGTTTAACAGGTTACAGAGTTCTGTGATTTTTTTTCAGATTATGCACTCATTGATCAACAGAGTTTAGATTTAATTCATTACTAGTTGGTACAGTAATGTATTGAAATACTGCTACAGCACCACTTTAAGTTGCCTGGTAATTTTATCTCTGGCTTATATTTTCAATTTTCTTAAAAATTACCATTTACCATGCAAAGTATAACTATACTGTGAACCTCTGTGTTACAGGTTTAAATACGATTACCATTTAAAATGATTATTAACCATTCTTTTGCCATTTAAGATAATTAACATAATAATCATTCTGTCATATTTGAGCGTGATTAATTATTAGCCATTTTATTGCCATTTGGCATTTAGCATGATTATTCAGACTACTAGAATTGCATGGAATTATTTATCACATTCGTAAAAGTTTCAGGTCTATCAATTCATAAGTCATTTTGTTTTGTTTTGTTTTCTTCTAAGATTAAAAGTATTTGGTGTATTTTAAGGGGTTCATGTGTTATATACCTCTATGAAAAGTAGAGTAAAGTAAAGTGCAAGATGTGGTCCTCGGGTTGAAGGCTCTGCCCTCTGAAGTGTACACTGTACAAAAGCAATCCAAAAACTGAACACTGTTCTTCATATGTTTTCTGGTTTGACGACAAAAATTGAGTGGAGTGTTACTTTTTATGCACTACATAGTTAGCTACATTGGTAAACGCGTATGCCACGGAGGGATTTCTGTGCGTGAGGACCCCGGTTCGCAACCCGATTTTGGCTTATTTCAGAGATTTTTAGCCTGGTCTTTGCACGGAGCCCTTAAGTGGCGTGGCGTCCATTCAAACAGACAAAGGTGGTGAAGGATATCCCCAGATCAATTCATTGATAAATGAGCAGGGTCAAGGCCATATGGTCACTATAGAAAACTGTGTACATTTACATTTACATGGTTTGAACCTTTCACACAGAAGTGAAGGACCAGCTCGTTCATTAGCGGTCGGAAGCCATTCCAGTCCAAACCTTTTAGGTTCATATCCTATACATTTAAGCGGATCATAATGTAAATGTAAATATACAGTTATTCCAAATTGTGACTGTGTGGCCTTGACCTTGCTCATTTTTCAATGAATTTATTTATCCAGAGAGATTCATCAACACCGCTGCCTGTTTGAATGGGTGCCTCGCCATTTAAGTTCCCCATATATGGGCCCTGCTAGTCCGAGATTCGATAATGTCACTTTGCTGATTATCTTTGCAAGGGTGAAAGTTCAATTTACACCTGTTTTGTTCGTTTTTTGCTATTTTGCTTTGAAATTTGGTACTAAAACTCATAATATTCGTTCATAAAAGTTTAATGATGACATGTATAATCAGTTGGCTATGGTAGATTCCAGTTTGTCTGTGTTTGTTCATAACATCTTGAGAACATTTCTCCAAAAATGAGGAACCTTTTTGCCAATATTTGAATGATGACGTGCTTAATCAAAGCAATTATTTTTCAGTTGTTTTTGTCCAGTACCATGTAATGGCCAAGTGCGTAATTTTTTATTCACTCCGATCTAATTGAATGACTGCAGCAGCACCGTTATCATGATGCACCAGGTAACACTCGGTGTTTGGTGTTCGCTGTTCATACTCATGACCTCTTGTAAAGGTCCTGTGTGTATCATTGCTCGCCCTTTTGACATAACTTGTGATGAACAGTGTTGCCATGTAAAAACCCATGACTTGTCTTGTGACTAATTTAAACTTCAACACAGAAGTAGAAATGCTTTGTTTCGACAAGAGTGTTGCAATAAATCTTATCTCTTTTGATCTTTGACCTTGAGATCATGACATCTTTAAATTGTGGACATAAGTGTGTCAAGAATAGGATTTCAAATCATCTGCCCTTTGAATGTATTTCTTTTACAGGCGCTCTGCCCTGTGGCATGTTTTATACTTCCAATTACACTAAGTTTTTTTCTGGTTCTTTTGCTTTCTATATCCATTCAGGCTCACGTTACCATTCTTGACCTTCCTGTTTATTGTCTTCTTATCAGTTCTTGAATGCACAGAATTGTATCTACAACACTGAAGTAGTCTGATTTTATGGTGGGGCACAGTGGCTGATTGGTTAGAGCACTACTTTTTGTAATGTGAAGTGTACGAGTTCAAGCCTCCTCTGACACGGTTGCTTGTGTAGGGAACTTGAGCAAGTCCTTCACTTACAGTTGCTCAGCACCATCGACTGATGCTTAGTCATTAGATAGTGGCACTTAATAAATGCAGAAATAATAATAATGGCCCATACAGCCTGGACTTTCATGCGATTGCAAAATCAATTTCTTGTGCAGTTCAGTATTGAACAGAAAGGTTGTGTGGGTTAAAATACGTGGTATTTTGCTTTGATTAATTACAAGTGGCAGTCTGGAGGTGTAGGCGGACCACGTGGGACTGAAAAGCGAGAACCTCGGTCCAAACTTGGGCTACTGCTGACCTCCTGCAGTTTACGAGTTTGACACAACTCTATTCTTATCAGTGTTATTACTGCTAGTAAATTAATCAGACGTAAGTGGCCTATCAGAATGGTTTCGATCGGAGTTGAGCGTTTGGTTGCAATTACACGTAGGGAAATTTTGCAAGTCTGGGCAAATCCCAGGCCCACACTTGCAAAAAAGTGGAGCAAAACTTTCTCAAGGTTACAGGCCGTTGGCTGACTGTGCACAAACTAAAAGGCCAAAGAATTCAGAAGCTACAGTCTAGCAGTATCACAGAGCAACAGAACAGGGAAAATGAGTACACAAAACCAGAGAAATTGAGCAGCAAAAGATCGGAGAAATTGAGCACAAAACCAGAGAAATTGAGCAGCAAAAGATCGGAGAAATTGAGCACAAAACCAGAGAAACTGAGCAGCAAAAGATCAGAGAAATTGAGCACCAAACCAGAGAAATTGAGCAGCAAAAGATCGGAGAAATTGAGCACCAAACCAGAGAAACTGAGCAGCAAAAGATCGGAGAAATTGAGCACCAAACCAGAGAAACTGAGCAGCAAAAGATCGGAGAAATTGAGCACCAAACCAGAGAAACTGAGCAGCAAAAGATTGGAGAAATTGAGCACCAAACCAGAGAAACTGAGCAGAAAAGAGAAATTGAGCACCAAACCAGAGAAACTGAGCAGCAAAAGATCGGAGAAATTGAGCACCAAACCAGAGAAACTGAGCAGCAAGCCATAAGAGAAACTGAGGAAAGAGAATAAGAACTTAATGTGGAAATTTTACCGTGGACTCTGCTGGCAACTGCCCTTGGTACCAGTCGAAGATGGGTCTAGGATGGTTCAAATGTTGTTGCTACTAGAATACTGTCCATACCATGAACCAAATGGAAGATGATTGTTCACGTGGTGGCGTAATTTCTCTTCTGCATTTGGAGTTCGTATGCTTTAGAAATTTTAAACTGAAAATACATCGTTAAATTCATGAACGCACAAAATTTGGTTAAATTTTATCTGGAGTTGAAAGTTAACAGTTTCTTTACAGTTGACTCTTACTAAACTGGTATGTTCTACTTGACTCCACATTTTTTCATACTATGATTTCAACTTTTCAAAGGCTGCAAAATTTAACAAGTATCATGCTCTAGTCTAGAAGGTCTTGTAGTCTGTACCTTCGCTTACTGAGAATTGTGTTAATCAGGTAATCTGCTCGTGGACTGCGTCCTAATTTCATTAGTGCCAGTCCATACATTATTAGGTATCTACCTTCTTATGTCCAGCTTGCATCATCCGGTTGAACAACCATAATGACCCTTTGCCACCAGACCACCAGGTGACCTAGATGAAATTGACAACAGGCGACCATGAATGTGCTTGGACACCAGACACTTTATGTCTAAGAGTATCTGCAGCTGTATTAGTGTCTGCTGTTAACAGGTAATGCTTTTAAAAAGCTCAGTGTGTACAGTGATGTGTGGAATAGTTTCATAGGTTCAGGTCCCTTCAGTGCGTATGTGTGCGTGTGTGTGTGTTTATGTGTGTGTGTTTTAAGGAAGCACTTGTATCCACAGCTTTGATGTTTACTGCCCTGTTCATTCAGGTCTAAACATAAGACTGACCAGTTTCTACTTGCTTTCCCATCATAGCCTGGCTTCTGGTTTCTCTAACCTTAGACCTATGGGATTTGACCATCGCAAATGGATTACGGTTTCTTTCTAACTACAATTCACTTGAAGCAGCCATCGTTTGATGCCTTGTGCATTTTTGAGAACAGGGACACAGATGCCTTTATATCAAGATTGCATCGGATATCTAAGATGATGCCACCAAGTTGAAACTGTTGAGCCTTAAGTTTGACAATGCAACCTGCATCAATTTCACATGATGTGCCTGGGGTTTGAACCGAGGTCACAGAGGTGAAAGCCAATGCCGTAGCCACTCGGTCACTACTCTTCAGGTCACTTCATCTGAAAAGCACGTTGTCCTTTCTGGAACAATCTTCTGCTGCTCATGCATTCTGTTACGCACGACTCAGCTATACATGCATTATCAGCTGGGCTTAGTTGCGACTGTGAAGTAGACCAGTGAAGTAGCCATGTGTGCATCACTTTACAGACATACATACATGCATACATCTCCACATGCATACATACATACATGCATGCATACACATGTATATGTACGTACAAGCACATGCTTACATACTTATGTACATACATTTTGCTTTTGCTGTTGTTGGCCCGTCTCTGTGGAATGGACTTCCGCCTTCGTTTTGTGCAAGGGTCTCTGTTGGTGATACAGAGAGTCAGCTCATTGTTTAAAGATGTTCATATTTCCCCTGAGTTCTCATGCTGGAAGCGCCTCTGAGTAGTTTGTTCTGTAAGAAACGCTGTATAAGTTACCAAATACAATACAAATAAAATACAATACAATACACACACACAATTGTACATGCTTACACACATGCCTAAGATTGCAAGTATGTGCTTACATGCTTACATACGTACATACATACATACATACACATACATGCATGCCTACTTATGTACATACATGAGTACATACATACATGCATACATGCAAGTACAGTCGTACATGCAAACCCATGCATGACATTACATATAAGTACAGACACGCATACATATGTACATACATACATAAATACATACATAAATGCTTACATAAACGCACAAATTGATGCATACTACATTGATTCTACATAGCAGTAGCCATTGATTGATGCCATTAGCCTTGTTACAGCATCACTACATGGTGTTAAGGAATAAACATGTATACACACACACGCGCACGCACGCACGCACACATGGAAATAGGTGAATATGTATGTCTACATGTTTGAGTGTTGTTATTTTAGGACTATGAGTTGCGTCTTTGTCGTGGTGTTAGTTCTGGCACTAACTGCTTCCGTCGTCTGTCCTTCGGACGCAGTGCGGATACCGCGGGAGCTGCAGCTCACTGGGGGTCATAAGGTCTTCTTGTGGGGAGAGGGTCATATCCTGGCTATGCACGACAATGGCACTGTGCAGCTAAAGCCTGCCAGAAGCCACAACTGTGGAGCATGTGAGTATTCTGTCGTTCTTCGTCCTTCTGTCAACTTTTATCATTCACCTCTTCGTAGGCACAAGTTCCGGGATTCGCAGTAGGGACCAAGTGATCTTTGGGTCTGGCAGAATGTCATTGTGGTAAATGTCATCATCATCATTGTCGTCTTTCGACTTCGTTGTCGTCATCAGTCTTCATGGTCGTTGTTGTTGTAGCGTCGTGTTTGTCGCTGTCACTGTCTTCAGGGTCATCATCAATGTTGTCGTCATGATTTTCATCATTTTCATCATTGTCTTCATCATGAATCATCATCATCGTCGTCGTCGTCGTCATCATGCATGCATGCATACATCCATACATGCATTCATACATAGATGCATACATGCATACATACATGTATATGCATAAATTCGTACATACATACATACATATATGCATACATATATGCATACATTTGTAGATACATGCATACATGCGTTCATACATACATATATGCACACATTTGTACATATATGAATACATTCGTACATACATACATAGATACATACATACATACATATATTCAACAAAGATCGCAAGCATTTGAGCCAGCTGAACAGAGTCTGTGTAATGTTCCTGAAAATCTGGGGCAGGTTGTTTGTGAAAACTTGTCTCTGTCGCCAAGTGTTAGAATTTGGTGCCACCATCACCTGGGAACTAAACAAAAGTCCTGCAATTATTATTAATTTATATTTACTTTTGTTGTTATTCGGTTTTTATTTTGATTATTATTGTTGACTTCGATGTCCTAAATGACTTAGATGATGATGTTATAGTTTAATTAAGAAGATGATGGTGAGGATGAGTGAGGATAAGTGGAAAAAATTAATACTCGGGCTAAAACTATGATTTTTCCCAGTTGATGTCATTAATGAGTTTCTCTTAAAACAAGTGTTGGGTTTCAGTTAATGCTGTTATGTAGTGTTTTCACACGAGTGCATTGCATTATCCTTTGTTTTTGCATTGCATTTATCCTTTGTTAAAAATATTCTACAGAAAATCAAGAAACAATTTTGGCTTAACTTATGTCCCACCTCTTTAGGTTTGTCTGGAATTGGAATGTCAGCTGGAAACTAAACAGCAAGTCCTGCAATTATTGTTAATTTATATTTACATTTGTAATTATTTTATTTTATTTCAATTTTTATTTTGATCATTATTGTTACTGCCCTCTTTAGGTCTGTCTGAAGATGCTGTGTAAATATAAATATAAATAAATAAATATTTATGTTTGGCATTATATAAATATATACCCATTATATATATGTATATACATATATATATGCATAGAATACACAATGTAATGGATTTTAGTTTTTGGTTGCGTCGCTTTATTGAAACAGCTGGTTTTATTTATGCTTTTCAGGTGACGTTGATTTAAAGTTCCTGTGCCGAGAAAAAAACATTGCGGGTTGTCCCAAGAGAAGGCGAAAGCATAAGCAAAGTGACAAGCTGACGCCAACCCTCGTTCTGATGCAGTTTGTATCTGCAGGAAAATATCTGTGTATGAATCAAAATGCCACGTTCTATGCGCTTGTAAGTTCACAGTTCTAACTGGTGTAAACGTTTACTTAGTGAAACACACTGCTAAGGACTGTTCTAGGTTTTAACGGAGCATGCTCGGAGCATACTTCAGGCATACTGGTACTCTGTTTTCTTCAAGTGCACTCCAAGCTCACTATGCTCCAAGGGGCCGTCCATAAATAACGTCACGCAATTTAGGATGATTTTGGACCCCCTCTCCCTCGTCACACATCGTCACAAAAGTCATACCCCCTCAAATATGACATCACAAAGCTCTGCACACCCCCCACAAAAACAGATGTCCAGATGTTATATGCAAATTTTCTTATAATTCTCAAATAAAGTAATTATAACTATAAAAATACTTGAAACTATATAGTAGAACGAAGAAAAATGGAGGGAGTATAATTATTACAATCATTATGCATTCCACAAAATGAAAAACTCTGGTAGAATCATTACAATTATTAAAAATGTTTAATAACAATAACTCAAAACATTCCAAACTGTTTGATGTGATGATGTGACGTCACATTTCTTAAACCCCCCTTCGTCACAAATCGTCACAGATGTGTGACCCCTCGCTCCCCTAGGTGCGTGACGTCATTTATGGACGGCCCCGTAGTACGAATTCGGTGATGGCTCCGAATGACCTTCTCTTGGCTAGTGTATGTTTTCAGTTCTACATCTTTGGGCCTTACTTTACAGGTGGTCACTCGACTTCTGCTTCTTAAAGGCTTTTAGATTTATGCCACAGTTTTGTAACTTATTTCAATGCCATGTAAAATAAAGCAATTGTTAATTTATTATCGTACACTCCTTTAGCGTATGAAAACCATTCTGTTTGATTGTGGTTTTATGTTGTCAGGTTGAAGTGCCTCTAATGAGTTTCTCTTTAATTATTTATTATTATTTATTATTTCTGTATTTATTAAGCACCACTGTCTAATGACTAAGCATCAATCGATGGCGCTGAGCAATGTGAGTCAAGGACTTGCTCAGGGTCCCCACACTGTAACCATTTTAGGGGAGGCTCGAACCCATAGTGTCCACATTACTCTTTAAGTGGAGCTACTGTATATATCTTTTGCGATTGCAATTAGAATTACAATAAATGTGGGCTGATCTTTTCTGTGGTGTGCAGGCAGACCCTGATGATTATCATGTCGAAGAATGTGCCTTCTATCTCGTGAACAGATCCAAATCCAATCATGCTTTACTATACCACTTCAAATACCCGGAGAAGAAACGAAACTGTCGATTGTCTGAAAGGCGGAAGAATGCGAGAAAACTTTGTGTAAAGTACTTCCTACGAAAAGGAAATGACGGTTCACTCGTGGCCTTTAAAGACAAGTTTTTCAAAGAATCTCGTTGGCTTCCCATTCCAAAAGACTTTGGAAAGCAAAATTTCTGATGGCAAATTTTTGATGTTGAACAGCATGCTAGACTGCTGAAACGCTTGCTGGGAAGTTCAACTTGTGTCAAGTGAAGACGACGTCTTAGGTTGCTCTGACGAAAGCGATTACACGTCAGAGCCACATGAGGCAAGCTGTAACATGTCAGTTAAGGGATGTGCATCCGTACGTTAGATGAAGACATTCCACAAGATGTCAGTTCCTGGTGATATTATCAAGAATTTCCGCAGGTTGTCATAAAGACCTAGAAATGGAACGACACATCTTTCTGTTTGCCTGACCTGAAACGCCTTGCTGTTAATTAGACAGAACTTGTTTCACCTGTGAAGCATTTTGGCAGGATTTCTCAAGTTTCTCAAGAGGTCCTAAAAGTGTCAGATACCATTGCTTGACCTGAAACGCCTTGATGTCGTCACTTTGGCAGAACTTTGTTTTGCTTCAAAAGCACTTCAAGCACAACGTTTAGTGAATCTGCAGATGTTCTTTGAGTTAATGTCTTTTATGTGCATCGCTTCAAGACAACAGATGATAAGTTTCTTGGCTAACCTGGTTTTAAATTTGTGATTCAGATTTAATTATTTATTACTGATATGACTGCTTAAATGTGATTGTATATATTAGTAACCGATATTTATATGATGCATCTGTTAGAGGAACCTTGCAAAATCACTGCCTGCTGTGAATCCAGTTGAAATGTGAGAATCATTTAAGGTGTGAATAATGTTTCTGAAGATAGAAGTGATCTCCTGTGAACGAAAGCTGATGTCAGCTGACGAAGCCCTCCTCTGAGACTGACAGTGGACTGGATGCACATTTGGAGTCTTGATCCTGTAGTTGCTTTGAAGATCAAGATATGGTTGATTGATCTTAGTTAATTAAAGTTCTGTCTTTAACTGGTCCCCCAGACTCTGGAATTTTTCTGGTCATTGTTTGTTCTGCAGAGTTGGTGTTGGCCTTTAGATAGATTAAAAACCTCTTTTTCAAATTGCATTTCCTGTCTACAGGGTCTTCCCTGTTTCTAGGGATTGACCTTCTTACTTGCTACTGGACAGTTCAGGTTCAAAGATCTTAGAGTACGCAAAGAGATGACTTTCTATCTTCGTTTTGTGCTTCACAAGGTTGGTGGTCAGCAGAGCAAAACTGCAGTGCCACCTAGTGGAAGGTGTGATAAAGGTCAGGGTCAGATGATGCAGCGACGTTCATTGGGCCTAATAAATAAATAATAAAATTAAATTATATGACCTCGCTGATTGGGCTGGCAATTTTGTCGATTTCAGCACCATTAGGTGGATGGTATTTTACAAGGTAAGGGCCTTGGATATTAAGATGCACTGAATGTCATATCTTAGTGTATTCTAAGATATTTGGTTCAAAATGACCATCGATTGATGCTTTACATATTATGGCAGTGGTACTTTAGAAACTTCTGGATTAGAGGAGATTAAAATAAGGTAATTAATTGGGCTGACTTTTAACAACAGCTGTCATGGGTAGGATGGTCTTGGGGTTACAGAATTTTATAGTTGAAGTGCAACCATAACAACCCATTATCGAGCATCTTAGTAACCCACCCATCCTTATGGATCAATATTTAAATCTCAGTTTCATGTATCAGTCTGGCAGTTGAACCCTAGACATGGCAGTTAACTGAGTTGCAGTTTTCATTGTGCCCATTGACTTTATTTTGTATCGTTGAGGTCCAAGGACTAAGGATAACTAGAGAGTGTCCTGATCAAGCAGTTGGAAGGTAGTTTTGCTTTTAACCGAATGATGTCTTTGTCTACTAACGGTAGAATTGTTTACCAAGATTATTCTTTTTCTGCACTTCTACCGAGCTTTTTAAGCTCGGTATAAGGATTTTGTAATGTGCTACAGTATGTGGGCCAAGTGCTGTCTTAAAAACCAGTGCTTCATAGCGACTAAATGTCTTTATGTCTATGTGTCAAGGGTGCTTACGTGTGTTTATACGTAAATGTTGATTTACGTTCTTTTGTTACTCGTAATTTCTGTCTGCATTATTATCATCGTGGCGTTGCATGACTGTTTGTTAACTTAACAATGGCGTTGTTGCAAACGTGATCTAGCAAAAGGTTTCTTTCCAGAATCTGTGTACGCAGAATTGAACGAGAAAGACGTCTGTTAATTTTCTAGCTGGTCTGATTTATCCTGCAGTTCATCTGGCTATTTTGTCGACGCATCTATTGTCTGCTGCTTGGTAGCCATGGTTTTTATTCTAGCTCAGACAGTCCTTCAGACTGACATTGAACCTAATCGATTTTTCAGTACAGATTCCTCTGAGTAGTCATTCGTTTTGGAGATGGGGCCAGATTACAGTCATTCAACCAGGACGTCCATTTGGCTGGTTAGGAATGAAGGGTTTTAGGAATTTGTAATAGGGCAAGTAAATCAGAGCCTGAATCCTTCAGTGGCGTGTATCGTTTTGTCTTACGGTGAGATATACAGAAATGGCACAGTGGGTGATTGGCTTGTCCTCAGTAGCCTGACTTCTGGTTTTCCTGACCTGTCAGATTTCGACCACGCTTTGCCAACAGATTGAGATTTTTTGACTGGTCTCACTTGAAGCTACCGTCGATTGATGTGCTGTGTATTATGGTAATGCCGCTAGAGAAGTCCTTAGATTAGATTAGATTAGATTGGCTGTGTGGTCTCTTTGTAATGCTGGGAATGGAAGTTTGAGCTTTTTGTGATTTTAAAGGTACTTACGAACAAGCTTTTAATTTTACGCAATTGCCAAGCAACGTTGATTGATGCTTGAGGCAGGTTGCAGAAAACTCTGTCATTATATAGTGATGTTACATAATTATGTAAAAATAAATTGTTTTGTTTACTATTTATTTTAAGATGACAGAATGTGACTTTAGCTTGTTGGTATTATTTTTGTTACCTTATAACCTTTTGTAAATATATATATATATCATCTGCAGTGTATACAATTAATGGTATTTATTTCATTTGTACAGATTTTTCTTATTCTTTGTATACTTGATTGTCCAGATAGAGTTTTTGTCATTTCACCAGGGGTCCAACTTAGGTGTGGATAACAGCTTATCATCAGCCATTCTTGGTTAGATTAGATTTATAAAAGGTTTCTCTCAGAATCTGTCTTGATATTCTTGTGTTACTGTACATACTGTGTGAATATCTTATGTGAATACATGAAACATTCTAAAACCAAACAATTTCTAGTAATAGAAATAAATAAACGTATATGTACATATATATAGGTATATAATTCACAGTGTATTAGATTTTAGTTTTGGTTGCAACACTCTGCGAAAACACTTCCATGTCTAGTAGATGTTTTAGACGTGATCATACGAATGTTGTTTTTTGGCAAACAGTGTGGCTGTTGTACATTAGTGTGTACATAAATTTATGGTAGTGTACATATTATTGTGTATGTTAGTGTAGTTGTGGATTTATATAGCTCCACTTGAAGATGTCTACTCAGAATATTAATGTGTTTGTTAGCATATACAGTGTGTAGTGGTGTGTACTTGTGAAAATTGCTTTTAACGACACTTAGGGCCACAAAGATTGCTTAAAGTCTAAGTAAAATCAAGTTCAGAGAAGCAGTGGGGAACTGAAGAGATGGAACGGGCTGCCCCGCCGCCTCTGAACCTGCAGCATCCGGCGCCACTACTTCAGTCAAGTGGAATGGACCAGTGGATGAAGCTGGATAGGATCTGGAGTGACAGTCGAGAGAGTGCCTGGAATAGGCTAAGCATGCTGCAGTCGGAATGGTAGTGGCAAGTGGTCGAATTGTATCCGAGAAAAGTGGATGCTGTGTCATAAAACGTACCCATTGGAAAAACCAGGTGATTTAAAAGCAACTGTGTGGCAACATTGCACAAATTTAGCCTCTTCTTAACGATTTTATTATTCATGTGCAAAGCAAGTCTTTCGTAAGTGCTTGGCACGTTGATGTTTCTGCTGTCCAACATCGCCGAACGTGCGATTTAAAAGCTCTGGTTTATCACTGTTATTTGCTGGAATCGAAAAGATAACGTCCCAAGAGTTAGGAAAACATTAGAAAGACTTACTTGCTTAGATAGACTTGTTTGATCTGGAATCGCTAGTCTTGAAAGATGTCTGGCATTGTTTTGTGCCAGTGCCACCCATCTGGCTTCATATGTTGTATAATATTATGCTTGCATTCAATCCAGGTTTTGCATGATCTAATCTAATCTGATCTAATCTAATCTAATCTGATCTAATGACTTCTGTAGCACCGCAACGCATGAATGCATATGAAAATCAGTTACACATATTCCATGTTCCTGTATGTAGCATAACAAAATTTGCTGCAAATTCATTATACGTATTAGCCTATCTGATTCTTGTGCCTTCTGTACATCATTCAAACTTCTGTTTATGTGTGGTTTGATGGTAACTGGTCAGGGCAATTAAATATTATTATTACTCATTGTGAAATATATACTGGGAGTGATAGATGACAATGTAACTACTAGTCAGTGTAGTGCACTTTTTACTTGGAAAACCTTGTTAAGTATTATACATCACATCCAAAGTGGTGGTAACTTATTACAGTTAAATTATGAGTTTTTGTGGCTTGTAGTATTCTGAACTTTCGTTCTCTTTTCTCACATTGGATAAGATGCTTTGGACAGAAACTCTTCAAGCTTGCGTTTTCAGAGAGCAGTGACTGGAAGTTATTGTAGTTTGAATCTGTAGCCAGTTGGATAAGTGCTTGTCTTGTGACATGGACTTGGTTCTTGATGTGGCATTTTTGGACAGCCCCACTGACTTGATGCAGCACTCCTGAGTAAGCTGATGCCCTGCACTTGGCTTTCAAGTAGCACTTTAGAAGTTTAGAGTTTACGATTAAGATTTGTTGCTTTGAGACTGACATTCCTTGAGCACGTCCTTAGTGTACGGTTACTTTGCACCATCAGCTGACGTTTCCTTTAGAAATTGCCACTATATAAATGTAATTAATAAGTTCCTATTAAAGCTGTGCTAATAAACTAGGATAGACAACATCATTGTTATCGTTCCATAAGTTGTTACAAGAGACCAGGGACAGAAACAGATGGCACAAAACTGTTCATGGTGCAGCCAGTCCTTGGATCGAGGGCGGTTCAAGACAAGACAAGACAAGACAATAAATTATTAAGCACAGTCATAAGCTAACTAAACCAGTATTTGAATGTGCAATCCAAAGATTGTTGTTGAAGTGCAACAGCCACTGCACTGTGACTTTTCTAGTTATCTGCGCACTGATTTTGTGCTGGTGAACTTGCTTTTAATGACTTTAACACCATTCGGGCACAAGTTGCCAAAGCATTTCGAACTTTGGCCTTTGAACCAAGATGTCTTTTTGGTGAAATGCTGTGACTTGTAATCACCTGGCAACCAACACTGCTAAAAGATTCTGAGGAAATCTCCATAAATTATAGATGCTAATATTCCAAACATTTATGCAGTGCTACTTTAAGAAATCTGTAGCAACTGTAATAATTATTAATCAATAATTATTATTGTGAAACTGTAGCAACTGTAATAATTATTTATAATTATTAATTAATAATTATTATTGTGAAGCTCCCATGTCCCTAGTAGAACGTAGGGAGATGCTCATTTCTAGCTTTCCAGCTTGACAAATCGCAAGATCCTGGACGCGAATCAGTTCATTGCATTACTTGCTGTTTATCTCCCAGCTAATGCTTCTGTGTGTGTGTGTGTGTGTGTGCAGGAGCCCATCACTGTTGTCTGAGCGTTGTTTGCCTACTGATTAACTCTTTGTTTGTCATGAACTCAGACGTCATTTGCGCTAGAACAGAGAGAACGTCTGATTAGTATCTCATGAAGCGGAATTGTTTTTTGTCCGATGCTTATGTGGAGAATACATTGATATGTTGAAGACGTCATTGAATTCGTTTATCTCAGATATCCTGCAGTTTATCTAACCTTATTTCAGCACATCTATTCGATGCTACTGTTCAACTCAACAGACTTTCAACCTGACTTTGAACTTGGCCTATTTTTTTGTAAGAATTTATCTGGTGTTTCTGAATGATCATTAACATTATTTATGCCAGTTTTGCAATCATTCAACTCTGTGCTGAAGCATAAATAATTTCAAGATGACACTTTTGGTGAAATATGGCTCATTAATCACTAGCTACGAGCATCATTGATTAAAGAAAATTAAAGAAAGGTTGTGGCTTCTTGGCTTAAGACAGCACATAGAAAAGCCAAGACCATCCTGTAACTCTGATAAAGAATACGAGATAATGGAGTTTAATTCATTTTCCTTTCGTTAAATGCTTCGAAATTAACATGGGCATCACGAACATCGAAAGACATTTTCGCACAGTTTAAAGCACTGGTTGTTTCGTTTTGCCACGTCTTTCATTTTGTTCTGTGATGCTTGTAAACATACTGCCACTCAGTATCAATAATTCGAGAACATGTGAAAATATGATTCTGCAAGATAACATTGTATTTTATGTTATACAAATGTAACTTCATGTAACATGTTGCTTCATTTTTCAAACATGGATTGGGTGCTTAATGTCTTCTGTCGTGTAAGTTTTGTGGGGCTATGTGTTGTTGGAAATTGTGGCTGATTGTTGGTTATGTGCACTCCTGTTAATGTGAATTTTGCAGGTTGTAGCCATTCATGAGCCATAAACTGTGGATGAACTCCGTAGTGCACAATTGTTTGACTACTGGTTGATGTCTTATGCATTATGATAGCGGTGTTATAGAATCATTGCTTAGTGGGGGAAAACCAGGATAGTTTTGGGGATGAAGGAATAATGGGGGTCTGTGCTTAATGAAAAACAGGGTAAATGTCAGCTTAGAGGGGTGTATGCCCTATGTTTCCCATGAATGTGCCACTGCTTAGCACCATTAGTTGAAGTACAATATTGGTGCTATATAAATACAATAAAACGGATTTATTGCACTCATTTTCCAATTTCTTATGTTGCACTGCTCAAAGAAAACTGCTTACTGGTTTTATATTTATTCATGCATCTGTAGTAATGAATATGGCGTTTTAAGAGCCTTCTTGGTTGCCTCCCTACTTGGCATGGAACCGAACTCTTTTGCCTGGCGATTTTGTTTTGACCGAGCGCCTGTGAATAAGCTGGTTCCCGCGACTTAGCTTTCGTTGGGCGCTGTAGAAATCTCGAGATTACGATTACATTACAAAGTTTACAAATGTGGGCCTCACGTAAGCAAGCCCGTACTTAATTTGAGCTATACTTTGTCAAAACCAGGTCACTGTGACACAGTTTTTTCACTTTATCAAAACATTTCTGGCGTCGAGAAGGACCTCTCTTCTTCACAGGTGACGATTGCTTAACCCCCACCCACATCGATTAACCTCTTGGCCAACGTCTGACATCAGACTAGCTACCTCTATTAGCACTTGAACAATGGAACGTGCGCAGTTTCGCGGTGTTGAAGAAGACAAGCGTTCATTTGAACCCACATGTTCAGCTAATTTGTCTTCAACACACTCAACAAGGCCACTGTCTCGCATCAGCTGGCTTGCTTTTGCCAACCGTTTCGTTTTCTAAATTGACTTTAAAGCCAAAGCTTGTTGTGATTACCGTATACTGCCAGTCTTTGTTGCAAAGCATGTTTCTGTGTGTCTTCGTTGCAAAGCATGTTTCTGTGTGTCTTTGTTGCAAAGCATGTTTCTGTGTATTTTGTACTTATATCTGCAAAGGTGTACCAGATTATTATCACTTATTATTACCATTATTATTACCATTAACTACTGATACCATTATTGCTATTATTATTATTATTACTAGGACATTTATATTGCACAGTTAAATAAGTTAAATACCTCAGGGTGCAGGGAAGACAAGTCTTCATGTTTGTTATTGCAATGAGGAGAGAGGGTCACGCAAGGGTTTAAGTGGAACAGGTTACGACATGCCCTTCCACAAAGCAAAGTGCTAGCCTTGGTTAGACATCTGGTGCATACAGGAATTGTATCCTGGTTAGATATCCAGATTGGTGTCAGTTATGAAGAGATATCCAGATTGGTATCAGTTATGAAGAGATATATAGATTGGTATTAGTTATGAAGAGATATCCAGATTGGTATCAGTTATGAAGAGATATCCAGATTGGTATTAGTTATAAGAGATCTGATTTCCCCAAACATTGGACCTATTGCACTGTGAAACTAAGTGCAGGTGAGCAAGTTATAATCAAGGCAAGTTAATTACAGTAGGTTAGAATATCTGTTGCAGTCGTCAAGAAAACAAATTCGGTTTTGCCTACAGTAGAATGATTAAAATTACGTTTAGTAATTAATAACCAATAATTATGCAGTAGTTTTATTGAAGTTATAAATAGTGGCTATTTTTACCAGTCAAGTACAGTTAAGCAGGGTTTCAATAGACGATTGGACAGAAGCAAAATAGTTGGCAGAATTATCTGAAGAACCACAGAAGTCAAGATATATTTTGAAATTTAATGTTTGATATACCTGGCATTCTCTGATATTACACATGTTTTTGTTGTTTTATTTGATGTTTGTTTTCCATATAATTATATATTTTAAGCGTCCAGGTAGCATGGACTACTTTGGTACGTGGTTTATTTTGAACTTGATTGTTTACAGCCTAGTGGAATGTAACATGGAAACTACTAATTTAAATGTTTATTTGTGAAAATGTCATTATGTTCCAAATTTAGTATCTGCATCGCTGTTATGATGTTTTTGATTCATTATTTATCAACTAATTTTACTAAACATTAAAATATATTAAAAATACATTAAAATTTCTGTTACTTAATTTGTATGCATGAAATTTGTAATAAGGCACTTTGCACCAGATTAAAATCAGGTGAGAAAGCAGAAAGGCAATGACAAAAATAGAAACTGGAGTAATTTTTAGACGTGATATGGAACTGAACTTACTGGGCGTTTTTGTTTTTAGGCTTTTGTGAATTAGATGTAGATGTCTTCCAATTCTAGAAAACCCCAAAAGAATGCACAGTATGTTTGAAATTTATATCACATCCTCTTCAAACAGAAATGTTCTGTACCCTTTCAGTACAGAAAGATACCAAATATTGTCAGAACATTCTGCATTTCTTACAAACTAAGAAATGCCTAACAATGCACATACAGTTTTGGAACCTAAGTATTGAAGTAGTTTTTTAACTGCAAATATAGATTGTCTAGAAACAATTTTTTTAGCAACTATGGCACCTTCAAAGCATGACCGCTCAGAAGTTGTCATTTCCCCTAAGTAGCCTATTGTCACCTCTGTAAATGGGGTTCAAAGTTCATGAATTATTGTAATCGTAATCTCCTGGTTTCTTTAGTGAGGTAAAAGCCATGTCTTGGGAACCAGCTTATTTACAGGCACTTGGTCAAATTTAAAATCACAGCTGCAGGTAAGGTCCGGTTCGGTTCCAGATCAAGATGCAAAGGTTAGGCAGGCAGACAGATGGACATCTACACTGGACACAGTAGGCAGTTCACTGTCAATATTCGCTAATGCTAGGTTATTTACACAGTTTCATTGTTGTTTGGTTTGGTTATGTGTGTTTATCTCGCACTGGGAGAGTTGTTGGTCTGCGTGTTCTCAGTATCTGGTCCAAAGCTTTGAAATCAGTTCCCAGTTCTGTCAGTTCTTCCGTGTCATTCAGCTCTCATCTGATTCAACTTGCTTACCCACCATACCCTGACTTCTGGTTTCTCTGACCTACGAAACTTTGACTTGGCTTCTCCAACAGATTACGATTTTGGACTATGTTTTGACTTCTAGTGACCATCGATTTGATGCCTTGTGCATTATGATAACGGTGCTATAGAAGTCATTATACTAAATTATGTATAGGACATGCATTAAGACCTATTAGTGATAGAAGCACAAAATGAATGAGCAATTACTTTATCTACTGGCAAGGTAACCTAAAAATACCTTGGCTATAAACAACAACAACAACCACATTTTAAAGTTTTTTAACATAATAACAAATTTCAGTTGTCTTCAGAAACAAACTGATTTTGCTAAAACTGTACACAATGCTTCAAACCTCTCAACTGTCTTTCTTATGTACAACAGATACATTTGCTCATAATATGTATCTGTAAATACGCATACACATGCACATGTGCAGTAATAACTACCGGTTACACTGCATCCAATAATGTATGCATATCATATACATGTATAAAATATGCACAGCTATATCATAGTTACATATATATGTATATAATTAGCAAGATACAGATGGACACTTCATCAAGTCTTGTGATTTATATTGTCCCCTAATTTGGCCAACCTGCAAATGCACTTAGATGAAACTGCAGCTGAAACTGCCACTAATTTTCTAATTTTTATCAAACATCGTGTCAAGAAACCCAAATACGCATCTGAATTAATAATCAGAATTTACATGATAGACCAAGTACAAAGCTATACCGCAATAACACAAGCAATCACTCATTATCTTGCTAACAACAACTGCAATAAGAATATTGTTTTTAAAAGAATACTTTAAGCCCATTAACAGCATCATGATTCATGTTATCATCGTTATTTGCATTATTATTTACATGTTTATTATATTAATATCTATTAACAATGTTAGTTCCATTCAACACATCACTGCATTCTGAGCAGCCTTACGGAGGAAAGCAGGTATGATTTTTCTGCGCTAGAACAAACTAATGTCTCTCTTTTCCACCATTTTCCCATTCACCTCTGAGATCTGACTCTAATATTTCTTAGAAATATTAAAAATTACATAAAGTAACAATGCTCAAAAAATTCCATGCAACTATGATCTTTTCAGTTTCAAACATTTTCCAAATTATCTGGGCTTTCTTCTCTGCACCCTCTCCAAACTGTTAGTACATTTTAAAAGGAAACAAACAATGCAGGACAAGACCTTGGTCATTCCCTGATTACAAATTTACCAATAATCTGCAAAACTGATAGAAATTTTTAAAAAATAAGAAAATTTTTTTAAATACACAAATATTCAAGAAAATTGGAAAACTTCATTCTTAATAACCACTAAAGGAACGGCCATTCCGAAAAACAAACCAAATTCTGGTCCAACTTCAACAAGTGATGTCTGAAAGTTTCAACTGTAGAGCCAGCCATTTTTGACAGAAATTACTTTTATTAACAGAATATGTTACCTTATTCAGCTAAAAAAAATTTAGGCTGGCTGCTAAGCCTAAATAAAATGCTCAGCTCAACCTGTGACATTAAATACAGTACTCGCAAAACAATCAGAAGGTAACAGCTCAAAAACTTCGCATACTGTCACCTACATGCACGAAGCAATTATAAACACAGTACTTTCAATAACATCTGTCACACAAGTACTTGAAAAGCATCACCTCAGTACATGCAGCGGCCAAATTATATGTTTCACGAGAGCTAAGCATTAAATAAGCTCACGGTCCAAAGTCAGTTCCCATACAGCACAGCCTTGACACCTGTTCCATGGCTTTTCTTCAACACTGGTTTCCTGGCCTCCACTGACTAAAATTCTCAAAACTTCTACCGCCACAGCTAGTGCCTGTAATAACGACAAACTATGGTCAACACATCTTTAAACAGTTACGAGATCACACCATAAAGCATTTCTCATGAACATCAGCTTTTAGAATCTTGCTTTTCCAAGCTGGAGGGTGTTTCTTTTCAGAGGTGCTGTATAAATGTCCAATACTGATATACAAACGCATTCCAACTCCGCCACTGCCATATTCAGGTAGTGCCAGTTCCAAGCCTGGAATAAGGAGGGTGATGTCAACAGCCTCTGATGGCATAAGAAGTCGTTAAACACTGGAACTACTACTAAACACTTTCCACTGCACATTGCTGTGCAGTCTACCTAAAGTGAAGTGATAGGTTTCATTATATTTGTCAAGAAATGGCGTTACCATCTGCAACCTACATTCAGGTCTCTCCCACCTTGAACTGACCTGTCCAAAGCTCACTTACTATTTGCGTCTATCAACATTAGTCCTCAGCCCTGTTGGGATTCAAAGACAATTTCACAGAAGCTCAAAGTGATATCTGTAAAGCAGCTTAAAACCTATTTGTACCTTATGGCTTTTATTGTCAGTTATCACCTACTTTTTATCACCTACTTCTGTTATCACCTACTCCCACGATTCGTTGCTCAGCTGACGGACATACGGCATGTTACCAAATGTACTACTTACTTCCTTTCCTTACAAGTTACATGCACTGACATATCCAATTCACAGGACATAAACAGTTTTGCAAAAGGCAATTGTATGTCACGACTGGACCACATGGGTGCACCTTGTCTGCAATGATAATGGTGCTGCAACAACTACAGATTAGAGTAGATTAGACTACATAGATTGGCAAAATATTTGTCAGCAGATAAAGTGGTTCTAAATGAACTCTAACAATGAGAAGTGGCTTCAAGAGGTGTTTACAAGGCACTATAAATATGTTCAGTTACAACCACACCTACACATGAACACATACATACATCCATCCACATGAATACAATACAGTGGAGCTAAAGAAGTTCTTATATTTGATCAGAGTTCAGTGTAGTTCATAAAAAGGATTGATCACAGTACCTCCAAAGGCCGATCCTCTGCCATATCTTGGAGTACTAGCAGGAACTGAACTATCACTGTCTTCACTCTCAGAATCTGCAAGAAAGATTCAAGAGAAGATAAAACCAACAGCACAATTCACATGACACATGTAACAGAATTTAACTCATGGGCTTATCTGAATTTTGAAAGCCACTGCAAAAAGTGAAGCAAATTCAGCAGTGAAGATCAGAAAGATGTACCAGATACTGAATCTACGCTGACTGCTTCCTTAGTGCCACTCTAATACCAATACGGCACAAGGCACTAATCAGTCGTTGAATTTAAGGAAAACCAACAAGCAAGCTGAAATTTGCACCTTGGATGAAGAAGTAAAAGAATGATACATCTGCGATGTGCCGTTCTGGAAATATTTAATGCAAGAGAAAGATTTTAAAACAATCAAAAGACCTACAAAATTTCACATGGACCCATGGAAATAGACAAGGAAACTTTTTCCACAGGGTGGAAACTGGACATTTTCAGAGGACACAGTACTGCACCACCACACAGAGTGCAACTGTACATCAGGAGATTCCTTTTAAGTCACAGGATTGTGGCAGATCACTGGAAACGGCTACCAGAGGAAACAATGCTTGCATCTAGCTTAAACAGTTTCAAACAAGGTCGACACAGATGGAAAGATGCAGGCACTAAAGGCTCATAGCTAACATAGCCTAATAACTGTAACTGTAAGTCGAAATTGGCAGCATTTACCAGCACATGAAAGGTCTTCAACCATGGAAGGTATAATGCTTGTGGCACTACTGGGTAGAAGCTGACTGCTCTGATCACTCTGACCGCCTCCAGTTTCTTGGCACCAGATCGGAAATTCAACCTAGAAAAGAAAACGAAATGTCAGGTAGTTTAAAACTTGGAATTTGCAATAACTGCACAATGGTTACAGACTATTTACAGACTGTACTTCCAGTGTAACTGTAATTACAAATTGTACAGCATCTCTTCAGGAGAGACTCCTCAGAGGTTCTTTCAATCTAATAACACAGAAGGCAGCCAACTGGTTTGAGTCCTAGCCTTGTAACGCAGAGTGTGCGGGTTTGATCCTACCCCGAAACGGTTTTCTGTGTAGGGACCTAGAACAGATCCTTCATGCACAATTGCTCAGTGCTACTGACTGATACTTTGTCATTAGATAGTGATGCTTAATAAATATAGAACAAAAACAGTCTTCCAGTCTACGTCCCAAATGTGTTACTCCTGATAGTCCATCTTCAAACAAGATGGATTTCAACCACAGGTGCAGTTAAGCCACAGAAATTCAGCTAAGGGACAGTGCAGTCCGGTAAGGGAATGGAACTCGTAATTAGTCCAAAATAGTTAGAAGAAAAACCGACAAACCACTTGGCAAAACATTAACAAAACCAGTCAAGAACCACATTAACAAACCAATTAACAAACCTGTTTAGCAAACCAATTAAACTAATTAGCATAAAATTAACAAATAATTTAAAAGCCTGATTAGCAAACCAATTAGCATACAAATTAACAAATCAATCCCCTACCTGTAGTGGATTGGTTAGAATCTGGTCTTCTTTAATGATGTCACTGATGTCTTCCAGCAACGTATCACAGTCCATCATGTTGGTGTAAGGTTCTTTGGTGACACGCACATCAGAAGAAGTGTAACCTTCACCTAAAACTACAATAATTAAAAATTCAGGTATAAAATAATCCATAATCCTATAAAGATTGACAGATTGGTTAAGACCCTGGCAACAACAGTTCCATGGATTCAAAAACCAGTATGAACAAAAAAGGTGTGAAATTTCTGCACCTCAGTCTTGAGATGGTGTAAAGAATTACCTGGTCAACATGATGATGACGATGAAGATGATGCAGATAATAAAAAATAATAACAACAACAACAACGAAATAAACGACTGGTTCACTTACACTGATTCATCAACTTCAACATCTTGTAACTGGGATCCTGCAGGTCGTTCAAGATCTCGTTCAGCTTATCTTGCTCATTAAGCTTCGGAGGAGGACTTTCACTCTTTGCGACATAAATGCCTTTCACAGGCACCACGCCAAATGATGATTTGCTGTCGTCCGAATCCGGCGATGATGGTTGCACAGGCCTAAAAACAGCGAACAAACGTCAAACTATGGGGGAAACTGGCTGCAGAGTTGTGCTATATTGCCAGTGTGTTTAGGGCCATTTTATAGTTTTTATATTGCGCCACTCAACAGAAACTGCTCAATGCTTCACTGATGCATATACTTACATTGGAGGAATGTAAGTAATAAATTCTGAACTTAAATTCCAACATTTCACACCGCTGGGGTTTAACAAGCAGGAAATGGTTGTTTTTTGATGAATCTGTCTTTTATACCAAATAAAGTTTGCTCGTGTGTTCTTCCCATCTGCACAGCACATGTAGAAATTTCCCAGCTGAGAACCTGATGGAAGACAAGGAAGCAAAGCAGGGAGGCAACTGGCAGAAAAAATAACAACACATTTAATGTCTAGGATGATGACTGCTCGCAAAAAGACAGCACAAACGTCAAATGACACACATGAAGCGATGGCCCTAGACAATGGGACTTGCGCTGGGTCCTGACAGACTACAGTGATCGCCAAAGAGCAGTCGCAAAGCCATGCACCCCACACTGCAAGGCAAGTACTCACCCAATCAGCAAATATGATACACAAATGCCTTATATCACGCAAATGTCAAGCTCACCGGGTCTGTATGCCCATTCCACTGTCTTCCAGTACCTCCCCAGCTCCTCTCCTTGGCTTGAACAGCTGAACGGGACTGAAGCTGTCCAAGTTCCCAGGCTCCATATCCGCTTTTTGACGTTTGCCATGGCTGTACAGATCAAGGCCGAGGTCATACAGGATGCTGTCTTCCACCTTGCCATCGTCTGACATGTCGTCAGACAGCAAGTCATTGTCACCCTTGAAGCTGCCAACAGAGCTGGGAAGCAGTGGATCCCTTTTGCTCAGCGGAGGATTCAGAAGAGGACAAAACACAAATCTCTGAAATATAAGATGGCAAGAAACTGTCTCAATTTTTGTCTCAGAATTCAGTTACCTGTTTTGCTTACATTCTTCCATTCACAAAGGACCATAACATTATTAGTAGAAGCAACATTTTATGACACTAAGCATTTGCTTCCTAATGACTTAAGGTCAGTGGATATTTGTATAGACTGGACATTTGTAGAGTCTTTTAAGAACCCCTCAAAGACACTAATATTATTGTGATAAAACAAAACCATGAACATGTTTTCAACTGTCACTCGTGGACAAGAAGATGCTGGTTGGGCTCTGCATGTGTTTCAGTCGACTGACCATCTGGATACTAACCTAACTGCACCTTGAATTTGGTGCACCATCGGTTGATGCCTTGTGCATTAGATGATGATTTCTCTGCCCAAAGGCAGGTCCATTGGCTTTATGCCACCCAGAGATGAGATGAGTGAGGTTGTTTCCCGCTGCCTTCCTCACAGACAATTATGGGTGAGCAACTTGTCCAAGGTCGCTACCCAGTGGTGTGAGGTAGATTCGAACCCGCGACCCTCCGGTTATGAGGCATCGAATATACCATTACACCACCACGTCCCACTTGCATTAGATATCAGAGTAATAATAATAACGACGACGACAGCAACAACAATAAATGTGTGCCACCATTAGTGACTTTTCTAGCAATCAGAGCATTGATGAACTTTTGTTCTAAATGAACTCATATACCATTCCGGAGAGCACAGGCAGCACTTTTTTGAGACACTCAAAAGTCACGATAATATGTTTCGAGATAATTTACTAAAATACTGACAGCAACCTTTTCAGAGGTCACAAATGCACACAGCCTTAATTAACAGCCAATACCACTGACCCTCTGAGACACTACAGATAAAGTTTTTAGCTGAATTTTTCATGCAGCACCTTTCCACCAAGGCTGCAACTTCCATGCAACAACCATATTTCTTTAACAAGAGACAATTAATGGATTCAACTAACTCAGAATATTTATACAGGCAAAGCTTCTACCACATAGTCACAAACGTAAATATTAAGACAACGAATGTAAATAAACAAGATGAGAAAACATACTATGAACTAGATATACAATTTCACAAAAACCTTTGAAAATTTAAGACGTTGTCACTTACCACATTCTGGGTGTTGAATTTTTCTGAAACAAAATAAAAATGTCATAACTGAGCAGTGCTCAAAAGTCAGCTTATAAGTTAGTCAGATCAGCTTTTAAGCACAAATGCCCTGAAACCCTCTGCAACATTACCAAGTACTGAGTAATAACAAAGCTACTGCAGAACATGGATGCCCTGTAAAGCTTAATTAAGTACTGGATTCACATGTACTACAATAGAATGCATTGTATTATGAAGCCTGCTATACTTGGCCAGTTTCAATTATAGAAGAATAGCATACAAATCCACATTTAAAGTCAGGTACATAGTTGCTCACTTATGTAATGCTCTATTCAGCATTGTGAATGTAAAGTACTGGAACACTGAAGTGGATAATAGTTTCAGCATTCAAGTGCATAAGTCATAAAGTGATTTATTCGCAGCAGGCAATACAAATGTAGAAATAATTTTACAGTTCTCCAGGGGCTCCTGGTCAAGTCACAAAGAACTCATTGTGACTGCCAACTCAAGCCAGTATCTTGATTCTAAATCTGATAAGTGAAAATGAGGAAATGGCTTACTGATAATTTCCTGGCAGCCATTCTGAAGCAGCATGATGTCGACCTGACCCAGCACAAGCATTACGTCGAGCAGTGCCTCCATCTGGTGACCGGCGTCCAGAAACATAAGGCAAATGCGCGTGTCGTTCGGAGTGATGTCGTCAAACAGTTTCTTGATCACAGCTGGAACGATTAGGGAAAAGGGTGCATCACAAAATCATCAATCTTTTCCTCAGTCTGATGAAAACAAAGATTTCATAATGTACGACTGCGCACATTTGAAGTCCAACTTAGGCAAATTTTAAAAAATCCTTCCTAAGTCAGCATCACAAGGAACTTATATTATGCCTAAAGTACTGTTGTTTCCACTCTGAGAATCAAAACTTTTCCTTATTTCAGAATTATCCAAGAATATGACTCATGATTAGTTAACAGCATTATAGTTAGTCATTAGAAAGCCTCAAGCGAATTCAAGAACAAGTATCATGATCAGTCAGTAAGAAGCTTCATGATCAGTCAATAAACAAGACTCATGATCAGTCAGTAAGAAGCTTCATGATCAATCAATAAACAAGCAAGCCTCATGATCGGTCAGTAAGGAGCTTCATGACCAGTCAATAAACAAGCCTCATGATCAGACAGTAACAATCCCCAAATCAACCTTAGCGCTAAGAAATCACGAACCACTACTGGTCAGAAACCAACCCAGAAAACTTCTAATGCTTGCAATAAGCAACAAATATCCGACAAATATCTTTTAAAGCCAGCCAAAAACATCTTAGAACTACTAACCCTGCTGAACTTCCAGCAACACTTGCATAACTGACTGCCTGTTATCCAGTGGACTCAGTGACACTACTTCCTTATACTTATTGTCAAGACGGCTGTAAAGCTCCATCACCGGCTGTGGCTTCGACACGGTCGCCAGTGGACGCGACATTGAAACCATCTGCGGGGTCGCTGGAAAGCTCCCATGCTTCATGTCCTGGTTCATCAGCTCCCCAATCTCAACGTAAGCAGAAGGTTCTGACTTGGGGCTGACGAGGAAGTGGTTCTGGTCGGTTATATGGGGGTCGTAGCGGATCTGTGGCAGGATGGGGTTGTTGGAGACAGAAGAATAGAAGAAGGGAGACTCCTTGTCAGTCGAACTCTCGGCAACAGCCTGGTGGCTGTATGCAAAATCTGATTCGGGCGCATCTGCTGTGGCACTCTGGAAAACACACACAGAGGTAACCTATGATAACATGTTACTCTAGACTATGGCAACATATCAAGATAAACTATGCTAATGAACTAAGGCAAACTACAGAAACACATAAAAGCAAATTATGCTAATATAAAAAGGCAACTTAGGCTAATATAAGAAGGTAAACTACATTAATATTTATAAATAAATATATATATATATATACATACATATACATATTCACTGTTCTTAGACACACACTTGTCGTCTACTGAGAGTCCTTACAATCTGTTGAATACAAGAGTTTACATCTGTTGCGTTCTTTGCACTTACCTGATGAAGACCGCTCTGATTCTCAAGGTATTTTGCTTTCAGAAAATTGAACATCGGTCCCAGTTCATCTTTGCCTGGCTTCTTCACTGTAAGCAAAACAGTTAATGCAAAACAAAACTTGATATGGCTCCCACAAGTTAGTTATAATGAGGTTCCACTGTACCAAGCAGTTTGCTGGTTAACAGGGTCAGTGCTAAAAGAATTATAGGCTAAATTTCTAGCATTCAACTGTACCTATGACAGAATTAATGGGGCTAATTTCATAAATTTTCTGGTACAAGTTTAATAAATTTTATGACACCAATATTGAAAGTACGAGGCACTGATCTGAAACAAATATTTGATCAGATTCTGGTAATCTACAAAAACTAATTAAGACTGATATTTTCATTTTTGAATGAAACATAGTAACTATTTGTAAACATTTTTCATTTCAAATGAAATATAGTAACTATTTCTAATCATGTCATGTCATGTAATCATCTCTGGACTGGATCCAGTCGTTGATTTCTCTATGACATCCCTCCACAAATCCCGTCTCCCGGCCATCTCTTCAAGGGTCATTCTCCGTCTGCCCTCCGTTTTCCCATAGATAGTAACTCCGGCACCTTTCAGATCCTCTTCAAGGCAATCTATCCATCTTCTTTTCGGTCTTCCCACTGCTCTCTTTCCGTCCGGTTTGTATTTAAAGATTTTCTTTGGATTGCGGTTCTCCTCCATCCTCAGGACATGTCCTGCCCACTTCATTCTTCTTTTCTTGATCATATTGCTTATCAATGGTTGCTGTGTTCGTTGTCTAATACTCTCATTCGTTACATGGTCCTTATAGCTAACTCTTAGTATTCTTCTGAGCCATTTGTTTTCTGCTGCATTCAGTTTCTTCTCCATTGCTCTTGTAATACTCCATGACTCACATCCATAGATTAGTACTGGGATCACGCATGTGTTGAGGATTTTTAGCTTTATTGCCAGTTTTATATCATGTCGTTTGAAGACCTTTAATGAACATTTCTAATAGTGTTTAAATATTCATTTTTGAATGAAATATAGTAACTATTTCTAATAGTGTTTAAATATTCATTTTTGAATGAAATATAGTAACCATTTCTAATAGTGTTCACATTTTCATTTTTGAATGAAATATAGTAACTCTTTGTAACAGCGTTTACTAACAACAGTATAATATCAAATTCCAACATGTAAGAAGCAGTGGCATATACCGTCTTTGCAGGCATTATTCGGATCCTTAAAAGGAATGTTTGTAGGCCAATCAGCTGGTCTCTCATCCCACAAGTGCTTCACTGAAAAGAGAAACCAAATTAGTTTCATTTGCTACTAAATTTCCGTAGGGTACTAAAGTATCATTGTATCTGCCACTAAGTTTCTCAAATGGGAAACGATGAAACCAGTGATGTTCCATATAATGTTTGTTTTGTAATGTAAACAGACATTTACACAGAGCCATTCATATGCACTGAAACCCTTCATAAATTACCTTTTTGAATTTTAAATAGTGCATAAAAGAAGGCTGCATTACAACAAGGTCATGCTTAAAGGATGACTTACAGTTTGGATCTACACGATTCACTCAGTTGTAAGAGAATTCGTATAATAAAGATGTATGTTATAAGGAGCATAACTTACACTTTCTCTTTCCAGAAGTCATTACTTCCGAGCAGTAAACCGCAATGCGAAGTTTAGGAATGACTTTTCGCAAAGTCTTGACGGGAATACGCTGGACATCTTGGTGTACAAAGTTATCAATGTCTATGTCTTCATCAGCTTCAAACACAATTCAAATCACAACCAAAATCACATATATGGATGCTGAAACTGACAGAAGGTAAATTATTTTATTTATTTCACCATTATCACTAGTACCATTTCCATAAAACAACAGTATTATAGATTACATTACATGCATAGTATGTAACTAATTTTTTAATATACACCAGAATAATGGATTATTATTATTAAAAACTTTTATTTTTATTATCATTGCTAAAACTGGAAGAAACTGGTAAACAGCATTATTCATTGAGCTAATATTAAAATAAAGCTTACTACTATTTTATCTTAACTTTTGTTAACAATTTTCTTTATAAAATAACAGTATTCTGCCATTACATTACACTTCTTAATAAAAATTAATAAAAATTACCAGTATAGTAATTTTATAATGTCATATAAATGTTTGAACAACTTTAGATAGCCTCACGTAACAAATACATCATTTCATATCAAAGCCCACCTTACAAGTAAAAAGCATTGATGCAATTAACGTCACAAGGAAAAAATCTATCCCTACCATCCTCAGACTTCACCTTCTTTGAGCCCTTAGAATGTGACTTTGAATAACCTGCTGGCGATGAATAGCTACCTGGAAAATAAAAACCAACTAAATGAGAATGAATCCAAGTAAAGAATTCAGAATTCAAAGACTCACGTATGTAAAAACAGTAGTAAAAGGCTGTTTCTTCTTATCCTGGCTTCACTCTTAACCATAATGTTTAAAAGGTTAACCGAAAAGTTAACACACTTGTTTACCCCATACGCACTCCTCAGAGGCGCGGTTTAAGGATCATTCAGCGGGGAGCTGCAAACATGACCACAGCAAGCCAACAGCTGCTCTTAACCTCCCAGTTTAGGTTGTTACTCATCTACTGACCAAGTAAGGATGGAGGGTGTGTGTGTCCTAGATGGCATGATATATATTCTATGGATGGTCACCCAATCAAAGTACTTATTTGGCTCAATTTGTCTTAAATTCACAGTACCTGCCAGCATCATATTAAGCAGCCACCCATTTGGTAATAATGGACACACGAAGATTTGAACCTTAGACGTAAAGGCAAAGGTTGAAATCTTTTTACAATCATCCATCACACCACCAATGAAGTTCTCTCAAAGCAACTGCAAATAAACGTAACATGAAAGTACCAGTTGTAGCTGTAATCTGTAAATTGTAAACTCTCAGTATGAAATATACAAGCTGCTTACTCTGCTGCCCATTCCAGTCAGAAGTTGGAGTAGAATACATCGTTGGCTGAATTCCTGAGTCATCGATCGTAGAATCCTTGGGAAAGAGCAAAAAAGACGTTATCGACTCAACGTTAACTGTATTTCAATATAAGTCACTATTAATATTACAATTATTAATACTGTTAACTATTAGTAATACTTACATTCTTAACAATTACAATAATTTATTACAATTCAGAGTAAACACATGTAAGATCTCAAACAAATATAATTTAATGCATTCTTAAATTTATGCAGCCCTCATCAAGGAAATAAATGCTTCATTTTTCTCTACCTTCAGGTAGAATAAAGTACCCATTAATTTAAATTATATGTTAATAATCTCTGATCAAGAAATTTCGTTATTCTTATTATTAAACTGGAATTTGTTTTTAATGCAGTCTTTGGCAGCCATGTTAATTACTTCATTATAACAAGACACACACACATGCACAAAGACCCACACACATGTGCAATCAAGTGCAATATAAAACTAACTTCGCACTGCATTTCTTGTTCGTTGTTGTAGTGCATGTGCAGATCTCGAACGCTATCGTTCATAACTCCAGCCATCTGTCTCTTGTGTATCTGAGAGAAATCATTACGCATGTAGAACAAACATACGTGCAAATGCAGCCCGGTTATAGAGAACCCAAAGCAATCACTAATATCAGTTATATGCAACTGTCTTTAAAACAGACCACTTCTGCTAAATTAGGTTAATAATTTACTACCACAACAAAATCGATATTACTAACACTAAAATCACCACTACTTCTGCCAAAATACTACCCAGCTGGAAGTGAAACTTTGTTCTCTGCCGCCAGATGTCTTCTATGCTACTGTAATTAATCAGCTTCCTTCAGATATCCCACTATTAGTATGATACACCTGTAGGCCAGTGGAGACTTTCGCAGATGTTTACCTTACTCAATGTCTAGGTTCAGTCTTATTGGGATGTCGTTCCCCTTGGTATGGCAGCCGCGAAAATGTTTTGTTAATAATCCCATTAACTTCCCACGAAAGACTGTTTGTACTAAATATACGCGTTTTATCGTATTACTTCGACGCTTTCGGCGCAAAATTTACCGGCTATCTGACCCAAAGTAGGGAAACTTCACAAATATTTCCGAATGTGCTACTAAAAATGGTCGTCAAACCAGTGACGTAATTTTTGTTAAAAAATGGGTTACAAGCACAATGTCGCGCCTACCAAGACGCACTCCATTCGCTTGAAACTTACATTTACTTCAGACTTTTTCAAAAAATATGTCCAGAAAAACGCTTTCTGTATAAAAGTCCGTTAATATTTACGAATATTATATAAAGTTAACAAGAAAAACAGCGAAATGTCGACAGCAAGTAAAATGATATTGACACAAACAAGAGAAAAAACTTTTACTTGGAAAATCCCATCGACATTCGCTACGCTGGTGCCCTGCTGCAAAATAAAATTACTAGATGGCGACGCGTCGATCGGGTAAACGAAAACTAACAATGGCGTGCATCTGATTTTTGGAAATAATATTCGAGCCTTCTCTAGGCCTTAGACTTCATGAATCGTGCTCGATTGTCATTTGTTTTGTGTTTATGTTCGCGACTGATGTTTTGGGCCGATTTAAACAAAGAATTGGGAATTCTGCTGTGCATTCTTTGCCCCACTAAGTATTACTCAGGCTTTCTGTTTCGACGCCGAAGACATCACATGCATAATCTGTTCACTCAGAGTGCAGTCTGTATTTGTATCTCATAGAAATCTCTTAATATGTCGTTCCACTAACAAAAATTTTCCGATCACGACCCAGTTTCTGTAGATTCTTCCGCGTCTCCTTGAGCCTCTTTCTAGCGGAGAGAGAAGAGCTCATTAATCGTAAACTTGAGATTTCTACAGCGCCCAAAGAAAGCTAAGTCGAAGGAATCATCCTATTCACAGGAACTCAGTCAAAACAGAATCAACAGGCAGGAAGTCAGATTCGGTTCTGAGTCAAATCAACATCCAAGGGTCAGGTATGGGTGGCCTGGGTAGATACACGCGTAGCCTACGTCAACGCGCCTCTGAGCGTGAGGAAGCCCGTTCGCGTCTCGGTCGTGGCTTATTTCAGAAATCTGAATCTCGGGATAGCACGGTCCGTGCACGGGGACCTTAAATAGCGTGGCGCCCTTTCAGACGGACAGCGGTGGTGAAAGATCTTATTCGAGCAGGGTCGAGGCCCTATGGCCGCTATAGAAAAATGTGTAGGCATTCACAGCACAAGTGTCTGAAACTTTTAATGTCTGAAAATTTTGGAACAATCTTGGTCTCATAAAGCTCCAGGCATGATTTTTGGCTGTTGCTGAAGCAAACACATTCCTAGCCGAATTGTTATGGACAGCGGCCCATTCCAGAAGCTCTGCCTATGGTGGTCCCACCTGCTGGAACCGTCTCTGTCGAGAACTGCGACTTGAGCTCCCCTCCCTCCCTCTCTCAGGGTTCCACAAGCGACTGAAGATTACTTGTTCGGGTCGAGAGCGCCCCTGTTGAGTTTATCCTCTAAGAGGCGCTTTATAAATTTTAAGTTACACTCACAATTCGGCATAGGCCTACTTCTAACTTTGAAGCATGAACACGCAACGGTATGTGATAATCTACAAACGAACCAGTTTTGGGAACACCCGGAATTGGCAGACTGTGTATTTACAACTGTTTTCTTAAAACTCTTATAAATACAGGCTTGTAGAGGGGGGCCTACCCAATCTATTTATAGCCTATGCACGAAGATGGGCCTATGCTTGTAGGCCTAAACGTACTTTGGCTCATACGTTTCTCCAGAATACACGAGGAACTAGATTTCGAATAGCGTGCACAGCCTATTAATTACCTTATTTGTGTGTAGGGCGAACTCTGTGAACGGAAATAAACTAACCCTTACTTTATTAACTTTACTATCCAAATGTTTAAAATTTAAAAAAACTAAAACTGTGCCTACACTAGCAAATACTTTTCAAAATGTAGAAATCCCTAACAAAATAACGTACCAATAACGTACTTTAAAATATAACCCCTCGCAAAATGACAGTCAACTGATATAGGCCTATGAGCCTAATTGATGCGTGCTTCGAGCCCTCTGACGAGACCGAAGGACATTTTGAACATAGCTTAGAGCTAAAACATTGTTAAATCAGGCCTAAATCTGTAATCATTGGTATAAAATTATTCTAATTTGGGATTAAACTTGAATAATAATTCCATTAGTTATCGGAATAATTCTAGATATTCTTTCCGTTCACAGTGTAGGTTATGCAATAACATTAACACAACAAGTTAGACTTACAGTATAATACACAGACACCTGTTTCAAGGCCTATATATATATATATATATATATATATATATATATATATATATATATATATATATATATATATATATATATATATATATATATATATATATATATATATATATATATATATATATATATATATATATATATATATATATATATATATATATATATATATATATATATATATATATATATATAACGTGTAACGAAGCGGATGTTATTGTGTGAAATGTCCAATGCGTCAGTTGTTATTTTAATATTTACAGAGCAACGCTATCCCACAACGAAGCACCAATCGATGTTAACAAACGCTTTACTTACTTACTAGGCCTATTCTTACTTACTGACTGACTTAGCTGGCCTATTCAATGACCCTAAATGGGAAGCCATCTGAAGACTCAAACACTGGACACTCGAAACTATTTTACAGCACTCCACCAGTCAGACACCGCGTTACGTGAACTGCCACCAGACAATGGGGCGTTTTACAGAAAAAGACTAATCACTGCACAAAACCTAAATGTTAGATAATTATGACTGAAAATTCAGAATTGCATAAATATGAGGACAGAAATCATGTCCAAACGTAAACAATGAAGAAGATGATGCAGATCAGTCCCTTCATCTAGCCCCTTGAGGCAGCCATGAATATGAAGTGCTATAGCGACTTAATTTTTCTTAGCCTCGGCATACGATGGGGGCGGGTGGCCAGACAACTCCCCGGCGCCTGATCTTCCCACTGACAGGTCAGTGTATTCATTTTAGCTGAGTTTGATAGATGGCGCAAGTGGAGCCGAAATCAAGAAGTTTTTGCCCTGGCTGGGATATGAACCTCAACCTTACAATCGAGAGTCCAGCATTCTAACTACTAGACTATGGCGCACTCCCCCAATGTAAACTATCCCCAATGTAAACTATCCCCAATGTAAACTATCCCCAATGTAAACTTATCCCCAATGTAAACTTATCCCCAATGTAAACTATCCCCAAGGTAAACTATCCCCAATGTAAACTTATCCCCAATGTAAACTATCCCCAATGTAAACTATCCCCAATGTAAACTATCCCCAATGTAAACTATCCCCAATGTAAACTATCCCCAATGTAAACTTATCCCCAATGTAAACTTATCCCCAATGTAAACTTATCCCCAATGTAAACTATCCCCAAGGTAAACTATCCCCAATGTAAACTTATCCCCAATGTAAACTATCCCCAATGTAAACTATCCCCAATGTAAACTATCCCCAATGTAAACTATCCCCAATGTAAACTTATCCCCAATGTAAACTTATCCCCAATGTAAACTATCCCCAAGGTAAACTATCCCCAATGTAAACTTATCCCCAATGTAAACTATCCCCAATGTAAACTATCCCCAATGTAAACTTATCCCCAATGTAAACTATCCCCAATGTAAACTATCCCCAATGTAAACTATCCCCAATGTAAACTATCCCCAATGTAAACTATCCCCAATGTAAACTATCCCCAATGTAAACTATCCCCAATGTAAACTTATCCCCAATGTAAACTATCCCCAAGGTAAACTATCCCCAATGTAAACTATCCCCAATGTAAACTATCCCCAATGTAAACTATCCCCAATGTAAACTTATCCCCAAGGTAAACTATCTTCAAATGCATTCTTTTGATACATTGCACAATCACTGCACACCAACAATGCTTTGTCAAACACAAAACGTCTAGCAGTAACATTAGTGTCTCGTAGCGTCTCCAGCCCAGCCACATTAATGTGTCACACAGACCCCATAGTGTCACTAATTACACCTGAGTCTCTTATAGAATGTCTCTAATGTCAAATTAGCGCATCCTGTTGGCAAACATTAAGTCTTTTAAGAGTGTAATTGACCTATGAAACACGTCCTGCGTACAAAAGACCCAGTTTTTTTAATCAGAAGAAGGTCTAAACTATAGGCTTATATTACACCGATCAGAAATAGGCCTATGCGGGCCTACAGAGTTAGGCTAGACCGTGGTGCAATATTATGGTAGACGCGAGGCCTATATTCCGAGTAGGTTACGTGTACAACGCGTTTTGCTTTACAATAGACCTACAAGCAGCTTTAATATGCATACTAGGTTATACTCGTCTAGCTATAAATAATAGGAAGCCCTATATACATACTCATCATATTCACACCTTAACATAAATTCCATGCATATATATATTCTATATTCAAGCCCGACGATCGTGTAGGCCTAAGTAGTGTCGAAAATACACAATTTACATACACACCGTATATGTTGTTATGCCAAATGGTGGTGATTCAAGGTTCGTATGACAATCTACACGGATTAGAATGAGATTTCTATCTCATTCTCATCAGCCCCTGACATGGACCAACAGTTTCACTGCGGTTCTACGAGTCACTGGATCCACGTTCTCTTAAATTCGATTCAAAAAGTGGTTTAGAACTCATTGGGGTGGGGAATTGAAAGAACGAGACATGCATACATATGCATACTTACACACGTATACATACATATATACACACACACACATACATATATACATAACTACATAAATACATCAGGTGGTTTGTAAAGTGGTTTAGAATTCATGGGGAGGGGGAGGGAAAGTACGAGACAAACATACACAGTATATTTACACACGAATACATACATGTATACGTATGTAAATATAGGCCCTACGTGTATGTATGCATGTATGAACATATACATACATACATATATATATACACATATACATACATACATCTGGTAGTTTGTAAAAAGTGGTTTAGAAATCACATTGGTTGGTGAGGGGCAAAGGTCCGAATGAACGAGACACAGTTTGCTGTGGCAAGTTGAGTGAGTAAGTAAGTAAGTAATGCACTTGTTAGCAGGTATATGTCCAACAGCTGAGCGAGGAGGAATCGTAGGCGCTGAATTCAACACCCTGCTGTCCCCTCCTCTAGCTCACACCCCCCGGATTCTTACCTGGCGCTGAAACTGACCAACTGACCTGGCTCTTGCCGACTTGATATAGCGCCGGAGCTAAGCCAGTCTCTCCAACGCAGCTCATGTGTGACACTCATCTACATTACGATTACATTATAAAATGCATGAACGGCCTATGCTATGTTCTGAGTTTTCTTATCGGCATTTGCGAATCTTGTAGTTGAGCTACGATTCCTCGTTCAGCCGATGGACACATGGCATGTTAACAAATGGTTCATTTACTGACTGACTGACTTACTTACTTACTGTGGGGCATGGTAGCCGATTGGCTAGAGCGCTCGGCTTGTAAAGCAGAGACTACGAGTTCGAGCCTCCTCTGAGATGGTTACCGTGTAGGGACCTTGAGCAAGTCCTTCACTCACAATTGCTTAGCGCCATCGCTTGATGCTTAGTCATAAGATAATGGCAGTATTTTGCGAAAACTTTGTGTTACTCTACGATTTTTTCATTTATTGACACCAATAAAAGTATTTTAAAAACTGTGTGTTGGTCCGTTACCGATTACTCACTTATGTATTGGGAGTCGTTCCGATAAATCGTGCGGCGTTCTAATTTCTCCTCATCTGTCCTAACACTTCTTCGCCCTCCCGTCACCTCATCCTTAAAATTTGGAAATCGCTCCATAGCCATAGCTGCCCCACCCCTTTGGAATAAACTCCCGCCAGAATTGCGACAGTTGTCTGGTCAATCATACGAACTCACCAACACTTCACCTCTTTCAGTTTCTGCGCAGGTCTTTCACTCAAGACCGAAAACACTTCTTTTCCAAAAATCTTATCCTGATTCTTCCTCTTCCCCTTATCTCTCTTCTCGCTTCAATTTCAAACATCATCCACCGTAGCCGTCCGACTGTCTGACTCCTGGATCTTGACCTGGAAACGAACCCTTTTGCCTATCGATTTTGTTTTGACGGAGCGCCTGTGAATAAGCTGGTGCCCGCGACGGTACGACTGTATATTTACTGACCAACTCCGATTCCTATGATATTATACCTGATGATAGTTCTCGACATGAATATTCGAACGCGCCTATTCACAAAATAAACACGAAGGATTAGCCGACACAGTATCATACCATGTTCTTACCTGTTCCCAACAGCCGATAATATGGTCCTCAATTATAGTTTCCGTTTTCACTGTCGAAGTTTAACAGGAACTGCCGTATTTGGACAGGACTTGTATATTCACCTTCCCAGGCGGCGACTTTTGAACGAAGTGGTACAAGTAACAAGCCCTAAATTATACGCTGAGTTTAGTCTGTTTACAAAGTTTACACGGCCTATTGTATACTAACTTCGATCTTAAGTCGTCATTTCAAGTCCGCCTGCTCTACATAATATGCACTACATCAGCCTAAGTGATAGGCTGTCAGGCCTGCGTCCAACTGCTTCGTGACTTCGTTAGTACACCAATATACTTCAACAAATAATACGTCATTTATTAACTCTAGGTCTTGTCGCCCAGCAGTTTGGTTAACACACTTCCGAAGCTATAGCAAATGCGGCCTAGAGGCTGTTGTCTATATATAGCATTCGCCAGCATTACCTCATTTGACCTCATTTCAGATGCGATTATTAGGCCCGCGTCGTTAAAGTTTTCGTGACTATTATTAGAAAGTTTGGCGACTAAGAAAATTTTATATTGGGCTTAATTAAGAGGGAAATACCGTCACTACACGTATACAGATCTACGCAAGCCGAAAGGAAGGGACAGACACACAGAGGCAGATGGACACAGACAGAGACAGATAGAAACAAAGACAGACAGAAGCAGACACAGACAGATCTATAGGCAGAGATCGTTGCGAGTTACAAGACGGGGAGGAAGAGAGTAAAAATGTAAATGTGAGTAAGAGTGAACGAGGAAGATAGATAAGGTCTTAGGATCGACTCGTAAAAAATCGAAGAAAGAAGAGTTTGGAGAATTGAAGTGTGTTGTAGGTAAGTTATAGGACTTCCTACTCTGTTAGCTCTCTTGCTCAGTTTCATTGGGCGCTGTATAAATCTTGAGCGATTACGAATTTATGCAGGACAAAAAGGACACAATCAACGTCACAACAGTGGCGGCTCCAGGACTGCTTGTGTGGGGGGGGGGGGGGGGGCAAGAGAGCATTTCCAGGGGGGCGCCACATTCTGGCAGTCCACCATGCCGGGTCTGGGCTGAGGGGCGCCGGCACATAACCAAGAGGGGCGCCGGGGCCAACCGCCCCCACGCCTATAGCTAAATCCGCCACTGAGTTACAATCAAAAATTACAGTCAAAACAGAAGAGGATATCAGTTTATTAAACTTCAGCCTAATAAAATTTGTTTCCCTCCGCGGCGTACCGTATTCCCTAATATCGAGTCGTATTTAAACTCGTGAAAGTGAATCAAACTAGACCTAAGTCTGAATGTCGTTCGTAAGTGCCCTGGTCTGTCGAATGACCTTCGGGCCCAGCCTGTTAGAATCTATGACGATGACGTCAAACACTTTCGGAATTTTCGCTTAACTCATATCTGGCAGCCATGCCACGCCCTTCTGATCGACCCCGAAAATGAACCAATCGAAGCCCAGCACTCAGCAAGCCTTTTCACTGCAAGCACACCCTAGACAACGAGCGCACCATGCTCGGGCGTTTGGTTTTGTCCACATCCCGTGATAAATAAGCCTTTAGCCTCTGGCATTGGTTGCGCTGATGTAATAGGTGCGCCTAGAAATGCCAAATGACACATCGTAGTCGTAAACTGGAGATTTCTACAGTGGCCAATGAAAGCTAAGTTGCGGGAGCCAGCTTATTCGCAGGGGCTCAGTCCAAAGGAACGATTAAATAAATTGTAATTGTACACGTTTTTCTAAAACGACCGTATGGCCTCGACCCTGCTTTTTTCAATGAATTTATTTGGTGAGATTCTTCTCCACCGCGGCCCGTTTGAATGGGCGCCACGCCTAGTTAGCTACATCAGTAAGCGCGTACGCCAGAAAGCCTCGGTGCGTGAGGATCCTAGGTTCGCGTCCCGGTCGTGGCTTATTTCAGAGATTTGAATCTCCGGCTAGTACGGTCCGTGCGCGGGGACCTTAAATGGCGTGTAGCGGTGGTGAAGCATCTCATCCGTGCGCGGGTGGAGGCCATATGGTCGCTCTAGAAAAACGTGTACAATTTACAATTTTTACAATTTTAAGGTTCCGTGTACGGAAGGGTCAGATTCGGTTCTAGTGGGGTGGCAGGCAGGCAGGCAGGCAGGCAGGCAGGCAGGCAGGCAGGCAGGCAGGCAGGCAGGCAGGCAGGCAGGCAGGCAGGCAGGCAGGCAGGCAGGCAGGCAGGCAGGCAGGCAGGCAGGCAGGCAGGCAGGCAGGCAGGCAGGCAGGCAGGCAGGCAGGCAGGCAGGCAGGCAGGCAGGCAGGCAGGCAGGCAGGCAGGCAGTTACGTTGGATGGTGTCTGAATTGGAGCGGTAAGATTGATAAGGGCAGAGGGATCAGGTTGGGATTTGTGAAAGAGGAATGTCTTCCGTTTTGAGTGAATGCCCTGCGCAGGATTTGCAAGGGGTGAAGTGTTGGTGTTTTCGTAGGATGGGTCAGATAATTGTCGTATATTTGTCGGGAGTTAATTCCAGAGGCCTATAGGCATTAATTAAGCTTAATTAATTAATTAATTAAGCTGCTAAGCATAATGTGCGTGGTATTAGCATACAGCTGGCCTTAGCGAAAATTGTAGCTTCAACATAAGTAATGTAATGTAACAACGTAGATGTTTGTTTTCAGTGGTTGACTACAGGACTGGCAACTGATGTAAACAAACTTCAGAACATGTAGGCCCTATAGAATTTGTATAAAGCCTTTTCGCTTAGGCATTTTGTAATCGTAATCTCCCGATTTCTTCATCCCCCGCCCAAAAAAGCGAAGTCGCTGGAACCAATCAAAAATCGGTGAAGCGAGTAAGGTCTGGTTCGGTTCCGGGTCGAGATCCAAAGGTCACGCAGGTAGACAGTCGGACGAATTAATGTAATGTAAATCGCAGATAAATTTTAGCGCTACACAAAAACTGCAGGAGGGAGACCGACTTAGGCCTATATAGGCCTACCTGCAAGAGTGGTCTTACACCCTCACGCGGTAGCATCCACTGAGTTAGCCCACTCCCTCATCGTTTCCCTCGATATTTCAAGTTCCATCAATTAAGAGGATATCAGTTTACTAAACTTTAGCCTAATGAAACGCTGAGTTGTTACGCCCACGTACCGATGAATTGGGTCGAGGCCGTACGGTCGCTATAGAAAAACATGTCGGCGTACATTAGGCCTAACATTTACATTTATGTTGTCCTGCCGAATAGTATTTAAAGTTATGACAGTGAATTAAATATTTTAATCGAATTTACGTACAGGCAAGTCTATTCAATTTTCTGCTAAGTGTAAATTTGTATAAGAGCCTTTTCAAGAGGAACTAAACTGAGGGACTCTACGCCAGCCTACGCAATGTTAGTTAGCGAGGCAGGCAGGCAGGCAGGCGGGCAGGCGGGCAGGCGGGCAGGCGGGCAGGCGGGCAGGCGGGCAGGCGGGCAGGCGGGCAGGCGGGCAGGCGGGCAGGCGGGCAGGCGGGCAGGCGGGCAGGCGGGCAGGCGGGCAGGCGGGCAGGCGGGCAGGCGGGCAGGCGGGCAGGCGGGCAGGCAGGCAGGCAGGCAGGCAGTTTTCGGACGAAGAAGTCTGGAGCACATTGTGAAAAACAATTACGAATAACTTTAGGCCAAGTTGTGGGGTGCGTTTGACGCCAATGAATCTACTGTTATGGAAAATATATTACTTTGACTTCAGTTGTTAGGCCCTGCAGGCCACATAGCGTTAATAGGCCTCTCTCTCTCTCTCTTTCTCTCTCTCTCTCTGCGTGTGTGTAGGTGTGTGTGTGTGTGTGTGTGTGTGTGTGTGTGTGTGTGTGTGAAAACCCAGCGATAAAAATCTTTCTGATGTCGTCACCGGCGCACAAATTACAGATGCGGCTCGTCGCCCTTCAAAGGCAGTTGCCAAGCGAAATTCTGCGGCCCAGTAATTCGTCAGAGGTTTAAAATGCAGGCCTGTCTGAGGAATAACGGCGACATGGCACTGAAAGGCATCTAGTTCTGCGGCGCAAAAAGTGATGAAGTGTAATAATGTAACCTACATCATACGAGAAAAGGAGACAACAGTGTGATCAAAGAAAGAAGAACTTCGTGATTAGACATGAGCAAGTATGAGACCAGAAAAATGAATAATTCAGGGCAAATAAAACAGCCAGCTCTGTGCTTGGATCAAGTCATAGATCTGAATGAAAAAATGGCAGCTCCGATTGGATAAAGAAGAGACAAATGTGTAATTAGAAAAAAAAGGTAAATGTGTAGGCCTAATTAGACAAAAAAGAATTAGAAAAGGGGTACATGTGATTAGACAAAAGAATAGTCAAACGTTTAATTAGAAAAGAAGTAAACGTCTGATGAAACAAAATTATCTTAAATGCTTAGTTGCTCTTAAATAAAATTGTCCGGACAGATTTTTCATGACCACAGCTAACATGAATCAACGAGGCATTTTGTCTGAAGGGACATTTTGCTGAACAAGGATCACGAGGCCTTATGCGGTAGAGGCTGGTAGCTATTTTTTCAAAACACATCAATACTCAATACATGTTTGTTTATTTCTTGGCCTGATGTATCTTCTCTTCTTTACCCATCTTGACTTGAAACCGAACTCTTCCTGTCTTTCAGTTTTGTTTTGACTGAGCGCTTTTGAATAAGCAGGTTCCTACAACTTAACTTCTGTTGGGTGCTGTAGAAACATCCAGCTAACGACTATGTGGGCTATTGCGAGTTGGTGTTAATCACACACTTCTCGGTAGATCTTCACTGTCCTCTGTCCTGTGCCAACAGACTCAGTCTGTGGACATCCGTCCAGCACCAGTCTCTGATGTCATCCAGCCATTCCCTGCTCGGTCTACCTCTGATTCCTCTGCCATCCATCATTCCAAACACCACATGTTTGACCATCCTGGTGTAATCCATTCTGTAGATGTGTCCAGATAGATTTAATTTCCTTTCCATTACTTGCTGCACGATGTTTCTTCTGCAACCCACTTGTCTTTGCATCTCAGCTTGCTGTATATATATATATATATATATATATATATATATATATATATATATATATATATATATATATATATATATATACAGTATATCACCAAGGTAAGTAAGAACCCTAGTTATATATATATGTAACCAACATTTAATGACTAGCCTCAGTCAATGATACCAGCAACTGTATACTACCCCGCCAGCATGCCCAAAACATTTGTGGGACTCAGATGAGCACGGTATGGAAATATGGGTTGAACCTGCACACCCAGTATTACAAGGCATGTGGTCATGTGACTTCAGCCACCGTGCAAAATTTAAACAATAAACGTAAACAAAGCATTTTAAGTACATCTGCCAGCCATTACGTCTGAAAACAACCACCCACATAACTTCATTGGTAGGCCTTGTACTTCAACTACTTTAGTAATACAGTATTTTTATTAACAACACAGCAAAGCCATTGGCTAATAAATAGTTCCTCTTCTCGCTAGATGACATTTTCCATAAACATAAACCAAGAACCCTGGTTTAGCTGCTCTCTTCACATGTTGTGAAGAGAGCCAGCTAAATGTAGTTAAATCTATATAGGTTTAGCATTTTTTTAAATTCTTGTTGGACACTCTGCTTTAAATTAAAGCTGAGAACACCATAATTTTAAATGAATGTCATTCCTCATTCTGTCTCAGGACTCACAGAAAATTACAGAATGTTTTGAGATCTGCAACTACTACGTCTTCTCACACCTCATCCAAATAGTTTTACGATACTAGGACATAATATCACAAATGTATTCAATGCCACTTTAGCAACAAACTTTTTAACATCTTGTTCAGTAATGCAAAGGATATTTAGTAAACTAACAAAAACATAAGTTTATTTAAACCGATTTCAGTTCAAAAATACGCTCAAAATTAGCCAATCCTTTCCTTTAAACCAACAAACTGAAAAAGGTTCACCCTAAACTGAAAAAACACTAAAATTCATAGAAAATTATATTTCTGAAAATAATATAAAAAAACAAATATGCAAAAAGTAACAAGACTGAAGTAAGAGTGACAATTTCACGGTTTAACTACCCAACCAGTGGGAAATAACAAGACTGAAGTAAGAGTGACAATTTCACGGTTTAACTACCTAGGCCAGTGGGAATTTAGGGTGTAAATGAAACCCTTCAGAATTCTATAATGTCTACAAAGTACACTGCAGCTGTAATATTACTCTAGTGAAGGATTTATGCATCGACTCTAGAGAATCTGAAAGTGCTCCGTGTTTGTCAACCGGGTTTGGTCAGATGGGAAAAGACGCCGAGTTTTTGTGTTAACTCACAGGAAATGACAACAACTTTATGATACAGTAACTTGCTTTTACAAGCTTCTTGAAGCATTTAATTTTAGAACTATAAGACTTAGAAATTTGATTCTCTAAGCCGAACTTGACTCTCTAGGCTGAGATTCCTTGTTTTTCTTCTTCTATTATCTGTTCAACACGGATAAGAACACTTTCGACCATGTATAGACTACTGTCAGCACAATGGAGCGTCTCCAGTTGCTGCTCTGGTGTAAGATTTTCTAAAACCTTGCTTCCGATTGTCATATCGCATTTAAAGTCATCGTCAATGTTACTGGCAGGATTTCCTCCTTCTCGTATAATGCGAATTTTATCCTGGATGAAGGAATGCAATACCTGAAGTTCTTCTCTAAGGATTTTTAGGAAGTTCTCCTCAATTGCAGTAATATGAGTCCAGATTCCAGTAGCATTTCTACCAGGTTTGTCTCGAAGCACAAGATAACGAAGAAGATTCAGCGAAGCTAGAATTCTGTCACCCTCTTCTAACAGACTTCCTTTTGTTGAAGGCGTGTAACTGAAGAATCTGGTCAGGAATTTCTTCAGCAAGACCACCGCGTAACTCTTGTCTGCTTGCTCATCGTCCAGGCATCCACAAATCTCGTCTTTAACCAGCATTGCAACATATGCTTGAACATTACTCTGGGTGTAGGATTGTGAAACAAAGTCAAGCAGAAACAATCGGCCATTCCCATCTAAAGATGAAAGAAATTTCTTGAACAATGTCACGGCTAACTGATTCAGCTCCTTCACCTTACAGGAAATGGTGGTATTCATGACACTTCGAAGCAGTTCTTGTGTTTCATCACATTGCAAGATATGACTATCGAGACTCTGGGCAGGGAAGTTATTCAGTAAACACAAGTAAAGTCTCATTCCTTTGTAGACAAGTTGGCTATGGACGGCTTTCAGAAGTACTATAACAAAACGTCTGTTAATCTCAAACATATACTGCACTGTATAGATGCGGGGAAGTGACTGAAAATATAGACGCTGGTCAAAAATGAGGTAGGCCAAAACGGCAAGTCCAATTTCAGGCACCAGTGACTCGGTAATAAAGTCAGTCTCCTGATCAGAAACATCTAGATCGTCTGCTGAACAGCTCCGTGATGACTGTTCCTTTTCTACTCGTTCTCTGTGTCTTACGGTTCTGGCAATATTCTCGTTTTTCTCCAGAATGTCTTTGAATGCTTTGACGAAGTTTGGCTGAAGTTGACTGATCAGCTGAACACAACGTTCTCCGCACAAACAGCTAATGGACTTTGGTTCAGTGATAGAAAGATTCAGATAACCCAAGGGTCGATCGAGAAGCTTAATCAGACACACAGTTAAACTTCTCACGTGCTCCTGAACTTGACTATGTACACCTGCAGACATCCCATTAACCCATGACAACTCTTTGACAAAGGGCTCAACGAAATCCAGAAATTCCATAACCATCGAGGATAGCTTCTCAGCAGTCGGACTGCTACCCGAAACCAGAGTCTCAACCAGGTCCGGTTTGTCTTGCGGAAGAGAAAGAGACACTAAGTGATCGTAGAGGTTTTCTATAGCCAGATCGAGAGAGTGATATTTGTGGTTCCCCAGTAGCTGGATTGATTTGCCGATTGGATGCAGCAAAGCTCTGAACTGGACATCATCCTTGAACCTATCAGTCTGATCCAAAAGAGCTATGATGACCTCTTTCGGAGAAGAGACTTCAGGAAGAAGATCAATCAACTCCATGCAGGCAGCAACCATTGTCGGCTGCTGTGAAAATGCCTCGTCCGTAAGCAGAGAGAAGAGTTCTGGTATGACATCAAGAACACGTTCCTCCAGATCGAACTTTGTAAGATGAGTGTTCAAAACCGATAGCAGCTCCGATACTCGGCTGTCGATTGCATTCTTATCCATTTCCTTAAGTTCTGACAAAGTCACGAAGAGACTAGTGGTTTCTACAAACAAAATACAGTCTTAATAAAAGCTTTAAACAACTCCAACAAACTGCTCTCTATAATACAAATTACATTATACAAATAATTTTATATTATTTTATATTTATATTGGAATAGTAGAGGTTATACAGATTTAAATAAAGGACGAGCAAAAAATTAAATGCCAGTGCTAGTGGTAAATACCATTGTCAGCATCACAAAATGGCTAAAAAACACAACCCCAAGCTCACTGGCAAAGTTAACACCACTCCTAAAGCTAAACTAGCTATGGCACAAAAAGCAAATGGTACACACACAATAAATTCAGTTAGTATATTGTTAAACTATTTGAATGCACTAACAATACAGTATTGCATAGGGTACAAAATTCTTCATAATAAAATACATTATTTAAGCAATGACAGCAATTACTGCACATGTTTATCCAGTACCACAAAAATTTCACTGGAAAAAGAATATAATTATGTTCTCCATGCAGGCGACTGTAATATGTTTACTGCAATGTAACAATGACTTCCGAATTTATTCAGCAACTAAAATGTACATCCCAAGTACTTCAGTCAAAGTAATCAAAAGTGCGGTTTAGCGAGCGCTATACAGTTCAGTAACAGACAACGACAACGCAAAACTCGGCAATTTTGTCCTTAAAAAGAAAAACCCATAAGAGCAGCATCTTTCCTGAAATTCTACCAAGTTGCAATAATGGGTTTGTCACCAAGCTCGCAACCCAATAGGCACGCCTTGCACTTATGTGAATGTACACCTTTTCAATACCGACTACGCAATTAAATGTCCCCATAGTTTTTAATATAATTTCAATTATTTTAAAGCACACATTCTCACAAAATATTTGGTTCACACAGACGCTCATTTACTTTCTAAAAATGAAATTGATGCCTCTTAGTAAGTTTTCCTTGCTGAGAAGTTTCTCGGGCACAGCATCAAAATCAGAGATTTTGAGAATACCTACCCACTCTATTGTTCGTTCGACACAGATTCTACATTTGATGACGTAATGAACCAGGATGGACCGGTGTAATCATCAGAACATTTCCATAAAAACGACACAAAATCGATTAAATTCTTATAGTTTTAAAATCGTTTTTTCTTTTAAGCATCTTGATTATAAATGTTTAGAACAAGAACTGCTCTGTCACGTTTGCTTTGCATTAGATGCAGTTGGTGTTTATTCGAACTATATATAATTTTGGATCTTGACCTGGAATCGAACCCCTTTTGCCTATCGATTTGGTTTTGACTACATGCCTATGAATAAGCTGGTCCCCGTGAAGTGGCTTTCGTAGGATGCTGTAGAAATCTAGAGATTATGATTAAGATATACCAAAGTTGAATCACAGCTGTTGTATCATATTGTTTTTTGTTGTAATTATGTTTTCCGCTATTTTTAGAGAGTGGGAGTTTGCATCGCGCTAATAAAGATTACGTACTGTATTTGCCTATGAACTAATTGTAATCGTAAACTCGAGATTTCTACAGCGCAGGTAAGTCGCGGGAACCAGCTTATTCACAGGTGCTCAGTCAAAAGAAAATCGATAGGCAAGAAGGGTTCGGTTCCAGGTCAAGATTCAGCAGGCAGGCAGGCAGGCAGGCAGGCAGGCAGGCAGGCAGGCAGGCAGGCAGGCAGGCAGGCAGGCAGGCAGGCAGGCAGGCAGGCAGGCAGGCAGGCAGGCAGGCAGGCAGGCAGGCAGGCAGGCAGTGGCTCTTGTTTGAAATTGTTTTTGCAGGATAGACAAGGGGAAGAAGAAGAATCAGGATATGAACTGCGGAGAGGAGTGTACGGCTTCACTTATAAGATGCCATCGAGTGATGCCTTGTATATTATGTTAACGACGAAGAAGTCCAGATCTTGGATCAATATTTCGTTTTTATTTTGCTCGATCTGATTCTCGTGACATCGGTTCTAGACAGAGGCTTGTAAAGACGTATTTACGCAAGCATGGGTTCTTAATAAATATTTGTAATCTTTGTTTTTTGTGCATGCCCTTGTAATATCGCTCCGTAGTGTGGCATCATTGCCGCCGTTTTGGATAATATTTTTATTTTGGAGTTCTGTAAATAGAATTTTTAAACCAGAATTACAGAAATGGCATCTGTAAAGAGAAAGGTAGCTGATAAAAACTCTTCCGATACTTCAGTAATGGCTGTCTTGTCGAAGGCTTTAACTGCAGGCTCTGAATGGTCGGACAAGGTAAACGTGTCAAAGGTCTACTTGATTGAAAATGCAAACGAAACTCTGACTTCCTGTATAATAAAAACTTGTGTTCATTTCTTCTGTTCACCCTTTTCCCGGCTTATTACGATTTTCTTGAAGTCTTGCATTTACTAGGGATAGACCATTACCAAAAATTAAGAAAAGACCACAATATGACCTCCCCAGTCTACGAGAAATATTAGAACCCCGAAAGGTACCGTAAGGACTGTCGACGAAATAAGTAAGTAAAATGGATCCAGAGAAATTCAAAGAGGTTTTGACGAAGTAATACAAGTAATTGAGATAAAACAGTCAATTGTTGAACTGTTGAATCCAATTTAACCCACTTCTATTCTGCCTCAACACTTTACGCCATCCTATCACCTTAAATTTGGAAATCACTCCATGGCCATAGATGCTCCACTCCTGTGAATTAAAATCCCACCAGAATTATGCTATAAACTCACCAAAACTTCACCCTTTGTACACAAATTCTATCCTGATTCCTCCTCTTCCCCTTATCTGTCTTGATGCTTCAATTCTAAACACCTTCCACCATATCTGTGTGACTGTCTGCCTTTGAATTTTGACCTGGCCTGACCCTACCTGCCAACTGATTTTGTTTGACTGAGCACCTGTGAAGAAGCTGGTTCCCACGAATTGGCTTTATTTGGGCACTGTAGAAATCTTGAGTTTACAATTACAATTTACCAATGCAAAAAAATTTTCCCAAGTAGTTTTTTATGTGTTTTATTTATTAACTTTTGTTGTGTTGAACTGTTTCAGGACAGCTGTATTGAGTTGCTATGCACAAATTCCGGTAGTTGTTGTTGCATTATATTTCAGATGCATTTGCAATCTGCCATCATTATTACAGAGTGGCACACAGTGTCCTGTTGCTAATGTATTGCCTTTCACGTTGGCAGCAGGTTTGACTCTTGATATATATCATGCAAAATTGACACTTAGTTGTCAAGCAGTTTTTGGATTGCTCTTCAACCGAAATATCCTTCAACCCCAGGACTGCTTTTCAGATCTCTTGTGGATGAAGGCATGTAAGAAATGAGGGCTTGTCATGCCTTGCTTTACCTCATCTTGCATAAACACTTCATGTGTGTTTTTGTTTTAGGATGAATTTTTAGATGTAGTCTACTGGCTTCGTCAGATAATCGGGTTATTAGTTGGGATCACTTGGGGCATTTTTCCAATCAAGGGACTGATTGGCATTATTCTGTAAGTTACTGTTATTTCTCAATTACTTGTAGACTATTTGACTCTTATTTTTATAATTTAACGACAGATTTTATTTGCCACCTGGGAAGCAAGTGGCAAATCGTTTGATATGCATTAGTCAAGGACTTTGAATTTGTCTGTTGCTGGGTAAATGGCCGGGAGAAGTTTACCACCTCTGCATTCTGTTGTGCAATGGCCAGACTATACTATACCAGTACTGACGCTAGTAATAATAATAATGGTAATGATGATGATAGTCATAATAATTCTGTAGCACAACAGCGTAGCTGAGACCTAAGACCTGTAGCATGTGCGTATAATGAAAATTTAAAAGTCAAGTGAAATGTTGAAAAAGAAGGGTCTTAAGCCGTGATCTGAAAGAGTTGAGCAGTGGTTCATGCTTCAATTCTTCACTTAGGGGAGAACAAATGGCATTAGCAAATAATTAATTGTTTAATTTATGCTTGTTTCTTAGAGCATCGTTTTTGTTTTGTGTGATTTTTTTAGATTCTTTGCTGTCAACATGGCCATTGTTTACTTGTACTTCAGTATGTTCCAGAAAGTCGATGAGGAAGACTATGGCGGAATAACAGAGATTTTTAAAGAGGGTCTGATGACTTCGTTTGCAACGTTTGTTGTAAGTCATCTTTGGATTTGATTGCTTAAGTGGAGTACCAATTTAAATATATTTTGTCTCATTTGATGCAGTGACTGATTATTTCATCGCTCATCTTGTGGAATGCTTGCGTTTGTGCCTTCTCTCAGACTGTGTAGGGAAATTTAGCAAGGCTTCAACACGCTTTGCATAGTGCCATCAATTGATACTTACCATTTGCTATTGGCACTACTGGGTATATACGGTAACTTTAAGTAAACAAGGTAAAGGCAACATTATTTTGCTCAACTATACAGAAACTCCTCAAAAGCATGGCCCAGAGGTTTGAAGGATCACGGCATCCCAACAACGAGACACATTTTTTGGTCCTGTATTTGTCTATAAAACCAGCTTTACTGTTACATCAGTTGTATAGTATGGTTTTCATATTTTAACACTAATATAACAGTATTCAGTAATATCATTTTTCAGCTATTTACTTTACTAATCCCATTTTACAAACTGTTAATTTACGAAACTTGTTTCAGAAACTCAGAAGGATACAGAACAGATTCTTTGACAATCCTTCTTTGGGTTTGAAGTTAGAATTAGCACAACAGCACCACATCATAAACACCTATTGGAGTTTGATGAGATTGCATTATCATAGCACTTAATTCGAACAGAACTTTAGATTGGAAAAACAGCATATTAGCTTCAGTTTTAATGCAATTAATACAGATGCATATCGTATCTTTTTCAGGTTGCAATTAATACAGATGCACATTGTATGTTTTTCAGGTGGCTTGGATAATCTTTTACTCGGCTCTCCATGTGGACTGAGGTTTTTAGATGTCTCCAAGATACTTGCCATTGACCGAAAAACAGCTGATTTGCCCAGTCCATTTACAAATCGTGTCCAAATAAACTGAGGCAAATCGAATGCACAGTGTGGTTCACAGTTCGTGTAAATATTCCCTCATGAACGAATATCAGGAATTTAAAGCTGTCAGTTTTCTTAGTTCTGATTTTAATATCAAGAGGATTATGGAAGACTTAACGTATGTTGAAGTGTGACAATTAATGATTTATGAAGCAGTTTAGTCACGTGAACAGTGATTCTCTGTGTGGTTTTTTGGTCGGCAGCAAAACGTATTTGCAAGAATTGAATGATTATATATTTCAGTGTTCAAGTTTTGGTGTGTTTTGAGCTTTCATACAATGTAAAGTTTAAGATGGCAAATCACATTCAAGAGGTTATGCTTTAGATCTGAATTCATGTTAGCCTTCCCCTAGGTCCATGAAATGCAGTTGCAAGGCAATGTTAAATACCCGTGGCTGCCTTTCATGATAAATTCTCTCCCTCCCTCCCTCTGTCTGTCTGTCTGTCTGTCTCTTTTTCAATGTGTTATGTATCGTTTGCAACAGTCCCGCAAGTAATTTAAATAAGCAAATACTTTGCATATGCCTACACATGCTCGAGGTTCTGCTGTTGGGGTCACTGGACCGTAAATGCAATGTTTGTTAATTCAGTGAATCGTGAAAACATGACCAGCATCTAGACAAGTGGGGCATGTTATATGGAGCTATCAGGAAGGGTGTGATTTGTAGGGCAAACTAGTTCACACTGACTGCCATTGGGCTGCATCTTACCAATTTATTTCACTTCTGCCCAGATACCAGGCGAGCCTTTTCCATAATGCTTCATGAAATCATACCCTTCGTATCAGAGGCTGTCCGGGATCTGAAGGTTGGGGTGTGTGATGTGATGGTATGGTAAAAAATGTTAGCCAATAAAGTTAATGGGGCACAACTTCTATACAGATAGGCCTCGACATTTCTAAACATTTATATAGCGCCTTCAGAACCTCTCAAAAGCAGCCCACAGGTTTGCTGGTCTGTCTGTCTGTCTACCTATCCTTTCTATCGATAAATATATAGATATATACAACTACACATAGGCCTACAGGTTTGTACAAGCATACATATGGGGCACTAAGGGTGCGGAATTACAAATCGTAATCGTAATCGTAATCTCGAGATTTCTACAGCGCTCAACAAAAGCTAAGTCGCGGGAACCAGCTTATTCACAGGCGCTCAGTCAAAGACGAAGAGATCGTCAACACGGTGTCTGAGACCTAACGAATAAAACAACTAGGCCAAATATCAGTCTGCCACCAAATCGAAGGGGCGTACGTCCAGCACGCTCCCTTCGAATCCGCTACTGCCACTCATAACCGTTAGATTACAAGATTCGTCGTTCACCATAACCCCCCCCCCCCCTTGTCTAGATAATCATCATGTTTTCACGGTGCAAGCCTAACTTCATCTATTGACATCTTGTATAAGTTTGTGCCACCCGAGGCGCTGAAAGTCAGCCAACTGCCTGCCGTACAACTCTGACCCAGAACAGGCCGCATTTGTGTACGCTAGGCATACAGTTTTAGCTCATGAAATTTTTCGCGTGTACGCTTAGCTGTGTATACGTGCGCATTCTTTCATCCGCGTTACCTATACGTAGTCCTTACATCGGTCATGGCAATATTCTGTTATTTTGTCAGCTTTCTGCTTATTATTCGCAAATGTGAACTTGCATCGGGTAAGATATGAGATTTTTTATGAAGTGCTGTATGCTGTTTATTGTGTTATAGCGATTGTTAAAGTGAAAATAGGATAAAAATAATTATTAAGTCGGTTTCCTATGCATGGCAGTCGACTATGTGAGGCTGTAAAGATGCGTTGGAGGCTGTACATGACCATGCTTAGGGCTGCACTATTTTGTTTACAAACACGCGTAATACCGACTTACATCTGGTCCGAGTATGACATGCCGTTCCCACTTAGAACACACATTTGCAGAAGACTGATAGCTTTCTCTGGGAATCCAAAAACAGAGGTGTGATGATCTTACCTGGAAACCTAGAAGACTTATGGCCTGCTCCACGGACCTAGAGACATGACCTGCTCCATGTGAAGACAGAGAAAACTACTGGCAACCCAGATGTCTATATCTGCAACAGTTTCCCTACTGCCTAAGACTTACTTTTATTTTTATGTATTTTGTTTGCTTTCCAGTTGCATCAAACCTTTCCATCTCTTCCACCTCATTTCCACCAGCTCAACTGCTTCCGGTTCATGAAACATCAGGCGGATCATCAAGCGGATCAGCGAACAATGATAGCAGTAAACAACCAACTTCATAACTTATAAGTTAATATAGTAAAACCCCATTGTAGGTGTACTTTACTGGGGTGTGTAAAGTTGAAATTTGATTTATGGTTTATTTATTATAAATTTATGTAAGTTTATCATTAGGTGATATCATTATCAGTTCCACTATATCAGGTGAGATCATTATCAATTCCACTGGATCATCCTATTGGAAGCGTGGTTCGAAGGTTCGAAGGTCGAAGGTTCTACTGGTCAGTTGCATACATGACCACAGCAATCCAACAACATAACACCTTCAGTTGGGAGGTTAAAAGGTCGCATTTGTTTATTAACCCCTATCTTTTTCTATATGAAACATGTATAGCACTGTATATACATGTGTAAGATATGTTTGTAGCTCTTAATAGCAGGATAATTATGTTTTAGGCAACTGGCCTTTGATTCTCCTGGTGTGTGCTCTGAGCGTCGTTGTCATTGCTGTAGTAGTTCAACTCTTCTGCTGTTGGTGAGTCATATTATGTCTTGTATATCTTCTTCTTCTTCTTCAGTGTTCTGCCCTTAGGCAGATCCAAGAATCCAATGATGCCACTCTTCTTTGTTTTCTGCCCTCTCCCTGACTCTTTGTAGCCCCATCTTCTTCCTTTATCCATCATCCAGTCCAACAGCTTATTCCTTGGTCTTCCTGGAACCTTCTTTCCCTCCATTCTTCCTTCAATCATTGTCCTCAGGAGAGAGTTTCCACGCAGGATGTGACCAATCCTGTTCATTTGTCTCCTGCTTATTGTACAGACCAATGTCCTTCCTTCCTTTACCAAGTTGAACACCTCTTCATCATCTTCATGTATATAGACACTTTTAACTAAAACACTTAATACATAAATATACACATATATATTAAACGTAATGTATGCTTATACTTGTAATTTTATGTTGTGGCTGTGGCACAAAGTATACCATCTGTATTTCTTTGTTTTTGTTGATGCACGCAGTTGCAACAGAACTAGAAAGAAGAAATATCCAGGAAACGATGATGAACAAAATGTGTTGCTCGACTCTCCAGGTAAGATTGCAACGGTATATACACCATGAGCCTTGAATAAAGCCAAAAAGTAATTGTATACGCTACCCTACCGCTTCACTCAAACACACGTTACCTAAATAAATATTAATCTGACTCTGAAACCCCAAGTGACTTAAAATTGTAGACCATTAGAATTATTTGACCATCAGCCTGCTACTCTACCTCCTACCCTATTATGCCTAGTGTGCCTACTACCTTGCCCCATTCTCTCAACACACATTATGCAAGTAAATAATTATTGACCTGAAATTTGAACCCAACTGACTTAGCTAAGTGGACCCTTAGAATTACCTTACCATCAGCCAGTTTACCCCTTCCCAGCTAGCTACCTTGATTTTGAGTTGGAGCACTAGAACAGTGTCAGACTGTTTAAATTGACATCAAGAGCTGGAGACTAGGCTTTTAGGGGTGTTGTTTTGCAATTAAGAATCTCCTACTGCACTAATGCATTGCTGTTGTGAATTGTAAGTAAATTCCTGCCTATGACTTGCTTTCTTTTGATAGGCGAGTTGTGTTGGTATATTACTATGGCTTCACTTCAATAAGCTACTTGGATGAAGTCTTATCTTGGGATAAGTAAAATAAAGCATCCCTTATCCCACAAGTGACATTTAGGGAAGGAGCTCATTTCCTTTTCTTTAAGCCCCTGAGCCAGCAATGGACGAATCCCAAAGTCCTGGACACAGGGCCAGTGCATCGCAGGACTTGCCTCTTACTTCCCAGCTTACTCCGGTACCAAATTATACTGCTTGGTGATAGAGGCACAGTGTGTGCGAACAACTTGCCCAGGGTCGTTACACAAAGTCAAACCTGCAACCACATGATCATTGACCAAATGCATTACCGTGCTGACCACCGTGCTGCTAGGGGTACAAATGGATGAATCACGTCAGATGACGTTAGAGAGGGACTGAAACATGTGGGTAAAGGTTGCAAATGCCTTTTAAGACATAATATATATATTTAATGTCTTATTCAAATTATGTATTCTATGTATTGAAATATATTCAGATCTTAAAGGAGCTTTTTACTCATTTTTACAGAGCAAATAGAGACAGTTGAGAAGAAGCAACAGCCTAGATCTGCACGTAATGAATCGAAGGAGGATTTTGATACGGGTGTCCTAATTTCAGTTAAGCAGCAGCTTCCAACAGATAAATCATTTGATCCAGCCGAGAGTAAGGACTACCAAGGTGTTCCGAAAGGACTGGTGAATATTGGAAACACTTGCTACTTCAACGCAATGCTGCAGTGTCTAAACCACACGTATCTGCTTGGCACAAAGTTGTACGCACCTGAGCAGTCTGGAAAACTCACAGTTTCGTTCAAGGAATTTCTAAATCTAATGCAATATGAGAAGATGCCATGCATTGTCCCAAACTACCTCCACTCGGTGTTTTGCGAACTGGTGCCGCGCTTTGCAGATGGCAAGCAGCACGACAGTCACGAATGTCTTCGACACTTCCTGGATGAACTGCGAAAAGAGGAAAGAGCCAGCTGGTTGACACTAACTCAAGACGAGAAGAGGAAGACGATGACTCTGGTTGACAAACTATTTGGTGGTCACTTCATGACGATTTACACTTGCGGTACATGTGGGGGGCCATACCACGTCTGTGAACCATTCCTGGACATCAATCTTATTTGCCTGACTGATGCACACAGTAAGGACTTGACAGAGAGCTCGAATCTATATCAGACTAACACAAGCGATAAAACAGACTCTGTTGAAGTTGCAACACGCGAATCTCTCTATTGTGAAGCTGCAAAATTAGTGGTAACTCCTCTGAATTTTCAGTCAGCCAACAAACTGCAGAATTCACAGCAGTGTCCTTCAGTTGAGGATTGCCTGAGGTACTTCACCAGAACAGAATTTATGGCAAATGGATATCTTTGTCACAGTTGCTGCAAAACATTCCAGCAGGATCACAGCAGGAGTGGTGCACAGCTGACCTCTGCAACAAAACAAACAATCGTATTGAATCCACCAGCAGTTCTAACTCTCCATCTGAAAAGATTTGAACAGAAACCCAGCGGTTCAGTAAAAATCAACACAAAAATCTCATATGAAGAACTTCTTGATATAGCACCCTACTGCAGCTTATGGTGCATGAGGAATGAAAAACAAGAAGAAAATATTTGGTACGCCCTTTACGCAGTGGTGGTGCACATTGGTTCATCGTTGAAGTCCGGTCACTACATCACTTTTGTCAAAGTAAGAGACAACAATCAAAACTTGGAAAGATTTATTCAGAAGAACTATTTTGATCGGGACTTGACTGCAGACCAGCTGGTAGAGATGATGAAGCAACAGAAGGTAACGGAAGGTCAAAGGAACACATCGTGGAAGGCAAAAGGACAAAGCGGAACGTGGTATCGGATGTGTGACTCTGAAGTTCATCGAGTTAAAGCCCAAGAGGTTTTGAATCAAAATGCGTATCTACTCTTCTACGAAAGATTGGATAGTGCAGACTTGTAACTGCATCCATTCACGTATCATGTATTCTGTGATAAATGTTATCTGAAATTACACTTAGTTTATGTGCAGAACAACATCAACGAACTGATCAAAGATGGCCCTGATCAAAAATTAAAATATACAGACGACTACAAGAGAAAACTGCCAGTAATTCTAAAAGAGATGCAAAAAGTGTCCTATAATTTAATGTGTGTTATGTCCATTATGTAATGTTCTCTACCTTCTTTGCAGTGAGTGATAACTTGCCTGTAGTTATGTGCAATGCTTGAAACTTTCAACTCATTAATATGGGGTGATGTGGTGTATGACAGTCTAGTGGTTAGCATACTGGGCTGTCAGTCATAAGGTCACAGCTTCAAATCCCCCACCATGGTAGAAAGGTTTTCAAGATTTTGTGCCCCCTGGCGAACTTGGCGATAATGAGTACATTAACTGTACACTGTTGGTGAGAAAATCAGACATCGAAGGAGACTGGCCACCTGCTTTCCTGTGCCGAGGCTAAGAAAAATAAAGTTGCTAACACTTCTCACCCATGGCTGTCTCTCAGGGCTGGTTTAAGGGACTGCACTTTTTCTAATACGAGGTGAATGTGCCAAATTAATTTTAAAGTGAAGCCAAAAGGTGTTTGAAAATATAACAAACCATAACATGGTATTTAAGTGGTTCACAAGACTTCATCTGTGTTAAGACTCTCTTCATTTTACAATATTACTATAGCCAGTTTCTCCTAACGTTCAGTTAAAAGCTTTGATACTGTTATGAACTAAGATACTTTTATTCAGATTGCACTACAAGTCTACAGCTTATGCACTAAAGAATTTCTGCTTTAATGTGCCTGTCAGCTTCAGAAATAATTTGATTTTTGGTGCGCACACAGATTCTTCAGTGGTTGTGCTTTCTTTCTAGCGATAATCTTGGTTACCACTTGATCATACCTAGTGTTGAGTTAAAGTGTTAGCTGCTTCAGCATTATGTCTTGAAGGTTTTGCACTTTGCATTTTATGTAAATCTATGTTTTTTGCTTGTGTGCACAGACTACTTATTTGAATTAAAAACTGAAGTTTTGTTTATTTGTTGACACCAATGTTTTGCCTGTTTATTTGTTAACACCAATGTTTTGCCTGTTTATTTGTTAACACCAGTGTTTTGCCTGTTTATTTGTTAACACCAATGTTTTGCCTGTTTATTTGTTGACACCAATGTTTTGCCTGTTTATTTGTTAACACCAATGTTTTGCCTGTTTATTTGTTAACACCAATGTTTTGCCTGTTTGTTTGTTAACACCAATGTTTTGCCTGTTTATTTGTTAACACCAATGTTTTGCCTGTTTATTTGTTAACACCAATGTTTTGCCTGTTTATTTCTTAACACCAGTGTTTTGCCAGTTGTATCAGTCATGTCCCTCATTTGATTTTTCATGTCATTGAGTTTGCCTCCACAAATTGGTTTTGGTGAGGGTTGCCCAGCAACTTGTAAAGTATAAAAAATAAAGTCATGATAAAACTGGTAAACTAAAAGGCAAGGAAGGCTGGGAAACTAAAGAAAAAGATTGGGGATAAATATGGGAAACTTAAAACAAGGCAAAGCAAATGGAAACGTCATGAGAAAAATCCACAGAAACCTCGAAAAAGATCATCAAAAAGCTGGAAGAAGACTTCATGAGAAATTTTGGAGACTTGTAAAAGATCTTTAAAAACCCAAACTAAAAAACAAATGATTTTTGTAAATATAGGAGATTTGAAGAAATCTTTTAAAAATCTTGACTGAAAGCTACATATTAGTGGTTTGTTTATACGTACATTTAAGTACAGTCAACTGGAGTTGATATTTGACAAGCATTGATGAGCAACAATTAAACCCTTCTGTGAAGGCAAAGAGAAAGGAACGGCATGACGAATGTAAACGTAATCTCCAAATTTCGAAAGCGCTACGTAAGAGCTAAGCGCGGGGCACCAGCTTATTCGCCAGCGCTTCGTCAAGTCAATGTGGTTATCCAAAGATGCCATTGTCAAGAACCAAGTCCAGCTGCCAGAATATCAGAGAGAGAGAGAAGCAGGAAAGGAGCTGTTGGGTGGGTTGTGTTTAAGCCGAGAGAAAGGGAAACGCAGCGGATTGGATGGATCAGGGTGGGATTTCTTGAATAGGTGAGACTTGTTATGTAATGTAAATGTAAATCGCCACATAGAAGCCGCGATGGTGTGATGTCTATAGAAATTTTAAATGTCGGCTATTTTTTTTATCAGACCCTAATAATTACGTATTAACATTTGGTGAGGTCTGTAGTAAATCCGATACGCTGAAGATAAAGGGTAGACAAACATCACCGTACGCGCTACCGCATGCGCCTCATATCAGCCAAGTGCTAGATATACGAATATATGGATAATTAATATTCATGATATATTAATATTCATGATTTTCGAGAATGAGCCGAAAGTATATAGCGCAAAGCACCGGCGCAGATTAAGAGTTGAGCCCTTTTAGCGTTGCGCAACGGCTGCAAATGGGACATTGGCAAAGCAGAATAAGATTAGCAATCAGTCGAATCACGATTAATAATTGCTTTATAGAAGCGAAGCGTGCAAGACACATTCTACGAAGATTCTCACGCAGCACCTGCGATTCTACGGTGGGTTTCATAGCAGTTACGTGACGTGGCTTTCAGCGTCTGTTGAAGTGGCTTCGTCTGAATTTGACATTGCGAAGCCTATCGCGCCATGTCCAAAGGTATGCGTGCACCGTATGAGTTTGCATTTTGGCTACTTTTTCCTCGTGAACTTATTATGTTACAGGTATTTTCACACGGCTCATACAGGGTGGCGGCCTTCAGAAGTCGCGGCATTCCGAAAGTTCATACATAATGTTAAGTATATTGTTGAGATGTCTCAGAGCCTAACAAAATATCGGCTTCTTGGCGATCAGCGTATTGACTGACATCTCTCTAGGCAGTTCAGGGTGCACAGTTGGATAGAGACCCATTTCAGCAGTGATAAAACCGATAGTGTGCAGCTGTTTTTTTATAACTAAATCCTGAATTTGCCAATCAAACTTATTTTAAGCTTATAAGCTTATGCTATGGAATTTGTACAGTGATAGGTTTGCCTTTAAAAGGCAAACTTAATCAGATCAAATCCACAGAAGCAACAATGTTGAGCCAGCTTCAGTGTGGGGTGGAACTCCTGAAAATGATTTCACAAAAGCCAGGGCAATTGCCTACTAATGTCGAAGTGTTTATGGTCTTGTGGTGGTTATAAATGTTGGAAGATAGGTAAGTTATGACCACTTAAGATAGGTAAGGTAAGACGTAGTTTTAGAAGGAGTGTTACTAAATGAGGAAAAAGAAATATCCCAGTGTTTGCAAGGTCTGCACCAGGAAGGTGAAACTTCCTCATTATCAACTACAAATAACCGATGCTTCCTAAATGTTTTCGCCATAAGCCACTGACTTATCACGTGAGCAGTAACGTTGGGACCTGTGATCTGCCCCATACAGGATTGCACATTTGTTAGGTCTAAACTGAAAGGCAGCTGTAACAATGAGCTAAATTCAACGTTGAAAATATGTAAACAATGAAACAGTTTGTGCACAGGCAGAAAATGGTTGAGCAGGCTATCCTCAGAAGTTGTGTACACACACCTGTGCACAGCATAGAGGAAACACTGCAAATAACACCCTAGTTATGGTTGAGCAAACTGCTGGAGGATCTGTCTGAGCTAGGCCATAAAAGGCTAATCATGCTATATGAAGTATCACTTTTTGTTAGGTGCAGTTTCGTTTGCTTGCAAGTTGTATAATAAGTTTCGCATTGTCTTATATATTTGTTCAGGTATTAACATCAGACAATGCAGTAAAAATTAATAGAGTACAGTACATTACAATTCAGCACAGAACAAGACAAAAGATGGAATACGATACGATAGGACCTACAATGCCATACTAATACAGTGCTGTGATGCTGCATTTTGTATGCTTAAAAATCACTTAGTGTTATCCGTGGCATGTTGCATCTTCAAGACTGTTTCAGGTAAGACTGTTTCAGGTTGCTAACGGACTTTACTAACACGGACATCTAATCTCCTGTGCTTGAAGTAATCTAAAACCAAATTCACACTTATAGGACTGCATGACCAGCTCAAGAAAATTTCTGACCCCCATCTCTCTCAGCCTGGACTCTGCCTTCACCCACACCTTTACTACTAATTCTTCTGTCCACAACTTAGGTGTGACCAAAACCTCAGCTTCTGTGATCAAATAACCCATCACTCTTGCCCTTACTTCATGCTTATCCTTGACCTTCACAGATTGCACCCTGTGCTTGACTTCAAAACTGCATCTACCATCGCCACATCCATAGTCCCTGCTAAACTAGACTACTGCAATTTGCTTTTCCCGATCATAGGCTCCACCCAAATAAGCCGCCTTCAAGCCATCCAGAATGCTCTTGCTCGTGCTGTCACCAAAACCCCCAAATACCATCACATCACTCCTGTTTGCAACTCATGTCACTGGCTTTAAATACCTGAACAAATCAAGTACAAAGTCACTTACCTACAACACACTTCAATCCTCAGAACTCTCCTATTTTCACCCGGTATTTACAATCCAACCACTCCAGTCAACCCGCTCCTCTTCTGGCATAACACTTCTTTGTCCTCCCTTAACCTCATCCTTAAAATTTGAAAATCGCTCCATAGCCATAGCTTCTCCACCCCTCTGGAATAAACTCCCGCCAGAATTACGACAATTATCTGACTCATCATAAGTACACACCAACTTTTCACCCTTTGCAATCTCTGTGCAGGTCTTTCACTCAAAACTGAAAACACTCCTCTTCCACAAGTCCTTTCCAGATTCTTCCCCTTACCCATCTTGTGGGTCCAGTTGCAAACACTAACCACTGTAGCTGACTCTCCCTGCCTGACCCTTAGATCTTGAACTGGAATCGAATCAGACCCTTCCTGCCTATCAGTTTTGTTTTGACTTAGCGCCTGTGAATAAGCTGATTCCTATGACATCGCTTACTATGGGTGCTGTAGAAATGTAGAGTTTACAGTTATGCTTAAGATTCATACTCATGACTGCTTCTCCGGATTAGCCTAAGGGACCACTTTTCTTTTTTATCAGAAGTAAAAAACATTTGGTATAGCGCTTAAAACTGGTGCAAAAGTTGACAGCTTACTTGAAGTAGAATCCTGTGTTAGCTAAGTAAATGTAGTTTCAGTCACCAAGCATTAGTTGTTCAGACAGACGCGTTAACCTCGGTTCATTTTTTGCTTCCATGTAATAGGTTTGCATCCTGGGCTTAGCATATGAAAGCCTGTGAAACTGATGGAGCCTGTTGACTGTTTGGCTGGGTCTTGTGTCGTTTATACATTAACACACTGAGCAGTGGTCTAATGGTGTTTATTCAGCCCAGTGGGTTTGTACAAAAACATAAAAATTCACAAATGAAGGCACCAGTATGGAACCACGGTGGTTTAGGAAATGCCAGAGCCATTATTTAAATACCTTACGGTGGCTGGGCTAAGCAATTAACTGTGGACACCACGGTGATGGTGGTCTGAGATGAACCATTCTTCATCTGAGTTACGTGTAACATGTCTTGAAATTGAAGCAGAGTGTTCATATGTCTAGTGAACCAATGTGTTCATGGCCTGTAACCATGGAATCCAGATGTTGTTGATCTTTGATGAACCTTTATACATGAGTTATGCTGAAATCTGAATCGAAGCAGTGTTCAGATGTCTGGTGAACCAGGATGTCCATGGCCTGTACTCAGCCACAGTGTTTGAGGTCTGCTCAGGGTTTATAGTGAACTATGGTGCATGAATTCACCCATTAGTAATGACTGGCTGTTCAAAACATGTACTGAGCCAAAGTGTGCAAGATGTGAAGTGAACAGAACTGATTAGAATCTACTTTGAACATGCAAGGGAGCTGTACTAAACATTTTATTCAAGGATAAAGAAATTTTGACAGGTGAACAACCCTGTAAGGTACCTAATAAGTAAGTAAGAAAGAAAGTAAGTAAGTAAACAGACAGGCAGACGGTCTGACTGACTGACTGACATTTGTTAACATGCCATGTGTCCATCAGCTGAGCAAGGAATCGTAGGTAGTGTAATGAGGCTATAATGTTTACTTTTTAAATTACACTTAACTGATTATGCTGTTATCATATTTTGCTATTTTCAGTCTCGCCTGAGGCTCACAAGTCATTGAGTACGGACAGCTACTAGATGAATAGTTACATAATGACACACAGTTATTGCGCAATTACATGTGCTATTATGTGCAGTCATTTGTGGCAGTTGATCTTTGGTCTCTTAATTGTGGTGGTTTGTCCTGTTTACGAAACGTATGAATGGTAGCCGTATAGGCCTGTGGTAAGGTAAGGTAATAGCTTATTTCATTATGCACACCACTTTGAGTTACTCTCTGTGGAGATCTGCTACCTTGGGGTCGTATGTGATCTTTCCAGTTTAACTTTAACCTCCTGGTATGTCTTGTAAAATTTGTTCAGTTCATTGATAAGCCATGTAACTTGTACAGAGAGGTTGTCCGGTTGTTGGATTACTGCTGTGGTATTTGTGGGTAAGCCAAAATATCTTTAGACTCCAGAACCATGCCTCTGGATACTACTGTTAAATAGATGTTTAACAAAGGATTGACTGCATGGTTACTTTAATACGAAATTAAACAACTGCTGATAAAAGTGGTGAATTTTTTTACTTATATATGTATGAGTGCTGTTTACATGATGATGAACTGTTTGTTCTTTATGACTTAGGAGCACATAGGCATTGCTTTTGTGAGATAGCCTACTTGCAAGGCACTTGGCCCGTATTTTGTCTAGATACTTGCATACTTGCCATGTGTCCATCAGCTGAGCAAGGAATCGTAGGTAGTGTAACAACAAATTAGATTAAAAGGCCAACTGTTCAAGCGTGGAGATTAAAGAAATATTGTCAATATGCGTGGTTTTACTGACAACCATGATATCGTCAATATTTGTTAAATGCTGGCTGGGAATTTCCAGTTTCGAATGATGCATGCCACATCTGGGAATGCATAACTGTCATTTACGAAAACATGTTGTTCAATGTGCAGAAGGTTGAGCGTTTTATCTTATCTGGCCTTCAGACAACAGAACGGGATAATGAGTAAAACATAATATACGGTAGTGTTACTTGTGCTAAGTCATTTCAGTAATGTAAATTTTAAATTACTTTGTTAAATGTTAAATGTAAATATGTACTTTTAAACTGGTAGGCCTACTGATGTCATGATTACTTTAGTACAAAAGTAAACAATTGCTAATAAAAATGGTGATTTTTTACTTCTTTGAGTGCTTTTATTTATCCAAGCCTTTTGAAACAGTAATGGACTGACTGTTAACTGCAGTAGGCTACTTGTTGAGCAAGATTTATTTTGCTTTATACTTAATTGGCCTGAATGGATAATACTAACTAAGGATTGCTAATTTGATTTCTTCAATTTTGGTACCCTTTGCAGATTACCAGCTAAAAATTTGAATTTATATTTAGAAATATCATCTGATATATCTGAGTATTTACCATAGATTTTTACTTGAATGCATGTGCTGCGTTTATATGTAGCAAAGGCCTCAGCAAACAGTATTCATTGCAAATACCAGTACGTTTTATGTGCAAATATTGTGCTTATTGTACTTCTTCACTGCACTGATGTGATGTCTGCTGTTGTATTTCAGATTCTGTTGCACTGATCTGTATGAAGCAGAGCACTTGAGACTTGTTTATTGTTCATCAAACCAGTGTTGCAACATCATAGGATGCACTCGAAGGTTTTGGTAACCCTTCTTTGTTTCTCCTTTCTTTTGAGTTGCTTTGCTCAACCAACCGATGTTGATGTGGAACCAAAATGCCCTAAGCAATGTACTTGCAGCAGGTTTTTCAGGAGAATCACTTGTGAACACCAAGACCTGTATGATATCCCGTCCGACATTCCAAATGTCGTTACGCAGTTGTATCTTGGCTACAACAAACTAACGTTGATCAAAACTGGATCCTTTTCCACCCTGAACAACCTTACAGACCTGAGCTTGTTAAACAATCGCATTACTGAACTCCAGAACTTCTCTTTCTCTGGACTTCAGAACTTGAAGTATTTAACGCTTCGAAAGAACAAGCTGAGAACGATCATGCGTGATGCTTTCCAGGACCTGGTGCGTCTGCAGAGACTGTTCCTCACTGATAACTTATTGACTGCAGTACCGGATTTGAGTTTTGTTCCAAATCTTATTTACTTGACTCTGGATACTAACAACTTGGAATCTGCAAACCTGTGCAATGGATCGGGCAAACTAACTAAGCTGAGTACCATAATACTTTCTAACAATGTGAATTTGACGAAGATTGGCAATGACGACTTCAAGTGCGTGAGCCGCTCTAGCGTCCGATCTGTTGATGTTTCTCGCTGTTCGTTAAAAGAGTTTGAAGATGATGTCTTCAGATTTCCGCATCTTCAGTCATTAACGCTGTCATACAATGACATCTCTTATTCTATGCTCAAGCGTATCTTCAACTCAACGGTACCTTCAGATCTCACATCGTTGGATTTGTCAGGCGTTTTACAGCCAAGTGATATTTTGCCTCCAGAACTCTTCCAAAGTCTGTCTCGAGTTAAACTGAAGCACTTATCTCTTTCCCACACGCAGGAAGTTAATCATATTACTGATGGCACATTTCAGTATTTGCCATACATGGAATACCTTGATCTTAGCAACAGTCAGTTTATTTCTGTAACGGACCGGTCTTTTTCTGTCATGCGTAACCTGACTCGAATCTCGCTTCATCACAATAAGAAACTGTCTTATGTACCCGTGTTCAACATAAGCAGTCTTCAGAGACTGGATCTAAATGACAATCCTCAGATAGATTCACTGAACAATGGTGTATTTTTTGGTTTAAATAAGCTGTTGATTTTGTCACTACGAGGCTGCAGGATACGAATAGTTCAGCGACGTGCTTTCAGTGGCCTTCAGAATTTACAGACGCTTGACTTGTCACGCAATGCCATTGGTAGCAGTAATCTCCCAAGCAAAGCACTCTCAGCTATGCAGAATCTGGTGTTTCTTGATCTCAGCTCTAACAAATTTACTGCTGTTTCAACAGAATACAATCTTTTCAGTGGGCTAAGTAAGCTTCAGTGGCTTGATTTCAGCCAAAACGACTGTGGAAACATGTCCACTCGTGTCTTTAAGCCGCTTGCAAATCTGCAGGCATTGAACCTGGCTAGGAATCGGCTTGGAAGAGTTATTGAAACCGACGTTGAGGGTCAGCTATTTCTTGGCTTAAGTAAACTTCGCAGTCTTCAACTAGTTGACAACGAAATGACAGTCTTGCAATACAAGATGTTTAGTAGCCTTACCAGTTTGCAGAATCTGAATCTGTCAAACAATTTTCTTGCATCTTGGGTAGCCGGAATGTTCAACGCATCAGACAGATTAGACATTGTCGACTTTTCTTACAATAAAATTGCAATAGTGACTGAGGAACAGCTGCTCACAGTACCCGAAAAAACCCGGCTCAATCTTACTGGCAATCCATTTGCTTGTGACTGTGACCTAAGATGGTTTCGCCGATGGATTCAAGCTCACAATTCTTCAGAGAAACTGGCCAATCTCCAGATGTACAGGTGCAGTTCACCGGATCAAATGGCCAAGAAGCCGTTACTTGACTTTAACCCTGATGAAATTGAGGCGAGGTGTCATATACTGCCTCTGATGTGGATTTTAGTGGGCACTTGCTCAGGAGTGGTAGCCGTCATGCTGTTTCTTGGAACCATGATGTACAGATATCGTTGGCAGTTGCGACTGCGTCTTTACTATGCACAAAGACGCTTTAGGAGGCGGCCAGAGGGATATATGGAAGTAGATGATGGCTTCAGTTATGACATATATGTCTCGTATGGTCCATCAGACAGCGATAGAGAGTGGGTGAGCACAGAACTAATGCCGCGATTCATTCAGAAAATTGTGGATGAAAATATAGCCTGCCAACGCATTGGCGAGGATAATAATGGTCAGTATGGTGATGAGAGACATGGTGATGAGGGACAACAGATTGTGCAAGATGGACCAGCGGGAGACAATGACGGTCTGGCAACCCCTCCAGTTCCTATTTTAGGCGAGCGGCGAGTCTTCAACGAAGAAGAGGGCGCCGCGTTTGGCTTGCCGGAGTTTGAAACGTTGGCCGAATCGATCTACAAGTCGAAGAAGATCATGCTTGTCGTCAGTGACGAATACCTTAGCGATGGACGTCGTCGGTTTGAGATGGAATGGGCGGTCAGAAGTCGCTACGAAAAACATCTGACTCTTGACGATACAGTTATTGTGGTTTGCATGGAACCAGATGCAGATGTTAAGGTACCAGCCATGTTGCATCCGATCGTTAAAAACCAGGGACTCGAGTGGACGAAGAATGATCGGGCTGGTCAAGAGCTCTTCTGGAACAAACTCAAAGAGGTTATTCAATACGAAGCCTTGCCGTTAGAGGATTAGTGATTGTAGCGCTTTCTGTGATGCGGCTTCATAATGTGCTTAAAACAATGCAATGTTTAGTTTCGCAGTTACAGTTGCTGCTTGCGAAGAAAAGGAGATGAGCGCCTCCCCTACGTGTCACTTGTGGGGTGTGGGAAACTTTATTTACTTACTGGTGACAGTTACGACTATTGAGGTTGAGTTGTCTAAAATGTTAAGAAAAACTTGAATTAGACAGTTGCGACATGAATACCATTTCTGTGTACACCATTTTTTACTTGATACTTTACGAAGGAATACCATTAAAATATTGAACATACCTTAACTGGATTTCATATTAGTTATTAAAGATTCGGATTAAGTAATGTTCCGTTTAATATTTAAATACTGCTGGGAGATGAAACGAGGACACAGCAGTGGAGCAACATCCCGAATGAACATAAATTCGTTGTATTTTTGTTATTTAATAGATCTGAATTGAACTCTGAAATAAAGCATTTTATTTGCACGAACGCGTTACAGAACTGTCGTGAGCGATAACTGTTTCACAGTTCGATCGGTAAAGGCGCTCTCCTGTATCTATTGAGTTCGTAATCGTAAACTAGAAATTTCTAAAGCGCTACTTTAAAAGCTAAGCGCAAGCACTAGCTTATTCACGAGCGCTGCGTCAAGTCAGTGGGGTCGTCCAAAGATGGCATGTCAAGAACCAAGTTCGGTTGCCAGAAGACCAGAGAGGGAAGAGGATGAGGAGCTGTTACGGTTGGTTGTGTTTAAGCCGAGAGAAATGGAAAGGCAGCAGATTCGAGTTGTAGACTCAGTTCCTTTAGTTCATAAGTTCTGAAGATGATGAACAATGAATAGGCTAATCAGAGTGCAACTGTTTGAGGGTAACTTTCGTTATATTTCGTGATCAGTTTAGAGTGTCAGATATTTGTTTGGTTTATGGACCGATTTTACAGCTGAGTTTAGTGAAGTCTGTCTGAAAATTTTAAACAACGTGGACTGAAAAAGTGGGAAGACAGAAGCCTATTTTTGCCGTCTAACTTTTCAAACTGGGACGGGTTGAGCAGTCTTACGGATAAAGGTTCCGACACCCATGAAGGCACTACTTAATATTAAACACCCATGGGTAGGCTACACAGGTCCAACGTGCATGCATTAGTTACATACTTGCATACATTCGTGCATACATATGCCATATACTCGAATGCAAGTTAACAGCGGGTTTAGCCTTAAATTTTGGGCGACATTTGAGCTCAGTTGTGTTAAAAGCAACAGATAGGCCTAGAATGTATGTATGTATGTATGTATGTATGTATATAGTCTTTTATATATATATATATATATATATATATATATATATATAGAGAGAGAGAGAGAGAGAGAGCATTTTAACAACCTCTCAAAAGCGCTGTGAACATGGCTGCCCAGTTAATTTGAACAAATGAGTCCTGACTAACGAAGAGAGTGTTTCTTTAGCCAAATTAACAGAAATAGAACGAATGTCTATAGGAAGACTGTTCCACAGAGAAGGACCCATGCAGGACAACGCACGGTGTTGTCGTGACTGTTCCACAGAGAAGGACCCATGCAGGACAACGCACGGTGTTGTCGTGACTGTTCCACAGAGAAGGACCCATGCAGGACAACGCACGGTGTTGTCGTACTGATGTACTGCAGCGAGGAACTTGACCACGACCAAACATCTGAAGCCCCAACTTTTCCGTTTTCTCAACCTGATGATGACTCTTAACTTCATATTTTAATTAACGTTTTCTTAGATTCGCCTGTACAGAAAAGTGGCGGCTCTAGGATTACTTGCTTGGGGAGAGCATTTCCAGCGGGGGCACCACATTCTGGCAGTCCACCATTTGGAGGGTTTGGTCTGAGGGGTGCCGCCGCGCCGGCATATAACCCAGAGAGGCATGGGGGCTGTTCACCCCACGCCTATAGTTAAAACTGCCACTAGTACAGAACTTTATTTCGACCAGTATGAATATCTGGAGGACATTTGAATAAATTATGTCCAAAGCCTAATATGTTTCTTCCGTGACATTAATTTGGAGAACATGGAGTATAATTGTATCTAGTGGAACAGGACGGTCTAGCTTGGGTTGTGAATACGTGAAAGTTTAGGCCTATATACAGTAGCTTGGGTTTACTATTCTGGCTACTTCGTAAAAAGGAGAAATATTCCTGTAAAAGTTTTTCAGTGTTAAACGCTGTCATAGTCCTCATTCAGAGGTTTGCCTAAATGTCTTGAGGCGATGTGTTATCGGCCGTTGAATGCAAGGCCTATGTAGGCCTACATATGGACGTCAGCGATATCCCGTTAACTGTAAACGCTTCATTGGTATCGCAACTCGTTTGACCTCAGCAGAGGGGCTTCATAGCGATCATGTTCTCAGCGCAGGTCATCGGGAGCTGGATGACCTTGAGTAGGGCCTCGCAGGCGCCCTTCAGGCACGATATGCAGGCGGAGAACGGCAGCAGGATGATGTAGAAGAAGGCGAGGAAGAACGCCAGCCAAAGGGTGAGCAAAATGAGGAAGAACCAGATGATGCTCCAGAGTATTCCGGGGCAGATGTCAGCCGCTCCTTTTCCCTCGCCGACTCCCATGATTTATGTTGCGCCAAGTCTTCTTCACTATTACGGAATTCCTGCCGTTGGGTCAGTCGGAAGTCGCAGTCACCGTTTGCTGCTGCAATGAGTAATAAATTGATTAGTTAAGCTATTAGGCAATTAATTATCTATTTATTTTGAAGTTTTAAAATCGGATTCTAGTTTCACGTGAAGCTAAGTGTCTGCCGAAAACAAAGGACAGTTTCTAACAATCCTCTTGCTAAACGAATATTTCTTGATTACTGCGTCATACAGTTAGGCTAATCATAAGTAGTGAAAATCTTCATCCTTACTGCGCCGTCCGTTGCACCTTTTCTCACCTGGCTGTGTGGCATGTGTGTGTCTTCATTTACTTCACTGTAGGCTAATAACCCCGTGTACCGTAACCTTAACTTATCACATTGTTTGAGTAAAGCTCCTATGTCCCTAGTGAAACATATATCGGGGAGGCGCTCATTTGCCGTTCTTCGGCCCTTCAGCCAGCAAGGGACTAATCCCATGGGCCTGCAAATGGGCCAGTGCTTCGGAGGACTTGCCGTTTACTTCTCATGCCTTTATCAAATTATACTGCTTGATGACAGACGTTCGTCTAGGGTTTTTAAACGGAGTCCCTTCAGCAGACTCGAACCTGCAATGGTTCGATGACAGACGCAGCGCGCTAACCTAATTGACCACCATGTCGCCCTAATTACTGTATGTAGCTGTATGACCTTGCCTTATCTAGATGTATAGATCTGTGTTTTTCTGACCTTACTGCATAGACCTTCACCTTGCTTGACCTGACACTGGTCAAGGTAGCTGTAAGTGGGATTTAACACTGACAGGATGTAAGTCATTTACCATCTGTCGGCTCGATATAGAAGCTGCAAACTGGCCGTATCAACGCAGTAAAGCTTACCATGAACTCGAGTCTTATGCACCGAGACTTCGCAACCTGCTAATTATTTGTTTCAGGTGGTTTCCTTGCACAAAGAGATAAATCTAGTTAGACTGGTTTGGTATATCTAGTCATACCTTCTTGAGGTAGGCACTCTTTCATTTATTGCAGTAATAAATTGCCCAAGAAAAGCTGTTCAGCTCTTTACTGGGCGTATACGGATAGACTGCAGATTTACTGGGCGCCTGTGAGAATACTGTGAATAAGCTGGTTCCCGCGACTTAGCTTATTTGCAAGCTGTATAAATCTCGGTTTCCGATTATAATTCATGATTAACGATTTAGTTACACGTTGTTCAAGTTATGTTTACATTGAAGTGAAGAAGCGCACCAGTCTTTCTATAGGCATAAAATATGTTCTGTATGTATGTACGTACGTACGTACGTACGTACGTACGTACGTACGTACGTACGTACGTACGTATGTATGTATGTGTGTATGTATGTATGTACGTATGTATTTATGTATGTATGTATGTGTATATATGTATGTTATGTATGTATGTACGTATGTATGTTTTTATGCACGTATGATTGCATGTATGTATGCTATGTATATAGGTACGTTTGCATGTATGTATTTAAGTACGTACGTGTGTATCTGACTGTTTATGTAGCGCCTTCAGAACCTCACAAGGGCGCTAAACACGATTATCTCACGGTTTTAAAGAGATAAAACTGAAGAGAGGTTGACAATCTTTCTTGAGCTGAAGGTGACTAAACAGTACCCAGTTTCAACGGAAGTATGGCACGCAGTATGGCGTAAAAGAGTAAGCTGGGAGAAAATTGTATTCTTATAAACTGCATACACATTTAGAATGCTGCCCCTGCTTCCTTATGGGGTCGTGGCGCAATATAAATTCGTACTTTTATAATTATATATATATGCATGTTTGCATGTAATTATTTATGTATGTACGTATATATGTGTATGTGTGCATGTGTATAAGATCATTAGGCATCACTACCACTACCTTCATCATTATCATCACCGTGAACAAAACATTTCATCATGTCATCATATTCGTCATCGTCGTCATTGCTGTGCTTCGCGTTAATTGTAGTTCCTGTAAGAAGCACTCTGTAAGTCTGCATGCATACACTGCTCCGCCATTCCACGGAGTGAAAACTCCATCTTTAGCCTCATGAAGATATAACCATAACCCACCTCTTCCTCTTTAAATAACGCGTCTTCGCAACGAAAGATTCAGCGTCGATGCAGACTTAGGCACCTACATCCGACAGTTAAAATGCGAAATCAAGCAGGCGTCCCTTAAATCAGTTTAACCGCAGAAAGCGTGAAAAACCCAGCTGCCATCAGCCGTCCGAGCAGAACCTGTGCGTTCACGCCAGCTGAACGGAACGACATGTTTACGACGTTGCTAAGTAACCAGTCGCCAAGCAAGTGGAACCTTTCAACTGTAAACATTCGCGCATGTGTGCACAGGACATAGACCTTTGCCTTCCGCACACGTGATGCGAGAGTCTGCAGCCGTGTCCACACCGTCGATATACCTAGTTCCTACACAACCAGTGACAAATTTTGAAAGCAGTTTAATTTGCGCCTCTGATTCAGTGCTTGAAATAAATAAATAAATAAACAAACGAGATAAATAAGATAAATTAGGTAAATAATAAGATAAATGATGCGATGTCTGATCAAACCGCGGTACTATTGCAGCTACAGGGACATAATTAGTCCAATAATAAAGCAAACCAGAGGAGCTCAAGCCTGGCTCCAAATAAACTTGTATTAAATCATACGAGCCTGCATCCTGGTGAACATGTTCTCTTGCTAAACAAGTTTAGGCCTATACTTGGTTCCTCTGTAGCAGGACTTTGTTCCACCAGCGGCGGAACCATATATCTGTAATTAAGGCAGCTCTGGTGCACACGTTGTTTGCATTGCTAATACCACTTAATGTTTACGTTAGGCCTTAGTAGCGCCATATAAGTGACAGCTAAATTTTTGTTTATTACATGATAAATTCGTTGAAAAATGACACGGCAATATTTTATTTTAAATTTATACGTTTGGTGAGGTAAACAACTGGAACGAACGAGAATATTCTGCTGAAGAAATAACAACGCTGTGAACGACAATAGTATGGCTAGCTGCATGGGTGGTTGCCATACGTGGTCGATTGGACATGCATGATCACAAAGCAGCAGCCGCAATATTCCGTTTGTTCATTGTATAGGCCTCTGCAATATTCCCTTTGCTCATTTTATAGGCCTATTAATCGAACAGTTTCATCTTATACAGTACAGAGAGTGCTTTATGTCGCTAAAATTTCGACTTGTTAATAGCTGGCAACTCAATACAGCGAATGTTTATACCTGTAGCATTCTATTATTCCTAACATTGTAGTTACATCAACAGATAATTAAATTTGGCGCTAGAGTTGTTTCACAATTTATGAGGCAAAGCTATAATATGCTCTTAGTTTTAAAGCTCAACAATGCAAAACATTACTGGCAAAACAAGTTTAATGATTACTTAATTTTCGTTGGGAAAACATTGCTGCAATAAGACCTGCTTTTTTCGTGCGCAACTTACACCTACCGACGATTTGCCATTGTACAAAATCTATGTAATAGGTTACAAAAGGGAAAAAGTGATTTCTTTTTGGCAGTATATTTAGGCCATATACAGTATATGGCATGTTCGCTGTACATGCCATGTATAGTTGCTTTCATTAAACCGAGGTCTTAATCCTACGACTTAGCTTTCGCTCAGCGATGTAGAAATCTCGAGATTACGATTATGAATACCTCTTGAGCCTCTTTAAAATAGTCTGAAATGTATTCCAAGCTGTTCAACAGGTCTTACATTTGAAAAGTATGAATGACATAGGCCTATATGCCATGGATGAATATATTGATTTCGTCTTTGCTTTAGGTCAAATTCCTATTGACTGTGATCTATTAAGATCGGTAACTTGGAAAAACCAGGAGTAATATTGCAAATAACGAGTTAATTAATTAACACTTGTCATATTACGCAGATCACAAGTTAATGAGGTCAAAGGAACTCAAATTCAATGCAATAATGTCAAATAAAAAACACGTATGCATAGGTCTATACAATACAATACAACTTATATTTATAACGCGCCTTAATAAAACAATGTCTTACTCAAAGGATGCGTTACAACAGAATAATTAGTTATAGTACTGAGAGAATAAATGAGTCTTAAGTTTTAATTTAAAATTATCTATTGAAGAGCAGCTTCGAATAGATTCAGGTAAAGAGTTCCACTCAGCTGGACCAGCTACTTCAAACATTCTTTTACCAAACTGTAGGTTAACTCTTCTGACTTCAAAGGTCTAGACAGATACTTACTGTGAAATATAGAATATTATTCGGCGGATTCCATTTACGTTTGAGAACCTTTCTGCTACCTATAACACTACTATAGCACAATCTTCTACCTTGCCAGCAATATCCTATCTACAAGACTATTTAAGCGAGTGTGCCATGCTCATGATTCTCTATAAAATTCAGGTGGCAGTACACAAAGGTGAAGCCACATTGCTCAGCCTCCTTGACCTCTCAATAGCTTTCGACACTGTTGACCAAGACATCATCCTTGACAATTATCAACAGCGTTTGGCATTCAAAGTTTGGTCCTATCTTGGTTTCGAAGCTTCCTACGGGCCTGCACACAGACCGCCTTTTCAATGGCCAGTGGTCGCCTCCTGCACCTTTCAACTGCAGTGTCCCACAAGGTATTTTGCTGGGAACAGTTCTACTTGTGCTCCATACTTACTTGACGTGATCGTCATCGGCATCTGCCATCGCGTATGTGTCCACTGTTATGCTGATGACACACAACTGTATAAGCACACAGCTGTCAACTCAGCCTTGTATGGTCCACAAACCTGTTAGCAAATGCATCGCTGATTTATCAGCTTGACAAACCGTACCCACCATTTGGTCCAATATTGATTGCCTCATCAGTCTTTGTATGCCGATTTCAACATCTCTCAATTGGCGTCACTAGTTCCAATGTAGTAGTAGTAGTGGTAGTAGCAGTAATGGTAGTGGTAGTAGTAGTAGTAATAATAATAATAATTATAATAGTAATAATAAGAAGAATACGAATAAGAATGTGTGAATGTGTCGACTCATAGAGACAGACAGCAGCGAGGATTGGCCATTCCAGAATAATGCATAATACACTTTTTTCAAATTCTGAGGGATCATTTTTACCTAAAATAAATAATAATAATGATAATGATAATGATAATAATAATAATGATGATGATGATGATAATAATAATAATAATAATAATAATAATAATAATAATAATAATAATAATAATGTGTCTTAATATTCAAAGTTGTTCACGTTCACAATAAATAAGTATAGTCAAACTCACCACTTCGCGGCCAATAAATTAGGGTTTAGATACAGATTAGGGGTATATTTCATCCCCGGTTACACCAACCTTTTTTATATTGCATATTTCATGCAATTGCAAATTAGCCTATCTTAACTTAATTAAGTTTCAGACCTACTGTTAGTCGTCATTTATTATTATTCCATTTCGCTGAAGCAAAGAACGATAATTATGTGACCTACTTCTGGAGATTCCTATTTGTTGAAAATGAGAGCAAAGAACGATAATTATGTGTAACCTTCTTCTGGAAATTCCCATTTGTTGGAAATGACATGGACCTAAATCTTACGAGGTAAACAAACATGCAGAAAATCAAATCAACTCATCTTGTGAAATTATTCTGTGATTTGTCGGCAGAAATAAAAGCTTTAATATTTAAAAAATTATTGATAGTAAAAAAGGTCAAAAGCATCTGTTATTTCGTTCTCTGTGTAAAGTTTTCGTCTGAAATATTTAAATGTATATAAGAATTGCAAGAATCGAATCGTCGCCATCTTTCCTCCAAAATAATCGAAGTTTTTCAGGTTTAATATTTTGACCGATGATCACTGTTAAAGTTAAGTCGAGTAAAGCCCATAATTTTCTGCTAAGTGACGTTGTTGAAACTTCTTTAAATTCAAAGTGACAATTAGGCCTAAACTCGAGAAAAGTGACACTTTTCGATAATTACAGGTATGGTGCAACTGGGGCTGAATCTTTCTAAACTATAGGATTTTGTGAGGATTGTCCTCCTGAACGCTTAGCATTTGGAATACGGGTTTAAGTCTTTCGAGATGCATAGGGTCTATATAAAAACAGCAGAGGTCGATGAATATTCACAAGAGATTCTTGACGTACACGAGCTCTACATTTTACGAGTAGATTGTTATGACTTCTTTCCCGCCTCCGCGAAGCATTAGAACACGATCCAGACCTTCCGTCAGAACTTCTAAAAAGCTCATATCTAAACGTTCAGGCGTCAAGAAACCACAAACGCGTACAAGCTAACAAGAAAGCAATAAATTAAGATGGTATAACATCAGCACAACATACCACATAATACAATATACAACATAATACAATATACAACATAATACAATATACAACATAATACAATATACAACATAATACAATATACAACATAATATAACATACAACATAATATAACATACAACATAATATAACATACATACATGAGTGCCTAAAGATCCCTATCAAGTCCCTGACACACATAGACGTAAACATGATACATACATGCCTAATGCATACATACCTACATACTACATGCATACGTGTATAAATGCACACATACATACATACATACATATATATATATATATATATATATATATATATATATATATATATATATATATATATATATATATATATGCATGTATCAAGACGCTCATTATAGCAGTATTTAATTATCTCTTAAAGCGATGAGGGCGATACAAGTAGCCTATACTCTGAACTATTCCAGGTCACGGACAGAGGTGTTAATATCACTTGAGGTAGACCATGTATGGGCTTAGTCGGTGTTTTCGGTGTACTCTGGGCGGATGATATTCTCTGACCGGTATCACAGTCACCATGGACCAGATTTTGCAAAAGGATACAGTTGTCTTCGCCGGATCTGTCCTTCGGTGGTCCAGGGAGATTGAGGATGACCAGTTTCGCATTCGATGATTCTTCTTTGATGACTTGGTTCATTCTTATCGCAGTGTGCATTCGACGTACGTTCTGAGTCGATCTTGATATTTATAACGAAATTATTATTATTATATTATTTTGTTGTTGTTGTTATTATTATTATTATTATTATTATTATTATTATTATTATTATTATTGGTAGCAATATTAGTAGTAGCAGTATTAGCAGTAGTACTAGTAGTAGTAGTAGTAGTAGTAGTAGTAGTAGTAGTAGTAGTAGTAGTAGTAGTAGTAGTAGTAGTAGTAGTAGTAGTAGTAATAGTAGTAGTAGTAGTAAATAATTTTTGTTGTTACTTGTCCGAAGCGGACCTCAAGAGGGGTCAGAGCATGACGGGAACCTGACCTCGTCGGAAGAGATAGACCGGTACAATAGAGGTGAGACTCCGGTGACATGCGGCCAAATACCCTCCAAAACACACGAAATCCACGGCTGACACGTGTAGATAGATAGGCCTAACTCCAAAACGCCGACTTGGTCAAAGTAAAAATCCGAACATAATAATAATAATAATTAGCAACTTCTAATGCGCCAGTGTCTAATGCACAAGGCATCAACCGATGGCACAAGAACTATCGAGCAAATTTCCCGTTAAGACGGACAAACCGTCGAAATGAAAAGGAACGGCTAAACAATGACCAACGTGATTGTGTATATGTGCGTGCGTGTTTGTCTGAGTACGTATCTGTGTACGTATCTGTGTATGTATCTGTGATGTACTTACGGTTGAACTGTAAGCAGGTTCTGTTTGCCATCTCCTTTCGCTGACGGCGGCGTCTTCACTTGATCATTCGATTCCCGCAGGTCCTTTTTCTTACTGGAATCGTCCGCCGTAGGACTTCCAGCTTCTTTTGTCTCATCTGTCTTTCCATCTGTCTTTCCATCCTCCTTTCCATCTTCTATGGCTATGCTCACCACATCTGTTGGTGTCAGGTGACTGGGGCGTTGGTGCGTGTGGTGAGCTTGATCCATGATCATTTGAGGCTGAAGAAGTCACAAGGGTTTGTAAGATCTGTTACGGTGTAATCATGTAATGTATCACGGCATTTATATAGGGCCCTTCAAGTATCTCCAAAAGCGCTGTTTACTCGACTATCTAACTATTCTAAACAGTTGCGACTTAAGGTAAACAGGAAATGTGCAGTAACAGTGACAATCAAAGAATCAGCAAAAGGTCCACTCGAGGCAGTATTGCTTGGTGTAAACACGTCCACCTAGTCAATATGTTTAGCAAATTGTATGTTTATTGTTTACAGTCCAGTAAACCATCTCAGGATTCTCGTTTTAAAATATATTCTTAAAAGGAATCCGAATTCTCTGACAAATCTTAATAACATCGACTAATATTTAGTTCTTTAAAATCGAATTTGAATATAAAGGCCTAATAAGTCATTGTAGTAATAATTCAGAGTGGCTCTGATTAGTCTCTCCTTAAGTGGCGCTACACAAATTAACGATTTCAATTACAAGTAGGCCCACCGTTAAAGAAGTTCGCTTGATATGTAGTTGATCCAGCAAAGCGTTGCGTTGTTCCATCATTAACGTTCGTTCGTATGTATAAGCGGAAATATCGCTGCTCGGCTGAAATTTAAAGCAATCAATCTAAGTTCTTTCTTTGGAAAATCTATTTGTGCTCTGTTCTTGTTTATCAGTGCATCACGTATAGGCTTCTGAAAGAGCTAAATTAAAGTACAGACGAGTCTACATACTTAAAGCATTAAAATATTAAAGTACAGATGGGTCTAAGTATATTTAAAAGTCTCGGCCGCCATTCTCAAAATCTTCGAACAACACGACATGGAAACTAAAAGGACTCCTCTGAATGCAATTCACCAGCCATCAATCATGACTTACGTAATGGTAATCGTAAATGAGTACTCATATAGCGCCGCTTCGAGAAAACTAATTACAGGGTCTCCAGATCTGACAGCGCAAGACCATGATCAAACAGAAATGGTCTTACCGCTGGCGAAATAGAGGCAGAGGAAGAAGAAGCTCCTGTTGCAGGTTGCATGCTGACATATTGGTGAATGAGATTCGTAGTCACATTGGCGAAAATTATTGTTTGAAGGAGCATTTTTGACTAAATCCTCAGCCTTCAGGAAGTCCAGTGCAACTATGTGAAGTATTTTTAGATGCACCCTTTTGATTATATTAGTTTGGATAAAATTGATTTGGATGACCTCGTGTTAGATTCACCAGGATCAGAAATATCAGCTTAGATTAGGCTTAATTAATAAAATAAGGCAAGGTGTGATGAAACATTAGATCTCTCTACCTAAGAGATTGAATGCGCGGTTAGTTCTAGTAGAAGCGTGAGTCCTACCCACCATTTCTACGACCTTCACTTGAGCGGGAATACGCAGCTGATAAACGAACTTTTCCATGTCTTTTCTGATCTGAATGCTGTTGTCTTCTATTTCTGTAAGAGAATTAATGACTGAATGAATGAATTTCCCTCAAACATTTTTCGCCACTGCACTAAGTCTTCATCTCACTGCGTCAGCCTATATCCCATTGAAAGTACAGTTTCCTCAAGCATTTCGCTTCTGCCGTAACTGCTATTAATCGCAAATCGTACCCCTTAAATATTAGCCTACTTATTATAATTATATATTGTTGTTAAGGTCGTTTATGCATATGGGGCCTAACATGTTCCCATTTCAACAGAAAAGTTACACAGTTAGCCTCAAAAGTAAAGTTACAAACAGCTTTACAAAGTGTTTCAACAGCCTCTTCGCCATGTATTCTTCAAGCCGCACACTTAGATTCATCTGAAAGGCCAAACTAATACAGCATCGTTTGCAAGAAATGTACATTGAAGGTTCTCTCTGTCATTTGAGCAAATTAATTCTATACAGTACTAACGTGCAACTGTGAATATCCTGAGTTTGCATCTCTTCCAGACCTTCCCTTGAGTTAGGAGAAACGGAAGCAGCATAAGGAGACCTCCCTCATCTATCAGTAATCACGTTAAAGATCCACGTTTCACGCAATTGCAGTAGGTAAGCAGGCGGATGCGCCTGCTTTAAACGAACCACTGTCTTACTAAGTCACGTATAGGATTAAGATTGGAGCATCCACTGTTTCAAACTGTCTACCAGCCGTAGCTAATACTTCCGATTTTCCGTAATCCAGTGGATTTCAACTGGGCTTCGCCAACGGATTGCTTGCTATTCCTTGACTTCAGATTAATTTGTTCATTCATTAATTCGTTCATTAATTCAATCAGAGCATTTAGATAGCGCATCTTCAAGATACTATTAGGAGATCTTGACTACAAAATGCGAATTTCAAACGACTCGCACCAGGATCTGACCTCAGGACAATACCGTAATTGTAATTTTTAATTTGAGATTTGTAAAGCGCCTCTTAGAGTATAAACTGACACGGAAAGATCATAATGTAACCACTTCAGCATCGAGCAGAGATTGATCGAAAAGGATACGAACTATCCACCAGATATCGATTGTTCCTCCGAGTCGATCTTCGTTCTCTGGAAACTGATCGATTCCTTTGACGATCATCACCGCCAGTTGCCTCTCACTCGCCAGCCGCATCGTATCTGCATCAGCAACCACCAGCAATCGTATCAGTGCCAAGCTTTCATTAATAATTAGCTCTGGTACCACAAAATGATGCTTCAAAAATAATACAACGCTGTAAAATGTATCAACCTAAACATAAAATCAGTTTTATTATGTGTGTATTTACCCAGACGCTTAATATAGCGCCTTTTAAGTACCTCATAAAAGCGCTGCTTACATTAGCATAAGTTGATGAACAAAAAATAAGCAAATAATGCTCAGATGACTGAAACAGTCACCTATGTCAGACTCCCGCACACACGTAGGGGCCAGCCAAATCAAAATTCAACTGTTAGAAAAAGTATTATGCATTAATAATAAATAAATTATAATATAGGGATACTAAAATTATTCACATTAGCGAACAATTCATAATGTAGAAGTTACATAAAATGGCCTTTGGGGCAAACTTTTTTTTATAAAGAGGTCATAAAACGGACTGACCAATGAACGCCTTGTGGCCCTCTTCCTGCTGACGCCAGAGGTGTGGCCAGTTCATGAAGATTGAATTGTGGCGAAGTCCTCCTAAACCAGAACCCTGGATTCTTCACAAAGAAAACACATGAACACATCAATTGGTCATTTTGCTCTTCCCTATGACCACATGGTAATTATGTTATTAATATTGAATAACTCATGTTCGGTGAATGGACACACGGCACACAGGAGCTCAATTCGTCTTCCCGTGCCTTTGAATGTGTTGAGTCTAAAAACAAGGACCTTGTGCGCGTATGTATGCCCGTATGCAAGTACAAGTTTGTGTGTATGTATGAATGAATGAATGTATGTATGTATGTATGTATGGATGGATGTATGAATGTATGTATGTATGCACATATGCACGTAATGCATTTACGCATCTGAAAATTTTTCTAGCGCCTTTTAAAGAAGCCACAGAAGCACGTGACACATGAATAGTGCATGCATCAATTCACAGCTGACTCTGGTGCCAAATTATAATGACATGTAGGTCGAAGCAACAAATATACATTTTCGTAAACGTGGTTTATATTTATCGACGATGGTTTTCTGTTATCAGATAGGGTTTCGTATACGCCTCAGAGAGAAGCGCTCAAAAGCGGCGCTATATAAGTGCTCGTTACGATTACTCAACAATTACAGGTATCCGATTCCATCTCCAACGTTCTTAGCGACGATGACCTCTGCGAATCCTTTGACCTTTTCCTTCTTCATGGTTTCCATGATGCTCGCTTTGGCCTGTTCCGCTTCGGTCCTTCTGTCGCTGTGCTCCCCCTCTAGCACGGCCGCTACTAAGGTCAATCCCTTGCCTGAAACAGTTCCACCACAAATATTCTACCCACACCTGCTACATACTGAGAGGGTTTCTTTAGCGCGGAGTATCAAACAGAAAAAACTTAAGTATCGAGTAGAAATTCTCGAACATCGCGAATAACTTCTCGAGTAGAAAAATTCGAGTAAAACAACAGTACAATTCGAGTACTGAGTTGAGTTTTCGAGTACTGAGACAATTCTCGAGTATCGAATCGAAAAGACTCGATTATAAGTAAACCTAGCACTAAAGTTGTGTACAGTGGCTGTTGTAGTTACGTAATGATCAAAACACGGGAATGAGGATGTTGAATGCAGCTTTTCCTGATGATGATGATGATGATGATCATGCTAATGATTTTAATGGTGATGATGATGATGATGATGATTATGATTATGATAATGGTGATGATGACGACGACGACGATAGTGACGATGAAGGCTATTATAATGACTAAGACAAAAAATTTCATGACTGGTGACGATGAGTAAGTTTGGCACTGATGCCGATGATGCGAATGAGAACAGTGGGATGGAATTGGTTGCTGCAGCTGCAGCTTTCGACAGAAGAAGAAGAAGTCACAAAATGACTGCATCTTCAGATCCTGACCGGCCTTGAGTTGGCTCGAGAAGGTTAGCAGCTTGCGATACTTGGGTTCCATTTTGTCCCCGAGCTTCAGCAGAATCAGCAGCTGAGGTCTCCAGTTCTTCACGTGTGGCTGACCCTCCTCGAGGCGCAGCAGAGCGTATCGGGCTGCTGACATCGCCAGGCCACGGATTCCATCACCCCATTCCTTCTCGGCTCTGCGAATGACCCCAGTACACATCATCATCATCGTCATCATCATCGTCATCACCACCACCACTAAAATCATTAGCAACATCATCATCATCGTCATTATCATCACCACCACCACCACTAAAATCATTAGCAACATCATTATCATCGTCATTATCATCGTCACTATAATCATCCTCGTTGTCATCATCATCATCATCATCATCATCATCATCATCATCATCATAATCGTCATCGTCACCACCATTGTCATCATTGTCACGTCACCCATCGTATAGCCTCGGAACTCAGACAAGCAGTCTGAAGCAAGGAACTGCAAAAGGTAAAGTACAAAAAGAGCAGATTAATTATGTAAGCTATTGTAATCAGGAAGGTCAAGCAAGGCAATAGCATGTTAGGTAAGTGTAATGTAAAATGTAACTGAAAGGGTAAAATAAACAATAATGTATAAGTTCAAGTGGAGTATGCTATAACGAAAGATGGTCTAACTTCCTTTAACCGCCCCATCACACATAAAGTACCCCAAAACTCCAGGTGCAAATGTCTTTGAGAGCCCCTTCTTTGTTTCAAACTGAGCCTTTGAAATTGATATACTTATTTTGCATATTAGCCATTTGAATATTAGGCTTGGCATATTTACTCTATGTACTGATTTGTTGAACTCGATGTTCTTCGGTCCATACTGAGAGTTTTAACCTTGGTGTACTTGTTTTGTATACTGACTCTTTGAACTCAATATACTTATTTTGCATACTAGCTATTTATATTTTAAACATGTTTGCTCTATGTACTGACTTGTTGAACTCGAAGTTCTTTTGTTCCTAGTGCTATGTATAACCTCGGTGTACTTATTTTGCATACTGACCCCTTGAACTCGATGTACTTGTAGATACCGGCGGCAACGAGTAGAGCGATGATTGCATAGTACCAGCTGGCCATGAACATCAGCGCAAGACACAGACAGACGCCGAACACAGACAAAGTCCTGGAATCATCAGATAGACATGTTCACATTGAAGAAAAACACAAGCTCACTAAGAGTAGCATAATGTTCGCCGCACAAAAAGCACATTTTCGCCACAATAAACGCTTGTTCGTCATAAACTTTAGAACACACGCTTATCACAATAAATACTTGTTCACAACAAAAAAAACACATCGCAAGTACTACAAAGCATATGTTACGGCAGTGCTTTTTTCAGACGGAACGCTCCGGAACGCCTTTTTCGGCTAATAAAAAATAATTTAGCTATTAAATAAAGAATTGTCTTACTAAGTTATTTTAGTTATGTAATATAATGTAACTTATTTAAATTCAATTTCAGTGTTTACAACTTTACACTGTTTTCACTGTTTATTGATTGACAAAAATAATGAAATTTTAGCACAAAATTCCATAATTGTTCAGTTCCGAAACCTTTTTTTCCAGAAAAAACAGTGTTGCGGCATGATAAACAGTGCCCACTTTAAGGTAATGGAGTGCTCTCCCAAAACTTAACACTATTTCTTTGCCGCAAAACTCAAAACCTGAAGCCATCCCTGATACAGACGGATGTGGTCGCCATCTTACCAGTGGTAGAATCTGAATCTTGGTCTCCAGTTGGGTGTTTTCAGGATCGTCTGAACGGCACAGGCCAGATTTGTGAAACAGTAGCACATCAGGAAAAACCTGGAAAGCAAAGCCATACAAAATTTTATGAATATACTTTTCGTTTTCACTGAGATGCAACCGTTGTTCGACTACACCATACGACATGGTATCTTCAGCGTAGTAGGCCCGTCATTCTCGAATAGTCTGCCATGCGACCTGCAACGGGAGCTTCTTGTAGTTTCTCTACTTCGATTTCGCAAGAGTCGAAGACCATTCTGTTAGATTGTGGTCTTGTATTTTCAGGTAGGAAGCACCTCTGAGGAGTTTCTCTTGAAGTGGCTCTATATAAATTTACAATAACAATTACATTTACGAAAGGGTAGAAAACTAGAGCTTACATGGTGATGATGGGGGCAATGTAATCGACGTTGGCCAGGAGTACCCCGGCCTCTGAGATGGCTGCAGTGATGAAGAGAGCCCTTCGTGGCTCACCCTTGGCATTCGTCACTGCGAATGGACTGAGAAACGGGATGACTCCGTCAGCAGCAATGGCTTGCAACAGCCTCGGAGCACCTGACCAAAAACACACGCACGTTGCATATGGAAACATACATATGCGATGCATGCAATGCAAATTGAAATAGAGCAGTAAAGTGCAATGTAGTGTTATGTGGTGTGGCGTAGTTGGTGTAGTGTTCTGTAGTGTAGCAAAGTATATTTAGAGCAGTGCAATGCAGTGTGGTGTAAGTAGCTGAATTTAGCTCAATGATAGCAAAAACTTGACTGTTATCTCGTCAGCAGGTGTGTTTTACCCAAGTACTCTACCTTAAGTACGTTACTACATAATGTAATGTAAGTATGCAACCATGTAATGTATTTTAAGAATGTAACCAAGTACTGTAAATATGTAACCATGTCATATACAGTAAGAGTGTAACCATGTACTGTCAGTACATAATCACATAATGTACTATAAGGTTGTAACAACGTAATGTACCAAAAGCATGTGTCCATATAATGTAGTGAAAGTATGTAAATATAAATGTAAGTGTTGTTGATTATTTTTCTATAGCAACCGTATAGCCTCGACCCTGCTCCTTTTTCAAAAAATTTATCAGGTGAGATCCTCCACCACCACTGCCCGCATAAGTAGCCGTGTAAGTACCGTAAGTGTTTAGCCATGTAATGTAACAAGAATGTAACAAAGTACTGTAAATATGTAATCATGTAAGAATGCAATTTAAGAATGTAACTTTGTATGTAACGTAGGCATGTAACCATGAGACACTGCAAGGCATACTTACATATGCATCATGCCATACGGTTGCATGCATACGTATGTAACTATTTAGCATAAGATATGATGTATGACGATGTCATTCACCCGATTGGCTACTGACCGACGAGGCTCTGCAGTCCGGCTCCACAGGTCGACAAGAACGACCCGATCACAATCACCCAAGGACTGGGCCAAGCCATCTGAGCCACGATCAGTCCACCGCCCATACTCTCACCTATCCTATGTAAAGACACGCAATAATAATATACCGCTCTGCTGATCGGAATATGCTTATTAGTGTGTGTTTATGTCCTAGACAGCTGTATGTTCATAACGTTCTGAAAGGTCACAACAGGCGTTATACAACAACTCAGATGCATACACACACTTACATAAACAGACACACCCGTTCTTACATATATACATACATACAGACATCCAAACATATATACATACATACATACATACATACATTTGTACCATCGTATAACGAAATATTTACATCTAAATGTTTATATTTGATTTTTTCCCTAAATAATATCTCACTAGTTATATAGAGCACATTCAGTGGCCTCTCAAAGGTTGGTAAGTTTATATGTATATATTTATATATATATACATATTTATTTATATTACGCTTTTTTGATCTCGCGAAGGCCCTACTAATTCATCTTAGAGGTCGAGAAGAATGACAATAGCCTGCAGTCGACCGATGTTCACACAGCTGGAGAACTTATCGACTTAGGCGAGGTAACAACATCAGGTATGACTTGTAGCTCGAAGCAGAGGAAAAAAGATCCCTAGGCATAGGGAGCCTAATAAATGAAAAAAACGCATCATAATGCAGGGTGGTCTGATCCAGTCAGGGGGAAGGGCTCCTTCATAAAAATCGCACCTGGGTAACACGTAGTCACGTCATAAGATAAGCTAAGATCCAAATACGTGTGAAACTCAAACAACTCTGCCATCTCTCTGCATCGCTTCAAACTTGCAGGTTATGCTACTGTTGACCTGTACTAAGGAAATATTATCATCCGGCCGAGGTAGAAAGAAGCACCTTATCAAATATGATTGCATACTATATAGCTGCTTGCTATATTATCATTCATGAAATTGGTGTTGTTCCTACATTTGCATACAGCTCAAAAGCCACTGGTTGGAAGTTCGTGTAGGCCTATCATTTCCCAAGATCTGTCTGTGGTTCTTGTGTGTTTCAAACCCGCTCTCAACTGGTTCTGGACCAATTAAAATTTAAAAAAACTAATGGCGAACTGATATTGATGGGGTGATGTGACAAGTACTATTATTATTATTGTGACAAACACGTGGTAAACGTAATCTTAGTCGTAATCATAAGACTCGAGATACAGTGCCCGAAGTAAGCTAAGTTGCGGGAACCAGCATATTCACAAGGGCTCAGTCAAAACAACATCGATAGGCAGGAAGGGTTCAATTCGGTTCCAGATCAAGATAGTGTGCCCTCTGCATCAGTGATGGGGTTATAGTTCACCGGGTCGCCGTCCCTGGTTCAGGGCCTTGTCTCACGAGGTCTTCTTATAAAGAACGAAATACATCAAGGTCTGTTTTAAAAATTCGTCTTTGGCACCGCCACCTAACGAAGAAGCTCACCTGGTTTATTATTAAATCGAGGAATCATATGAATCAGTGGCACTTACTTATCGCGAAGAAATTGTCCTTCGACGCAAGCAGCAAACAACAGCAGACAGGAGAGATCTTTTACACAAGAGAAAGCTAAGGACCAAACACCGCTGTCTTCGTTCTCATTGTCGCCGCCACCAACACCACCACCACCAACAACAACAACAACTCTACCATCACTACCAACACCATCGCCGCAGCCACCACCGCCACCAGGTATTATTATGGTCATGATGATCACGATCATCATTATCATGATGATCATGATCTGTATGATGATGACGGCGACCATAATGATGACGATGATGATGATGATAATCATCATCGTCGTCATCATCATCATCATCATCATCATCATCATCATCATCATCATCAGTTAGCATCGTCATCTAATGTTAAATACAAATGAGTCTTCGTCATCTAATATTAAATACAACTGAGTCTTTATTGGTATCTGTTGAAGGCATCTAAGGATCTAAGATGAGTCTTTCGATTGCATCTAAGGATACAAACAGTCGATGTCGTAGCAACTGCTCCGATGGTCCCGACTGGAATCGATCTCTGTGCATCAGCCAAATCTCCAGATCGATTCGATCCAGCCATAATGCCTGTAAAGATACGACGTAATGTAAATGTTCATTTTGCTATTTCTATTAATATTGTTATTATTATTACTATTGTTATTGCTATTGCTACGGCTATTGAAATTGCTATTGTTATTGTTATTGCTGTTGCTATTATTGTTATTATTTTTTATTACTGTTGCTATGATTATTATCACTATTATGATTACTATTATTCCCAGTCGTTCCTCCAATAGTATTCCTGTAATTGCTTTGAGTTGAATCGTCTGTGATTTATGAATCACCAAACGGGCAACGGATAATAGATCGGATTACAACTATTTCTGATGAAGGAAGTGTGGCATTGCGAGCGGAACAACTATTGGATGCGTTGTTTACCCGTGACAGATGGGAAGAAGATCCCGATGAGGACAATGAACGATGTGGTTATGTCGACGATAATGTCTCCCTTCTCTCGGTCGCCCGCCTCCTGCGAACCGATCCGATTGCCGATCGCTCCGTAGCTCTGAAAGGCATTCTCTGAAACGCAAACCAACGACTATTCGATTCTGCACTTCTGGCAACAACAACAACAACACTATCGGATCATCGGCATTGTTATCAGCAACAACGACGACAATTGTTGTTGCGGAGCAGCATTAACACGATGATGATGACATTCCATTATCACTGTTATCGTTAACAGAGCGCCTCTTAGTTTCTCTTGAAGCGGTGACATACAAATTTATGAGTACAATTACAATTACAATCGTCGTCATCTTCGTCGTCGTCGTCGTCATCATCATCATCATCATCATCATCATCATCAAACTAATCAATGTAAATTTTCGTAGTCAAGCGGTTGCGTGACATTTCTTTCCAGTCGTTGAAGTTATCGCTTCCTTGGCACAGTATGCAAACTTTTTCTTCATAAAATGCTTAGACTACTTAAAATCCATGACATGTTAGTTTTCTTCCCGACTAACTTTCCACTTCTAGTAATTGTATGCAAGTGTCCAGGTATGTATATGTTTTCTTACCCATGAACTTGCCGCTTCTCAGCCCAGGTATGCCAGGCTTCAGCTCTGGTTCGTGGTCACGGAAGTAAGCGCAATCCGGGTCCGTCGTGGCCGTGATGTTGGTGACATTGGGGCAGAACATCTGCGAGAGGAATCCTCCCGGGTCCTTGTTGCACTGAGTCGTTCCGTTGCCATCCTGGATCTTTTTCAACGCCAGCAGCCGATCTCCAAGGAAGCATATCCTGACAGATGCACATAACAGGTTAACCAATTAACCGTCACGTTCTGTCAGAGATGCCCGTCAGACGCCAGGCAAGACAGACAGAGCCAGTCAGTCATACATACAGACAGACACACAGACAGATAGACAGACAACAAAACAGACAGACAACAAGACAGACAACAAGACAGACAGACAACAAGACAGACAGAGACAGTCAAAGATACAGACAGACAGGCGGACAGACAATCACACAAAAACGTGACGTATTGTAGTGCATTATTATTATTATTATTATTATTATTATTATTATTATTATTATTATTATTATTATTATTATTTCTGCATTTAATAAGCACCACTATCTAATGACTAAGTATCAATCGATGGTGCTAAGCAATTGTGAGTGAAGGACTTGCTCAAGGTCCCTACACAGTAATCATCTAAGGGGAGGAGGCTCGAATCCATAATCTGCACGTTGCAAGCCGAGCGCTCTAACCAATAGGCTACCGTGTCCCATTATATTGTGTTGTATCGTATTGTGATGCTATGGGATGTGACGTGAAGCAACGCGACGCAATGTGATGCGATGCTATGTGATGTGACGTGAAGCAACGCGACGCAATGTGATGCGATGCTATACGATGTGACGTGAAGCAACGCGACGCAATGTGATGCGATGCTATGTGATGTGACGTGAAGCAACGCGACGCAATGTGATGCGATGCTATGTGATGTGACGTGAAGCAACGCGACGCAATGTGATGCGATGCTATGTGATGTGACGTGAAGCAATGCGATGCTGTGTTGTGACTCTAGAAACAGTAGTCAGATGGAGGACGGACCTGGGTCCTCTGTCGGGGCTGGCGACGAAGATTCCGATGTAGACGCAGACGATGGAGAAGAGAACACAGAAGAGGGCGATTGGAGAGAACTTGCTGACGAACTTAACTCCGACGAAGACGCAGAGAAACATCAGGAGTAGCAGACAGGTTCCATAGACTCGGTAGCAGTGATAGGCGTTCGCCGGGATGTTGATTGGTCCAAAGATGGCCGCCTGCGGTGGAGCCATGTATTGCTAAAAGCAAACGCAGTGACATAAGCACACGAGGACAATGTAACAGAGGATACGCTTTCGTCGGTCATGGGTCAAGTAAGGTCAGGTCAAGTATAAGGTCAGGTAATAAAATGTAAGGTCAGTTGAAGTAAAGTAAGGCAAGATTAAGAGAGGTCAGGTCAAGTATTAGGTCAGGTAATAAAAGGTAAGGTAAGATGAAGCAAAGTAGGGCAAGATTAAGTAAGGTCAGCTCTGGTAGGCCTATAAGGTCGTGTAAGGAAACATAAGGTCAGGTCAGGTCAGTTAATTTGATGCCAGGAACCATCAAACGAGATAAGGTAAGGTAAGGTCAGATAAGGTATGCAGTGTAAAGCTAGGTCATGGAAGATCAGATCAGATAAGGTCAGGTCAGGTGAGTTATTGTAAATGTAATTGTAATTTAAGATTTATAAAGCGCCTTTATAAATCTTAAATTACAATTACGATTAAAATAACAATTAAATATAAGGTCAGGAAAAGTCAGGTTAGGTAAAATATGGCACAAGGTAGGAGGTAATCGCTCAGTTGCTGTTTTAAGAGACTTGTTCCTGAAATAGAAAGATGTTTCGAGCGAAGCGCAACATGACAACAACAAGAACAACAATCCCACAACCGGACAACCTTTCTTTACATGCAACCCGAAAGAGAAACTGATACGCCAGCAGCGACACAAACTCAGAACACTGCGATGAAATTCCGCAACGTTACCACTTTGCCACTCCCTTTAAATTACTTTAGTCAGATATTTTGTTTCTGAAATATTTGTCTCGCACAGCAAAAATAACGAAGCCGACGTCGACTCAGTTATATCTATCTTAATATATATATATATATATATCTATGAATATGTATATATACATTTATGTATATATGGCCTACGTATATATATATATATATGAGTAGATATATATCCTACTTATGCATACATATGCTGGATATACATCGCATTACAGACGACTCAGTTATATCTATCTTAATATATATATATATATATCTATGAATATCTATATATACATTTATGTATATATGGCCTACGTATATATATATATATGAGTAGATATATATCCTACTTATGCATACATATGCTGGATATACATCGCATTACAGACGACTCAGTTATATCTATCTTAATATATATATATGTATATCTATGAATATCTATATATACATTTATGTATATATGGCCTACGTATATATATATATGAGTAGATATATATCCTACGTATGCATACATATGCTGGATATACATCGCATTACAGACGACTCAGTTATATCTATCTTAATATATATATATGTATATCTATGAATATCTATATATACATTTATGTATATATGCCCTACGTATATATATATGAGTAGATATATATATCCTACGTATGCATACACATGCTGGATATACATCGCATTACAGACGTGGATGTTTGGATTCGTCTGCATTTATATTTTCGCCCTTGCGACCTTAGTCGTATGGCTTATGGACAGCGGTTCAATCACGAGGAATGCAATGAGCCACATGACCTATGACCTACTGGGAAAAATATAAATACAAATAGAAACACACATAGCCAAACATACAAGTACACATACACATGAAAACACACGCATACACTATGAAGGCCTCAATACGTGCATACTTTAAGCAGAAATAAGTGGAATAAATCGAGTAAGTGTATCTAAACGCATATATAGGCCTTTGCAAAGGGTAGGCCTAGCTTCCGAAGCAATCCGCAATTTGTCAGGTGGTTGAGGTCAGCAGATGACGATGCACATCTATTATCCGCTTTGCAGACAAGGGAGATGACTTTCTAGACAAGTCGCGGTAAACAGCGCAGCAGCCAACAAGTGGTCTTCCAGGTGGGTGACCTCGGTGGCGAATATAAGTTTATCATCCGCGTATACCTTTTCCATGTACTGCACATACTTATGCATAGGAGTACACATAGCCCCGCATACAAATACACATACATGCGAAAATACACACGTATACACAGCAACATATTAAAGTATGAAATGAGATATAGGAATTCATGCAAAGGTGTAAATACGTATGCAGTCTTGTGGACTGACCTTCTGGATATTGACCTGATTGCGGCTTGGCTTGGATGCGCCATCGGTTGATGCCTTGTGCATAAGACACTTGCGCCTTAGAAGTTACATATTATTATCATTGTTATTATTATTATTATCATCATCATCATAATTATCATCATCATAGTTATCATCATCATCATTATCATTATTATATATATACTAGATATGAATATAGATATATGTATTAAAACTTGATATATATATACATATGTACTAGCTTGAGAGATATAGTTTAAGGCACGTCTGGATCAGCCGAAAATTCCGCAGATTACTGAAGCATTTATTAGCGCAAACTCTGGATGTATATCCTAAACATATGGTCGACAGTTAGACTTACCGTGCATAAGTTTTGTACCGGCTGACACGCATGATATACACGCACAATATATGTTCAGGTTAAAAAGGTAACACTAAGGACAAGACACTTTTTTATACAACTGCATAGGAACAATTCTGGATCGTGGTCCTGGAGTGAGGACGGCGATACAACAAACAGGACAACTTGTTAAGCTCCCAACTGTCGATGTACTACCGATAAACATCGATGTGTCGACGTTTTCCAGACAATATCTACAAACGGGCAACTCCCTTCGACCAGCCCACGTATCAGATTCATATGTCTGAGTGGTGATTGATTGTGTGCGTTATAAGTTTTCGTTATAATGATAATGATGATGATAATAATAATAATAATAATATTAATAATAATAATAATAATAATAACAACAACAACAATAATAATAATATTATTATTAATTTTTCAGCACCCGTGGTACATATAATCCGTTTGGGGCTTATTATTACATTATTTTTGCCCGAAGTAAGTGTAATCCCACAGGAACTGAAAAATTATTATTATTATTATTATTATTAGTAGTAGTAGTAGTAATAGTACTATTGATATTATTATTATTATAAATAAATAAATAAATAAAAATACGCTAGAAGAAGAAGAATATTGGAAAATAATAATAACATCATAGAAGTGTGGTTATGATGGTGAACGTTGTCGGGGGAATAATATGAGTTGCGTAGAAAAGGGGATATGCCGTGGAAGGATATAGTTCTCTAAACCGCGACAGTTTTATCAATTACTTTCCCATCCCGTGGGTAGCGGGTAGCACCATAAAATTTTCCCAGAAGGTCCATTTTGCCAAACTGGCGCGCAGATATCATACGGGAGAGGCTGATTGGAATAAATCCAAATTTTTGCGTTCATACAGACCAAAAGACAGACGAACAGAAAACCCACAATCAAAGCGGACAGAAAAGAGACACGAATACACACACACACACACACACACACACACACACACACACACACACACACACACACATATGCACAGTGCAGCTACAGAGACGTACACAGACGGAGAATTGCTCTACTAAAGCGAAGGAAAATGAACATGTATCGTATTGTAATGTAAATCCCCGAAATTTCTCAGCGCCACACAAAACATGCATCATGGATTCGGACCAGCTTCGTCACTGGCGCTATATGAAATCAAGTCCACTTGAGCCAGGCTGTTGGGTCAGTTTTGGTGCCAGGTCAGGATTCTGGGGAGTCAGGCCGCAGGAGACAGCGTACTGCTTAAGTAGGAATCTAATCTAATGACTTCTATAGCGCCGTAATCATAATGCCCACGGCATCAATTGATGGTCGCTTCAAGTGAAATCGTAATCAAAATCATAATCTACTGGAGAAGCTAGGTCGAATTCCTATAAGTCAGAGAAACCAGAGTTAGGCTCCTTTGGGTAAACAAGTTGAAACAGATGAGCCTTAAGTTTAGACGTGAATGACATCGCAGAACTAAAAGAACGAGTAGAACTTGGCAGCGAATTCCAAAGCCTTGAACCAGCAACCGAGAACGCTCTAGAACCCACCCTGGTATAAGAGCTATAGATAAAGCCATCTACAGCACAGAAGAAGCCAAGGTCGGAGCAAAGAACGAGACGGCGGGTGTGTTTATCTATTCCAATGCTTTCCAAGTTACTCAGTAGCAGATGCGTTGCATCAGCAGCGAAGCAGAGATGAAAGGTCAGAAGAACTGTTTCTTGCACGGGTCATATCCGTCTCAGGTAAAAAACAGACCATATAATGTTCCTCACACGTGCACATACAGTAAAAGCAGCAAGGTAAACAAGAAGCAGCTTCATTTTATGTTGCGTGCACTTACCACACCAAAGAAGACAGCAACACGAGGCTGGCCTAGTAAGCTACATCAAGTAAGTAAGTAGGTAGGTAAGTAAGTAAGTAATTCATTTGTTAGCACGCCATATGTCCATCGACTGAGCGAGGAATCGTTAAAGCGAATGTCAAGGGGCCTCTGTGTGTGCGGAAGCCGGTTCGCATACCGACCGTGGATATATTTAAGAGATGTTTCTCTCCGGCTTAGCTCGGTCCGCACACGGGAAGCTTAAATGACATGGCGCCCATTCGAACGGGCAGGGTTAATGGTGGATCTCACCCGATCAATTCATTGGAACACGAGCAGGGTCGCGGCCATAGTGTCGCTACGGGAAAACGTGTACATTTTTATTTACATTTTACGATGCACTGACAGCATTTGCGTTACTGGCGTTAGTTTGATTTGTAGCTTATGTCTTGTTTTACCTTACTTGACTTTACCTTACTTTACATTAATCAGCATTACGTATTAGACCTGTACGCAATTTTGTAACATATTTTGTTACCAAAGAACGGGAACTTTCTGTGACGAAATTCACTTTTTTAGATATCACTTTCACGCACAGCATTGATAATTGAAAATATTCGAGCCACAAATCAAGATGGATGCGCCAATGGTCGTATGATCACGTGAGACACAAGGCACCGGAAATGTACACTGATTACCATCCGATAAGAATCAAGCTCAAATTTAGTAAACATGAAATATCGGCAATTTTGAAGACACTTCTTTTAAGAAGGTACATGGGTGTCTTTGATAATATAAGAACAATTTTTCATATCATCGCACCTCTGATGTGTAACAGCAGTAATAGTAGTTGTGGTGGTGATGTTGGTGGAGGTAGTATTAGTAGTAGTAGTAGTAGTAGTAGTAGTAGTAATAATAAAAATAAAAATAGTAGTAGTAGTAGTAGTAGCAGCATCATCAGCAGCAGCAGCAGTAGATGGGTGGATAAATGGATGAGTGAATAGGTGGATACAAGGAAAGGAGGACGGAAGGTTGGATGGATAGATAGATGGATGGTTGGTTGGATGGATAGATTGATGGATGGATGGATGGATAGATGGATGGTTGGTTGGATAGATGGATAGATTGATGGATGAATGAATGGATGGATGGATGGATGGATGCGTACCAGCAGGATTTCAACTGCTCCGACGATGTACATGGAAGCGGCAACAGTCGTTCCGAGGTAAAAGAGAATTCCGACGGCTCCTCCGAATTCGGGACCCAGTGAACGAGAGATCATGAAGTAGGATCCTCCGCCAGGAACGACGCCATTCGTTGCTATGGCGCTCATCGAGATCGATGTCGTCATCGTCTGTGTGTATCCATGGCAACAATATTGAAACAGTATGTGTCGGATATATTGATTCATCGATTCAGTGCTTTGTTTTTTTGTATGATGCATCGATTGATTGATTGTTTCGCGTTACTTATCACTTAATTACATTATTACATGCACTTAGTTAGATTGTGAAAAATAATTAAGTAATCAATCAATCAAACAATGAATAAATCTGGAAATTAATTAATTAATTGACGAAACAAAAATCTAACGAAGTAACAAATTAACTGATCAAAAAATCGACGAATGTACGAAATAGAGGAATACAGAATCGATGAATCGATGAATTGGTGATTGAACTGACGCAGCAGCAGCACATGAATGCGATGATGAACGCCTCGACCCATCCGGCTGTACCAACGACCCAGACAAGACGAATGAAGAGGATGACGCCGAAGATGTTCTGGATGCAGGGGAAGTAGACGCCCAGCACCGTACCCAGCTTCTGAGGCTGAGGAACAACGACGACAACAACTCCAAGAACGTCTTTCATCATTATTATCAACAAGAGCAACAACATCATCAACAATTACATGACTCCGTTGGTTGGGGTCTACGTGTATGCCAGAACGCGCCAGTGGTGACTTTTCCGGATATCTGAGTATTATTTGTTTTCAGATGTTTTTGCCCTTTCTAATGACTCGAACATCATTTAGGCTAGCGAGGAACTCCTTCTAGAGGAACTTCGATTGAGCTATAAAAATGTTCATTTGCATACACATATACATAGTTGCTATTATCATCAACATCATCGTCAGCATCGTTGTTATCATCGTATTCGTCTTTATTAATTTTTATATCAACGTCATCATCCTGATCGTATTAATTGTCACTGCCAGGATACCAATACAGCCATTCGTAATCGTAATCGTAATCCCTAGAAAGCCACGTCACGGAGACCAGCTTATTCACAGGCGCTCAGTCAAAACAAAATCGATAGGCAAAAGTGTTCAGATCCAAGAGTCAGGCAGAGACAGCGTGGCAGCTACGGTGGGTGGTGTTTGGGATTGGAACGGAAAGAGGGATAAGAGGAAGAAGGGGAGTCAGGATAGGATCGGTGAAGGAGGAATGATCACTAGTCCACAGCTGGCCCGCATTATGCCACTGGTGGTAGCTATGGGCCCGGTGTGGACCCAAATATTGTAGTCGTCAGGGTAAATATGACAGATCATTATGGATGTTGCGGTATTTGAGTTTCAACCTGTTTTGCGGCCTTTTTCGTAGTTTTCTTCTTCGCTTTCTTCTTCTGTCCATCTGCTTCAGTGGCCTCTGGAGTCTCCACTGCATCCGTATCCTCCACCAGCTCCGAGTTTGGTACCATTCCACCCTCGTAGTTGGCCAATCGGTAGATGACACGTGACACAAGCGGAAGCTCGTCGGCCTCTTCCTGAAAGCGGAACAAGAATTGGAACAGTCGTCTCAGTGGCATGAATGTAGTGGCAAGTATGTCGATGTCACAACATACATACATACATATACATACATACATATATATACATACATACATATACATACATACATATATATACATACATACATACATAAACATACATACATACATACACATACATACATACATATACATACATACATACATACATACATATACATACATACATATACATACATACATACATATACATACATACATACATACACATACATACATACATATACAGTACATACATACATACATACATACCTGAAGATTGTCATATTTTCATGTTTCAGACCGGAATGTTTCGTCTCTTCGGGGAAATAGATTTAAGACAAATATGCTTCATGTTTTACTCTGATTCATTCGTGGCTGTTTAAGAGTCAGTTACAGCCGTTTGGCTGCCTTCAGACAGTTACAGTTATTCCACTGTTACGATATCTCGCTTTTGGTGTTTGTTTGTGTGCTTGTCTTTGTGTATGTGTTTGTATGTCCTTGAGAAGCTGGATTGAACTATACACAATAAATTAGATGGGTAACTTGCAATACTAAAGCGAAATGAGAGTCCGAGAAAAAGACCGATTTTTCTGATTCTACTGCGAGAAGAACGATTGAAAGGAACAGGAGAGGAAAGAGGAAGAAGAAGAGGAAGAAGAAGAAGGGGAGGAGGAGGAGCAGAAGAAGGAAAGAGATGTGGGTGAATGGAAGGAAGAGAATATGGCGGATGCCGGCGAAAAAGGAACAGTTGAAGGAAGGTAGAGAGACCTCGTCGTCTGTTAGTTTCAGTTGCTTAGACTTTTACCAGTGTCAAAGGACCGAGCTGATGGCTGGAGAGAGACATTCACAGACAGGGAAAGGAAGAGGCAGAGACGAAGAAGCAGCCACTGCCTCCGCATCGCCATCTCGACCAACCGCCGAAAGACCAGAACTCATCGGGGACGAATTCATCGCTGAAAGATCTATGAACAACGACTGGTTCTTTAATTAAGAACCATTGCACACCGTCTCTCTCTGTCTCTCTCTGTCTCTGTCTCTCTCTGTCTCTCTCTGTCTCTCTCTGTCTCTCTCTGTCTCTGTTGCTCTCTCTTTCTTTTTCTCCTCCTATTTCTTTCTTTCTTTCTTTCTTTCTTTCGATCTCTCTATGTCACTCTCTGTCTCTGTTGCGCTCTCTCTTTCTCCTCTTTCTTTCTTCTTTTCTTTCTTTCTTCTTTTCTTTCTTTCTTCTTTTCTTTCTTCCTGTCTTTCTTTCTACTTCTCTCTCGCTCTATATTGCTCTGCCTGTGCCTCTCTTTATCATTGTCACTCGCTGTATCTCACTGTCTCTCTCAGTCTCCTTCACTCCTTCACTATTTTACTCCTTCACTCACTCCATTCACTCCTTCACTCACTGCAATTCTTCCTTCCGTCCTTCCTTCCATCCTTCACTCACTCACCCACCCACTCTCCCACCACGCGCCCACCTTCTCACCACCCTCTCACCAAACCCACCCACCCACCCTCCCACCACCCTCCTACCACCCACCCTCCCATCAACCTCCCACCACCCACCTACCCTCCCACCACCCTCCTACCACCCACCTACCACCCATCTACCCTCCCACCACCCTCCCACCACCCACCCACCCACTCAGTGTCACTCAGCAGTGGTTGCTATAAATAGACGCAAAGTTCTTGGCTCAGTACTTAATCGCATTAATCATCCATTAAGTAGGGCCTATTATTATTGCCTTACTGTGATGTATTATGTTTGTATAGATATCATCGGCCATTGCAGCTGAATGCTGTCGTTAAACTTCAGCTGCATCTACTACTAGGACTAACTCATGCAGCAGGCAGACGGTCCAAGGCCCAGAAAGACAGAGAGACAGACAAACAGACAGACATATGAATGAACAGACAGACAGAGAGACAGACAGACGACTAAGCAGACGTAGTTGTTGATCCTACCTCATAAAGAGCCATTTGCTTGTCGTCGCCATCTTTGACCTGAAGAGGCTCTTCACCTATAGTGATCGTGGGGGCGCCACTGTCGGCTGAAAGACGAGCAACAGACAAAATTTATTTGCTATAGCGCAGCTATCGAAATACTAGTTCATAATTACAAATACTATGCAAATATCCTTTACATTTTCTTAATTTATGTAGGTTGACGAATTGATGATGCTGATGACGATGATGATGATGATGATAATAATAATAATATTAACAATAATAATAATATTAACAATAATAATAGTGATGATAATGATAATCATGATGATGACCCTGAAGTAAAAAATAATAGCAATATATATTATAATAGAGTCAATAATAAGTTCTTAATCATCATTAACTTTTATTCAGTTTTTGTCATTATTATCAGCATAGTTGGAATGTTAATCGACGTTACTTACATCGTCGTCGTCGTAACTATAGAAGGCCTATAATAATAATACTAACAATAATAATAATAATAATAATAATAATAATAATAATAATAACAACAACAACAACAACAACAATAAATAACTAGTTATCTCTTCCAATGCTTTGCTGTAACAATTCAATGCTTCAGCAGCATTGCCTTTAATGGCACTTTTGCCAAGCTTGAAATTTGTCGAGATGTAGCCATTCCAGATGATTAGTAATTTTCTCCGGATATAATATTATTATTAATAATAATAATAATAATAACCCTCATTCCTTGGGTAGGGGGTAAATGCTTGACCTGGGACGTCACAGTAATCGATACTCTGGCAGTCTCTTATCGATCAAGAACAGCCGTGGTCGCAGGTGCTGCTGCTGAGATCGCAGCAGAACGAAAGACCTCAAAGTACAGTGATATTCTCTCGACACACTGCTTCGTCCCTCTAGCCTTTGAGACTCTAGGCCCCATAAATCAGGAAGGCTTTAGCCTCATCAAGAAAATCGGTCGCCATTTAACCCAAGTATCGGGAGACAAGAGGGAGACTTCTTTCCTGTTCCAACGCCTCTCCATTGCCATCCAGCGATCTAACGCGATTGCCTTTAATGGCACATTCTTGGAGCCAGATTTAAGCGAAGACTGGCAATTCCAGAGAACAATCACCGGCCGGAAGACAGCCTCAGATCAGTGCGACGAACATTCTACCACAGACCATGCTTCTTCGCTTCCTCATAATTTCCCTTGTCTTCTACCTGACCGAGAACAGTTGTCTCCGCACGACCTTCCATCGATGGAAGAAGGAGCGATTGACTTCAGCTGACAAAGCATTTACAATGGTTAACAGGAGAAAAGACGAACATTATCTGAAGGATTTAGTTCAGAAGAGGCAATCAGACGAATTCATGATCTCAGAACTCGCACTCGACGCAACAAGCGAGAGTACCCAGTCGCAAATCAAGTTCTTCATCGACAACAATACAACGAAGAACAAGACGGCTGAAATCAAAGAAGGAGAGAAGAGCGTGCCTGAAGCCAAGATTAGGGAGGGGGAGAGAACCTGGAACTGGTCGTCGAGATCCAGCCGACGGGCCCCCACCGATCCTCTGGGTCAAGGAGCAACACCGCCTGTCGAAGGTCAGCCGGCGGGTCGAGGTCGAGGAGACGTCGACGCTCGGGTCAGTGAAGCCCACGAAGCAGGCGCCTTCGAAGCAGACGACGACGGCGATGAAGAGGAGGGAGTTGGTGGTGCTGGATGTTCGCCCGATCCACACCGGAAGTTCTCGCGCTCCATCGAAGAAACGCCCACAGAATTCTCTACACTTACGCGATCGCTAACTCAGGGTTGCTTCTTCACCACGGCGCTTAAATACAAGATCACGAGATTCAGAGGTGCAGCTAGTCGACCTGTTTCCCGTGTGCCATCCTGGACGCCACACCAGCTCTACTTGCTCCAGCAACAATAGATTTGTTTCATAATTGAAGTGACGTAACATAATAATAATAATAATGATAATAATAATAATAATAGTAATAATAATAATAGTAATAATAATTTTCCCATGCCTGAATTTGACGAGATGTAGCCGTTCCAGATGATTAGTAATTTTCTACGGACATAATAATAATAATAATAATAATAATAATAATAATAATAATAATAATAATAATAATAATAATAATAATAATAATAATAATAATAATAATAACAACATTAATAATAATAATAAAATTAATAATAATAATAAAATTAATAATAATAATAGTAATAATAATTAGTAAATTCTAATACGCCGGTGTCAAACGTGCAAGGCATCAACCGATGGCGCACCAAAACCAAGTCACAATCAGGTCAACATCCAGAAGGTCAGCCCACAAAACAGAGAATCAGCCTACGGTGGATAAACTATTTGAGACAGGTAAGTTTAAAGTTGAGAACGAAAGTACGGTACTAGTCCTAGGTCGCTGAAACTGTAGTATCATTATCACAACTACAACACCAATTGCTGTCAATATCACCGATAAAAATTATTAGATTTAAGAAACTGCTGAATTAAGCTGCATTCGTCCTAAATTATTATACTTATCATTTACTGTTGATTTGTGGGAGTGGGATTTAGACTTTAAAAATCTTCGAACGCGTGAACACAGATGCATAAATTCCTTCTATCTGGACCTATAACCAGTGCTTTGTTGAGAGAGTCATTGAAAGGCGCTATATAAATTTCCTTATGTGCACTTTCATCATTCGTCATCATTATCATCATCGTCGTAGTCGGTCGTCGTCTTTATCACAACTGTGCGAACTGAATTAAAAGAATTAAATGAACTGAGAATGATGGATTAGAGATAGCAGTACAATGCCAAAGGCACCGAACGACAAAAATAGAAAATGAGAGAGAGAGTGTGTGACAAACAGACAGACAGACAGACATACAGACAGACAGACAGACTGACTGACTGACTGACTGACTTACTGACTGACTGACTGACTGACTGACTGACTGACTGACTGACTGACTGACTGACTGACTGACACAGACACACAGACACAGGAACAGAGAGAGTCAGAAAGTCAAATAAACTTTTCTCTTCTTCTTGACTTTCCTGCTTTCTTTTTTCATTTTCAATTTCTTAATTTCAGACAAACAAGCAGACAGATAGAGACAGACGGGCACAAGCACGAAAAATAAGAACAAGAGAATGACAAAGAGAGTGGGAAAATTGAAGAAGGAATGAAAGAAAGAAAACAAGAAAGAAAAAGTGAAAGAACAAGAAGATGGGTTAGAGAGAGTAGGAAGAGAGAGATACAAGCAGAGACACAACCAGAGAAAGAGACATAGAGAAGGAGAGAGGGAGAGAGGGGAAGAGAGAGAGGGGTGAGAGAAAATAACTGATAGATAGATAGATAGATAGATAGATAGATAGATAGATAGATGGATAGACAGACAGACAGACAGACAACAGACAGACAACAGACAGACAGATAGAGAGAGAGAAGACTGATTGTGGTCGTTTCTTGTCCAGACTTCGTTTGTCTAATGGAATGAGCCGAATGCATGGGTGATTTCCTTCGTAGTATACGAGGCACACTAACACACACAAACAAACATACAAAAAGACTGGCAGACAGACATACAGACACACGCTGACTAATACACAAACACTGCATTCCATAATAATATTTCTGCCTGGAACATAGGGCAACGGTTCTAGAAATGGGCTGCAGAGGAGAACGGCGATAATGATGGGGATAGAAGAATGAGTAGTAGTAGGAGGAGGAGGAGGAGGAGAAGGAGGAGGGGGAGAAGGAGGAAGAGAAGGAGAAGGATGAGGAGCCACGGTCTGTGGTCAGTTGGATCTGGCTGTCGAAATGGCTGTATTCCTGTTCTGCCAAATGTCAGAGGCAGTGGACCGTTTCGACGGCAGTGGACGCCAGATGAGACTGGTTGAGAGGGCAACAGAGATCGATAAAGACGGAGACAGAGAGACAGAGGCTGAGACAGAGACTGAGACAAGACAGAGGCAGAGACAGGAAAAAATGAGAAAGAGAGAAAGTGGGAGAGTCCGAGACACCATTAAAGAAAGAAGGAAAGACCAAAGACTGAAAGGGGAAAGAATAAAAAAAGTCAGTCAGACAGTCAGACAGTCAGACTCCCTGCAATGTCTAATTTCCGAGGCATCCGCCTGCATCATCGAAGTAGTAAACAATTATATTTGAGATCATGTAGAGGAATTCAGGCCCATAATTAGAAATGCACCGCCACGGTTTTGGCCAACCATTATAATTAAATCGAGATATTGCAAAACATGCATCGTAAACAGTTCCATCAAAACAAGAAGCGATATTTCCTGTATGTACTGGAATGTAACGACTACCTTTCTTCCTATTATCCCTCCTTCCGCTCCAATCCCAAACATCACTCATCGTACCTGCCAGGGTGTCTCTCTGCAAGACTCTTGGATCTTCATCTGGAACCAAACACTTTTGCTATCGATTTTCTTTTGAGTGATCGCCTGTGAATTAGCTGGTTCCCGTAACGTGACTTTCGTTTGGCGCTGTAGAAATCTCGGAAGTACGAGTATAATTACGGTACTTTACATAGCTTCGTAAGTAGCGAGCTACTTCTAGGTTACTTTACAACGTCAAATGTATTCTTATATTGTCGTAAGGAGCATGGTAACCAGTGGCGAATTTAGCTATAGGTGTGGGGCGGTTTCCTGTGGAAATGCTCTTGCCTCCCCCCCCAGCAAGCAATTCTGAAGCCTCCTGCGAAGAATGAAATTTCCTAATTACAGATTATTTAAAAATAAGAAATTTGTGTCTACATTTATGTTTAGATCTATCTGTGTATCCCAGTCCATAGTTAGTGTCTGTGGTTGATTTATTGAGCGAGGGTTCGCCTTTTAACGCGCAGTGTACAGGTTCGAACCTCACCTAAGACGGTTACAGTGTATCCCCTAATGGAGCAAGTCCTTCACGCACAATCCGTCATTTTATATTGGCCCTACATAAATAACAGAAGTTAATTTATTTAATAAAAATTGAATATATAAGTAAATGAAATAAAATAAATAAATAAATAAAAATTAATAAATAAATAAACAGATAAATAATTTATTAAATTTAGAAATCAGTTTCTGCTTTTAGCGCAGCGGCTATTTATATAGACCTAGAAGTTATCTGACCATTTATATAGCGCCTGATGGCTTTGTAGAACGAGAGAAAGTTACTTTCGTGTTTTCTGTCTTTCTGGGCAGATTTCCCAGTTGCCTGTTTACTGTTCCTGATAAGATAAGAATCGATGAAAACAGACTACAATTAAACGGCTGGAGAGACAGCGACAGGAAACGGATACTCGGCTCATAAATCCATGCAGTCTATCGGATTTATGATCTATAGGAAGAGCTCCTTGCTAAGGAAACGAGAGATTCACTTGGGTAATGGTCTATCGCTATATGTATATATATATATACATACATACGTACATACGTACATACTTATATACATACATACATATATTCATACATACATACATACATACATACATATATTCATACATACATACATACATATATTCATACATACATATATACATACATACATACATACATACATACATACATACATACATACATGCATGCAATTGTTGATACATACAAGCATATATCCACATATACATATTTTCATACATACATACATACATACATATACTCATACATACATACATACATACATACATACATGCATGCATTTGTTGATACATACAAACATATATCCACATATACATATTTTCATACATACATACTTATATACATCTATTCTTACATAATTACACATAGACAGACATATAGGCCTACTCAGCAGATACGTCGATCCGTCATAAACATTGGGGGCGGGCCTATAACGGGGGTCTGGGTGCGAAGCCCCTATTGGCATTGTTTACTAATGCCTTAAAGTGAAGAAAGAGAACTGTAATCCGTCCACAGTTGCCTTTTTGCTTATCCACCGTAGGCTGCCTCTCTGTCTTGCGGACTGACCTTCTGGATATCGACCAGATTGCGGCTTGGCTTTGGTGTGCCATCGGTTGATGCCTTGTGCATTAGACACCGGCGCATTAGAAGTTGCTAATTATTATTATTATTTTACCGATTTTACAGTTAAAGTATTGCTCAAAATATTCCCGGAGCCCGGGTCTCGAAGGCACCCATATGATCGACGGCTCTGTAATTCATACATGCATACATACATACAAACACATATTCATACATGCATTCACATATTCATACATATATTCATGCACACACACGTACATAATATATACATACATCAGACAGCTTCCCTCCCGTGCGTTTCACTCATTGGACACATAATGCAGGCGAAGGTACAATTCTGCTATGAACTGCAGTGACCTGACCTCAATCAACTGCAGTGACCTGACCTCAATCAACTGCAGTGACCTGACCTAAATCGACGCATGTGCCTTCAACCGCTAGGCCGAAACGCCCCAATGACGTTGAATAATGGAGGCAATTATTATCATCGGCCAAAGATGTCGGCGGCGCATCAAAATGGCGGCGATGACATCAATCGACGTCACTTGGATGCAGCGTACGACTAATACCAGTCTAATTAATGCCGCTTAAACGGATCAGACGATGAGCCCACGTCAGAGCTAATCTCGGGTTCGAATCCTGCCGAAGGCATTGCCGTTAAATGACATGTACAGCGGCCTTCGAGAAAATGCTGCCAACCGACACGTATCGATCGTATACATGAAATCCCTTATGATCCGAGTTTCGCTGCAAAAACTAATGGTAAACTGGTGATGATGATAATAGTGATTCTAATGTTGGTGATGATGATGATGATGATTATTATTATTATTATTATTATTATTATTATTATTGATATTAAGAATATCAATAATAATATTAAATTTTCTTGTGTTCTTAAATACTTGTAAACCGATGTGCGATCAGCTATTGGTTAATTAAGAATATAGTTACTTATTATTATTATTATTATTATTATTATTATTATTATTATTATTATCATTATTATTATTATTATTAGTATTATTATTATTATTATTGCGAAGATTACGACGATGACGGATAAGAAGATGAAGTAGAGAATATAGACCTTGCTTTGGTATACTATTTCAACAGTTACATGATGCGCAGAGAAATATGGGTATCAAACCAAGATGGCTTTCTATGTATACGATATGAAAATCTATGTAGACAGACATATATATATACACGTAGATAATTGACTATACAGAGGGTTAGTTGGTTGACTGATGTGGGTGCGTCTTGTCTGGCTGCAAAATCAAGGCTGTCTACAGAAAACAAAAGGCTCAAGAACATCTGGAATATCCATTTCCATCACTTGTATTTTGAGAGACTGATGATCATAGAAGTACAGTCAAACAGAGGCATACGGACAGACGGAGACTTGGACAGACACAGAGAAACAGAAGCGAAGAACATAAGGGGAAGGAGTTAGGACAACGAAGAACGAAGAAAGAAATCAATGTTTGCCCGACGCTCAAATTGGTCTTACACGTTCGAGGTCTATTATTAAGAAGCAAAGACATCGAATGACTTCTACGAACCCAGTATATATTCGGCTCTGTTATTCTTAATTAATAACGAAAAATGCAATGAAATATGATAAAGTAAAACAACGCAAGATTGTATCGAAGACAACATCAATTAAAACTCGGCTCTGCTATTCTTACTTAATAACGAAAAATTCAATGAAATATGATAAATTAAAACAACGCAAGATTGTATCGAAGACAACATCAATTAAAACTGTGTAAAGCATGCTGCGTTTTGACATCTTACACAATGAGGCTTTTATAGACTGCTTGAGACATCTTATAGACTGGGACTTCTCGGAAAACTTCCAAATCGCCGTTATTGAGTCGTTTCAATGAGATTCTACTGTTGCTGGAATAGCAACCAAAATGACTGAATAGCGAAAAATCGATCAAAGGTAAATTTTTACCAGATCATTCATCGAAACAGTCATTGGGTTCGATGACATCACAGTCAGCATCATTTGACAATATTCCAGTAAACCAACGACGCACATTCGACATGATGTTGCGTATATGTGACCGTGTATGAGAAAATTAACAAAGTTGGAAAAATCAAAACTGTGTTTGATGCTTTTATTTATTTATTTATTTATTTATTTATTATTATTATTATTATTATTATTATTATTAATAATCAGTTTCTTATATCGCGCCAATTTATGAATTCATCTCAAAAGCTCGTGTAGCTGGAAAAAATGATAATTCTTCAAATGTTTGCGAAATGAAATAAGAGAAAGAGAAGGGTCCGTCAAAGCTGGTGGTAGTGAATACCATAGATGTGGATATTGAACTGAATTGGGCTAGAATCGCTAAATAATTAGGTAAAACCGCATGTTTTCATCACAATAGTAAAAAAGTTACATTTTTAAAAAGGTAGGTTTGCGGCTACTCTTGAGAAATCGCCAGTTAACGTTTACCTTAGCTATGACTCGACCTAAATCGCACTGCCTGGGGTAAATTGGGGGTAATTTGGAACTTATTCAAACCCCCTGAGGCTGTCATCAATGAAATCTCCATAAAAACTGGTTAAGAAGAATATTAACATGACTTGATCATTCGCATCTGATTAGGGTATCTTGAAGCGGCGCTTTACAAATTTCTGATTACAGTTACAATAACAACTGCACACTAATCTACACGACTCCAAATTAGGGCACCAAACGACATGTTTAGCCCTACTCAATTTTGTTGGCAGGTCATCATAACAGAATTGAAATGAAACTACTTATACGGAATTGGTTTGCAAATGATAGTCATTTGAGGAGGCTTAAAATTGTCTGTGGTGCAGCCGCCAATCCTTCGCCCCGAGGATGGTTTAAGTCAAGACATGACAAAACGACTATATATATATATATATATATATATATATATATATATATATATATATATATATATATATATATATATATATATATATATATATATATATATATATATATATATATATATATATATATATATATATATATATATATATATATATATATATATATATATATATATATATATAATGGCGAACAGGCAACACGCTTATGATAAATATATGGTTTTATATGTGCCTGTACAACAGTTATATGCGTGTTACACAGTGGATGATTATTCGATTGCTTTGCTTTGTAAAGAGAAGAGTGTGAGGCGAAAGTTGTTTTGTGAAGGACGTCGAGCAAGTGCTCAGTGTGCAATCGCTTTGCAATGTTGATTAACGGCTATTATTAGATAGAGGAGCTACATGAGGAGAAAATAGTTTGTCGTAGATATTCAGGATGTGGTTGCAATTCTACAGTGCTTTCGTAAAAACAGCCACACAGTTGAGCAGCTATTGTCACTCTGATTAATTCGGTCTTATGGGAAATGCGAATTACACACATTATCCTCTCCCAAGTTTATCCAATGTCCGATAGATATAGCGACACAGACAGAGGCAAAGACAGAGGCATAGTCAGAGATATAGACAGAGGCAGAGACATAGGTAGAAATATAAGCTGGAGCAGAGACAAAGACCTAGGAAGAGATAGAGGCCGAGGTAGAGACAGTCACACATAGATACACGCAGAAACAGAAAGTGTGACATACACAGACACAGACTTAAACATGACAAGGAAGAGAAACCTAGAGACAGAGAAAGACAAGTTGGACAGGCAGACAGACAGACAGCCAGACAAACAGACAGAGCAGAACAAGGCCGGTCACACAAAGAGAATGAGGAAGAGAAACATAGGGACAGAGAGACGTAATGTGACACAGAGGACGACACAGAGGAAAAACAACCTTAAAGAGCAGTACAAATTAAGAGGACGATAGGAGGAACACATATAAACACAGAGACATGCACAGAGAAACGTAGAGATAGAAACATTGAGAGATAGGCAGACGTAAGATGATACAGAGCAAGGAAAGAAGCGACGGAGCAGAAGATGAGAGTCCTTTGGCATAATTTCTCTCTCTGTCTGTCTGTCTGTCGCTCTCTCTCCTTCTCTCCCTCCCTCTGTCTTCCTCTCTCTTGTGTTCGACCCCCAACAGTTGATTGTGCTTTACCCCCACTGCGTTTAATCATCGACCGATTGCAGAAATGTCTGTATTTTCTATAATAATGTCTAATAGAAGTCGACACTGATGTGTCCAGAATGCTCCTTGCCAGGCTGCTGATTACTAACAGTCATTGGGGCTGCAGCCATACAATGCATAATACATCTTAATAAGTGAACAGTTATAAAGCGCATTTTGAGCATTTATAATTAATTACCCATTTATATAGCGCCCCATAAAGATCTAAAAAAGTGCATGTTAAGATAAGCCATGAATGTTTCTTGAGTGATAGCTGGCGATGAAGTTCTGATTTTGAGTGGAGGCCTTTTCCAGGACAGTCCAATGCAGGAGAAAGCAGAACTGGATCCGAATCGCTGTTGGTCTACAGGATCGCGGGAGAAACAGGTCCCATTATGCTGCAGACCTAGATTCAGCAATACACAGCACTATGTTCGACCCACTTAACTATAAATAATCTTAATCCTTTTGGTAACTTAATAAATCACTTGGCTTCAGATCCACATTACGCCTTTTAAGAATTCATTAAGAGCCGCGCATAAAGGTCAGAAGCATTCATTATTTCTGGCTTAGTCCAAGGTGTTAGGTCGAGTAATAAAGCTGCGGCTTTTACCAACTGCATCGGTGTTCGAATCCAGCTACAAAATAGGAAATTGATGCAGAATGGAAAGTCATGCAGCTCGAAAGTAGAATAGTTGTTCGGCCGGTGGATTAAAATTGCAACCATTGTGCTTGAGCAGAAGAAAGACTCTACAAAACTCTAGTCTTGTGTAACGCCGGCCGTAGTCAGCTGTCCACAGGAGGCCTCTCTGTCTTAGTGGGCTGATCTTTTGGATACTGACCTGGTTGTGGCTTGGCTTTGGTGAGCCATTGGTTGATGCCTTGTGCATTAGACACCAGCGCTCTAGAAGTTTCCAATTAAAAAAAATAAAATAAAAAATAAAAAAATAATAATAATAATAGTAATAGTAGTGATGATGATGATGATGATAATAATAATAATATAATTGTCCAGTCAGTCAGTCAGTCATTCAGTCAGTCAGTCAGTCAGTCAGTCAGTCAGTCAGGCCAGCTAGTCATCCAGCCACGAATCCAGCAAACCATTCAGCAAATCAACTAATCAGCCAAGAAGCCAGCCAGCCAGTCACAAAGCCAGCCAGCCAGTTAGCCACCCGGTGTGGGTATCTGTCGTTAGGCGAAGATTACGTTGTCGTTGGCTTCTGGCATGGAAACGGATTTGTCCGGACGAACAAAGAGAAAATCAGATGCAGACATTTTATCGAAATCCAGTTATCCAAATTCGGCTTCCGCTAGGGGACGCAAGCGTCTATCTATCGATTGATCGCGACCACTTCATCCTTCCTTCCGGCTTTCCTTCCGTCCGTCCGTCCGTCCGTCCTTCCATCCTTCATTCCTTTCTTTCTTCATTCAGTCTTTCAGTCCTTCCGTGCGTCCGTCCATCCGTCCATCCTTCCTTCCTTCCCTCCTTCCTTCCATTCTTCCTTCCTTCCTTTCTTCCTTCCTTCCTTCCTTCCTTCCTTCCTTCCATCCTTCCTTCCTTCCTTCCATCCTTCCTTCCGTCCTTCCATCCTTCCTTCCGTCCTTACTTCCATTCTTCCTTCCTTCCTTCCTTCCTTCCATCCTTCCTTCCTTCCTTCCATCCATCCTTCCGTCCTTCCTTCCATTCTTCCGTCCGCCTATCTGTCCGACCCTCTATCCGTCTCTACCTGATCGTCAATTGCTAGCCCCCGGCACTGCATCCTCCCCCACACCCGATCCGTCGCATCCCTCATAAAAGACGCGTTCAATAAAATATATTACGTCTGCGCTTGGGGCCAGCATGGACTGATGACGTCTAAATGACGTCATGGGTGTCGTGGTAGTAGTGATGTCGTGCTAAAAGCGGCAACACTGTCACGCGTGTGACGCGGTAGCCGACAGGCTGAGCACACGCCTTGCATCGCGCGGTATGAGGGTTCGATTCTCCACGTAGGCGATTGCAGTTCAGGAGTCCTTAACCCAAAGTTATTTAGCAATTTTTAAATCGATTTGCTTAGAAGCGTGATTTTTAGATGGTCGTCGTTGGACTTTAAGTTTGATAGGTTTTTGAGAATAAAATTTGGTACATTTGTCACAAAACAGTATCACGAAACTTAACGATAGACCTATATTTAGTTCAAACACCCCAGGTTTGGAACTTTTTCTTCCAGCGGGTCACAACTTAGAAACATTGTTATTCAACATATCACGGCACAAGGGCCATCGACAGAATATCGTTTCGACAGGTGCAAGTAATTTTGTGAGGTCTTAAAGCACTATATAAATGTACAGACACATATATTTATTTAAATAACAACTGTATAAATTTCTGAATGATGAATAACAAGTGTTATCTGTATATCTTAATTAAGTTTGATTTTTTCTTCTTTTATTCTTCTGTAGGTCATGTTTGTGACCTTATAATTTTCACAGATAAGATTTAAAATGTATATATAACAACGTCCCCATTAGTATTGCTTTTTAATTGGTGGCCCTAATTAAGGGGGACTATGGTCCCTTCTGGGTCCATCGCTTGCTCCCGATAACCTGGCAGTGTTTCATGTTAAACTTGTATATTGGCTGTTGTCAATTTCTTTACTGGATCAATAAACGAATAAATAAAAATAATAATTATACTTACATACAAACAAATATGAATACGAACATACATACAAACATTCATGAATACATACATACATACATACATACATACATACATACATACATACATACATACATACATACATACATACATACATACATACATACATACATACGAACATACATACGAACACATGCATACATACATGCATACACATATATACATATACATACATACATACATATATGCATACCTACATATATACATACCTACATACATACGAACGCACATACATACATATATACGTATATACATTCTTACATACATATATACATACATACATATATACATACATAAATATACATACATACATACATATATTATATATACATACATACATACGAACATTCATGCACACATATACATACATATAAAAATACGTACGTACATACATACTTACGAACACATACAAACATTCATGCATACATACATACTCATATACATACATACATACACATACATACATACACATACATACATACATACTTACGAACATACATACATGCTCATACACATATTCATGCATACATACATACTCATATACATACATATATACATACGAACATACATACAACGGCCTGGAAAGTTAGAGCCAGGCACACATCGAGATTACAGTATCATCTGCTTACCGGCTGCTGGAGAACTTGACTGAGGTTCATTAGGTTGAGGACCTGGAATCGCTTCGTCACCATTCGAGGGATAAGGAGGCGGTAGACCGGGAGACGAGGGAGAGGGTAAATCTGCTGCGGGGGCTGATCCTTGGGTGGGTGAAGCAGCCGGACTTTCCTCAGAATCCGATGGCGCCTCGTCTACCTTAGTTATGACAAATCGAGGCAAAGCCTTCTCTGCCATTTTACACGACCCTCTAAGAGGATGGAACCCCAACTATTCTACACTTGTGTTAAGATTTCTATAGCGCCCTTTCTTCGGTATCAGTCTAATGGTTGTTGCGGAAGAGACGCAGCTGAAAACCAATCTGATCTCTTCCACAAGGATTGTTGTCCGCAGAGATGCGAGTTCAGTACCGTTGCCTCATCAGCTGGTTGCTGATGCAAGCCACAGGGCGATTAAAAGTGCATCTGTCAATATATCCCGCTCGCAATGAATAGCAGCTTCGGCGGTTAAGTAATACAGTTCCAGCCATTATTCATCTAACGTCAAATATCTCCCTATTATGTGGATTGTAAGAGTGAATCGGGGTATAGACGATACATTGAAACCTATTTTGAAGAATAGAATTGCTCCGAAAATGTATTCATTTCAGATGCATCTACTTGCATGTAGTTGGTCTCTTAGTATTATGTTGTATTTATTACTCTAACGAATAATCCTGCGTAATTAGACCAAACAGCGAAGTCTAAGGAAAAACTTGTGTTAAACAGACACTGGACTTTCTGTTTGAAGTGGTCCAAACAGAATAATGTTGCACAGCCTGCCGTTCTGTCCTGCAACTCAGAGACTAATGTTGCACAGTTTGACTTTATTGTTGAACAACGTGTTTTCTGTCCTGCAACTCAGAGACTAATGTTGCACAGTTTGACTTTATTGTTGAACAACGTGCCGTTCTGTCCTGCAACTCAGAGACTAATGTTGCACAGTTTGACTTTATTGTTGAACAACGTGCCGTTCTGTCCTGCAACTCAGAGACTAATGACTTTATGCCCTGCAACTGAAATGATTCTTTTCGTGTTACGACGAACTTCAGACAAGACTATTCTCCGGCGTATCAGTTATACTCTGGAGTAGCAACATTCATGTAAGACGATCCCGAAACCAAAAACTACGGATGCACGACTGGATCGAGGCGGCTTACACAGTTCGTCGTAATCAAACCCGTGTTTCATAATGTAGGCATCGAAGTGATACGCCCTCCAAGGGAAATGTTCGTCAGTCAGTCTTCATGTCTGTCTGCTTGTCCGTTTGTTAGTTTGTCTGTCTGTCTGTGTGCGTTGAGCGCTGTCGCAAGCGTAGGATCTACATATCCGAATAGCTGACTAACAAGCTCTGAGCAGCCGCTGCCTCGATAGCTGGGCCGCAAGACTGTGGAGCGCCCCCTGGACGTGACCTTCCGCCTTTTCGTCTTCCTTTGGCTCCTTCTCTTCTTCCTCCGGCAGCACAAGTCGGAATGAGGGAAAGGGCAGAATGGGAGGGGGAGTGGGAAGGAGGAAGACGGAGTCAGCCGCCCGCGAACATAATACTAAATACATTGCTTCGTCGTATACATGCAATCGTGTAGCTTCTGTCTCCTTCTTTCGCCTCCTTTCTCCTTCTCTGTCTGTCTGTCTGTTTCTCTGCATCTCATTTTGGTTTTCTTTGTACCCTTTGTCTATCTCTCCTCCTTCTTTACCTATCTTCCACTTTGTCTGTCTGACTGTCTGTCTGTCTGTCTATCTATTTATCTATCTGTCTATCTGACTATCTGTCTGTCTGTCCGTCTGTCCGTCTCTGACTGTCTATCCCTCCCTCTCTACCTTCATCCCTCCAACCATCCATCCAACCATCGATCCATCGATCCATCGATCCATCAATCCATCGATCCATCGATCCACCCATCCATCCATACATCCATCCATCCATCCATCCATTCATCCATCTACCTACCTATCTCTTCTAAGGCGTCGATCTTCAATCCTCTCCTCTTCCTTCCATTCTTGGCTATCTTACGCTTTTGCTGTTTCTGGGCCGCGCGCCGCAACATCCTTTCCTCTCTCATTCTCCCTCCATATTCCACTGCTGCCTTTGACCGCATGCCCATTTACGCCTGCCTCCCTGTCTGTCTGTCTGTTTCTCCGTCCGTCCGTCCGTCCGTCTGTCCGTCCGTCTATGTGTCTGTCTATTGTCTCCTCGTGTCTCTTCCGTCAGACTTTTTGCATTTTTCCTAACTATGTTGTTGGCTCAAGAAATATTTTCAACTGACATTAAAACACTCCTTTTCATGATTGTAAATAGCCATATTAGTGCCCTTTTGAGGTTTTAAAAGGCACTATATGAATTGATATATGCACAAACGTGCATATATACATACAGGCATACATACATACATACCTACATACATACATACATACATACACAAATACATACAAACAAACATACACACATACATACATATATACATGCTTACATACATACATACACGCACATAGTCTTTCTCTCTCTTTTTCTCTTATCTGTTTCTCTCTTCTTTGTTGTCTGTCTGCCTCTGTCTGTCTCACTCTGCATCTCTCTGCCTCTCTGTCACCATGTAAGTCATTCTTCCGTTGCAAGAGCATCCATGCCTGCACTTTCAACAGCAGCATCCTCGTCTTCGTTTTATTTCGACGCTTGGGAATTCCATGCGCGTCACCACAGGCATCGCAGTCAGGATGCTAATGTCTGCTCAGCCGCTGTATCCAACCCACAACATCCGTGCCCGCTGAGCAAATCCATCATCCATCCGCAAGAGGGCCAGCAGACGAGAAAGACGCGAATTCCGTGCAATCTGGAGGTACAGCGTGCTCCCAAATATTTTGTCGCCAGCTAAGTGCGGATGGTGCGCTACTGTGTGTACCCGAGAAAAAATCCGACTGAGAAGGGAATGAAATTTGGAGCCAATCTGTGGACAACTGGACATAAACTATAAATAAAATACCTCCTAAAAGTCTCTCTCTCGCTGTCTCTCTCTCTCTCTTTCTTTCTTTCTTTCTCTGCCTCTCCTCTGCCTCTGTCTCTATCTGTCTATCTATCTGTCTATCTATCTATCTATCTATCTATCTATCTATCTATCTATCTATCTATCTATCTATCTATCTATCTATCTATCTATCTATCTATCTATCTATCTATCTATCTATCTATCTATCTATCTATCTATCTATCTATCTATCTATCTATCTATCTATCTATCTATCTATCTATCTATCTATCTATCTATCTATCTATCTATCTATCTATCTATCTATCTATCTATCTATCTATCTATCTATCTATCTATCTATCTATCTATCTATCTATCTATCTATCTATCTATCTATCTATCTATCTATCTATCTATCTATCTATCTATCTATCTATCTATCTATCTATCTATCTATCTATCTATCTATCTATCTATCTATCTATCTATCTATCTATCTATCTATCTATCTATCTATCTATCTATCTATCTATCTATCTATCTATCTATCTATCTATCTATCTATCTATCTATCTATCTATCTATCTATCTATCTATCTATCTATCTATCTATCTATCTATCTATCTATCTATCTATCTATCTATCTATCTATCTATCTATCTATCTATCTATCTATCTATCTATCGCTTTCTCTTTCCTTCTCTCTCTCTATCTATCTCACCTCTCTCTCTCTCTCTCTCTCTCTCTCTCTCTCTCTCTCTCTCTCTCTCTCTCTCTCTCTCTCTCTCTCTCTCTCTCTTATGTCTGGCTTCTCTTCATTTAGCTTTGTCTTATTTATCACTGTCTCCCTTATTCGATATCTCTCTACATATTTGTTTCTCCTTGTCAGTCTGTCTGCTTTATCTCTTCGAACCTATCTCTCTCTCAATGTAATCCTTTGTCTCTCTGCTTTTTGTCTGTGTAGCTATGTCTCTTTCACTCACTCGCTCACCCTCTCGTTCGTCTATCGCTCACTCACTCACTCGCTTACCAACCCGCTCTCTCCCCTTGTCTTTCTCTGCCCCTTTCTTCTCCTCGCTGCATGTGTCTCTGTCAACATACCCCGTCTTCCTGTCCTCCGCGTTGTGTATTAACCATGTGACATATTTCAGATCATAGGTTTTTGCACACCTCATAAAGCCCAATATTTGCATAAATCTTCGCTAGATCTTTGGTTGCAGCCATCTAAAGTGATCTACATAATCAACCATAAATATGCATATAAACCAAACATAAACAGTTATTTCGCCCTGAGGGAGAACGCGTAAATATAGAGGTTAGCATGCTGTCCTGTCAACCCACATCCAGACTCTACTTCTGCTTCTTCTTCTTCTTCTTCTACTTCTTCTTCTTCTTCTTCTTCTGCTGTTGCTGCTGCTTCATCATCATTATCATCATCATCATCATCATCATCATCATCATCATCATCTTCTTCTTCTTCTTCTTCTTCTTCTTCTGCTGCTGCTGCTGCTTCTTCTTCTTCTTCCTCCTCCTCTTCCTCGACCTCCTCGCCCTCCTCCTGCTCCATTTGGAATACATCATTTACGAAACACGTTTAACCGACTTCCGATGACATCCCCAATTCAATACGTCTGTGGACCATGGATCATTTAACACTGCCTACGCTCAGCGCTAAGCCCATCTCGTGCCTTTTCACGTGTATGTATGCACATATGTGTGTATGCATGTGTGTATGTATGTATGTGTATGTATGCATGTATGTATGTATGCATGCATGTCTGTGTATGAACGTCTGTGTATGTACGCATGCATGCATGTCTGTGTATGTATGTATGTATGCATGTCTGTGTATGTATGTATGCATGCATGTATGTATGTATGTATGCATGTCTGTGTATGTATGCATGCATGTATGTATGTATGCATGTATGTATGTCTGTGTATGTATGCATGTATGCATGTCTGTGTATGTATGCATGTATGCATGTCTGTGTATGTATGTATGTATGTATGTGCATACGAATGTGTACAAATAAGCGTGTGCTTTACATACGGGGCATGGTAGCCGATTGGTTAGAGCGCTCGGCTTGTAACGCGGGGAGTACGGGTTCGAGGCTCCCCTGAGACAGTTACTGTTTAGAGACCTCGAACAAGTCCTACACTAACAATTGCTCAGCGCCATCGATTGATACTTAGTCATTACACAAAGGCGCTTAATAAATTTGTGTGCATACGTGCGTGAACTGGTGTGGTTCTGGTGTAAAATGCCTTGGTGGTCGTACGTGCAATTATCTTTCGGAGCACTTCCCATGAGTCCCGAGTGAATTAAGGACCGAGGCAAACAAAGCGACCACAGACAATCAAACGACGATGATTTTGGCGAAAAATGATATGAAAAAATGAAAGAAAATGGAAATTGATGTTTAAAATTGGAAAAAGGAAATAACAGAATGAAAAAATGAAAGAAAATGGAAATTGTTGTTTAAAATTGAAAAAAGGAAATAATAAAATGAAAAAATGAAAGAAAATGGAAATTGTTTAAAAGTGAAAAAAAATGAAAAAATGAAAGAAAATTGAAATTCTTTAAAAGTGGAAAAAATTTAAAAAATTAAAAAATTAATAAATTAAAAAAAATAAGAAATTGAAAAATGAAAACTTGGAGATTACTCATTGAGGATTTGACTTACTTAAACTGTTTGCACATATGACAACTATATTACAGAAAACTCAGGTAACTACAGACTAGCTAATAAATTTGATAATGAAGCAGCACCTTTCACGTGTTCACTGAAATTGATAGAGCGCCAGTTTGACGCTCTTATAATTTAACATGAGATTGCCTTCGAGAGAAACCTAATACCTCGGAACTCGCTTCGGTATACGACTTGTGTGTTACATGTATTGAGTCGGATGGTGCAAATAGGTGCGCTGCCAAATCTGTTCCGTGCGAAGACTGTTCCTACTTCGCCTACTTTTAGTGCGAAGCAGTGAGGCGAGTTTGAAAGTATCATGTTGTCTTGATAGGAAACTTGGATAGGAAACAACATTTTAGTAAGCGGAAAATAGAACTCCATGCAGTCTGTACTGACGCAGTCGTAATTATGACATGATTTTGACGAACAAAGGGGCAGCAGACGATATTGGCAGAGCAGTTCTATTTTTAGAAACAAATTTCCGCGTCCTGGTCACGTGAACCAATCACAATGTTCTTCGGAACTGTTTTTGCCCGGTCCTGAATTGTGTTCACACTGGTCTCCGCCTATGAATAGGCTACTTGCGTGAGTTCTTGAGCTTCGTATTCGCATGCGAATTGAACATCACCGAGCGGAGGTCTGTGTCGTTGCTTCGCTGTCGTTCTTTTATTCAACGATAAATTGGCATCAAGCTTTGCATGTGGAAGACCTTCTCGTTCGCAGCGTTCTCGCTCTTTCGTCATCTCTAATTCTTCCTCCGCCTTTTTCTCAGATGTATAGCGTGGATAGATGGCTTGATACTTCGGGAAGAGAGATAAACAGAGACAGAGACAGAGACAGAGAGAGAGGGAGGAAGAGAAAAGGCGAGAGGGAGAGAGAGAGAGAGAAGAAAGAGAGACAATGCTAGAGAGAGTGAGAGGGAAAGATAGAGAATGGAAGACAGTGACGCAGATGGAACGCGGTGTATATAGGCGTAGGCCACGGACTCCAGTGCCTGAGTGACACATGCCTAGCCAAACCGCTTCCGTTACCAAAAAAGGTAAACGGTTATAACATTACCATACATGGTCATGTCTGGCACAAACCCAGGGCAAGAAACCATCCTGAAAACCCTATATAAAGGCCAGTTTTTAACATGCAAAGAGTTCTTGTGCCTGGCGTCGAATAAATGTCTACAGCTACAACTGTGTTCGTTCTACTGCTGGTCGACTATTATTAATTAGCAACTTCTAATGCGCCAGTGTCTAATGCACAAGGCATCAACCGATGGCACACCAAAACCAAGCCACAATCAGGTCGATATCCAGGAGGTCAGTCCGCACGACAGAGAGGCAGCCTATGGTGGATAAGCAATTTGAAACAGGTAAGTTTTAAGTTGAGAACGAAATGACAGGAGATGACTATCCCGAGATGCATCTCGGGCGGCCATAGACAGACATCACACACCTCAGACACTACATCTGCATTCTTTTCCACATCCTATTATTCCTATTTTCTGTCTCCTGCTGTATCTCCCAAATGCTGGTTTCATCATTGTCCTTGTTTTCGAATCATCCTCCTCCTCCTCCAGCTCCTCCTCCTCCTCCTCCATCTCCTCCTCCTCCTCCTCTTCCTCCTCCTCCTGTTCTTCATTTGCCAATTTCTTCCCATCCTCTTTTATACTTTCTTGATTTCACCCTCACATCACTCGACCTTCTCACCCTCATGGTGCTAATCTGTTGATGATGTATGGCCTTTAAGGCCGTCTATTTTCCATTTTGTCTCTGATTTCTCATCGGCCTTTAATCTTCCTCTCCTCAATATCCTCCAAGTCCTCCTCAAGCTCATCTTTCTCTTCTGTGTCCTGGTCTTTCTGATTCTATTTCTCATCCTCTTCAGTCGCATTCTTTGCCTTTCCCATCACTTTTCCTCTTACCATCTCTCTCTTCGCTTCTCTCATCTTCAGTGAAATATCTTGCTTCTTCCTGTAATATCCTTTTGCTCCTCCGCTTTCTCCTCTTCCTCTTCCTCTTTCTTCCTCTCGTTCCTCTTCTTTCCCTCCTCCTCTGCCTTCTTTTATTCTTCATCCTCCTCTTCAACCTTTTCCTCATCCTCTTTCTTCTTCCCTTCCTCCTAATGCTGCTCTTCTTCTTCCTTCTCATCTTCCTCATCCTGTTTGCCTCCTACTCTCCCTACTCCTACTCCACATTCTCCTTCTCTTCTTTCTCCTAACCTTCCTCATCCTCTTCACCTCTTCCTCACGCATTTGCTCCGCCTCATACCCCTGCTCCTCCTCTGTTTCTCACCTTCCTCTCTCTCACCTTTTCCCCAAAATCTCGTGTTGCCGGCGCTGAAGCCAGGCCGACGAAACCCCGCGGCCGTAGACGCAGGAGGCCGGATTGTTTACACAGAGGAAACGCAACAGCGACCCCTAGCGGCGTCGATTGGATGAACGCTTATCACTTTCAGACAAAACATCATCAACGTCGAATTCAACGCCAAAAACGCATCGATCTCTCCAGTCCCACTCCATCCTTCCCTACATGCTCTCCTTTTCTCCTTTCCTCTTTTCCACCCTCCCTCCCCTCCCCACCCATGGTCTCATTTTGTCCCTACCCCTCCACTAGATCCCATCCATAAATGCTCTTCCCATCCCTTCCCAAACTGCTGTTTCATTATCCTTCCCTCTGTCCATTCCTTCCTAGCTGATGATATCTGATGTATCCAGCTGATTGAAATATCAGGTTGCTCGCAAACCAATTCACAAAAACAATTGTAATGCTAAGTAACGTTCATTGCACGCACTCTGCGAAGTCCTGTGCCAAGAAAACCAGCTAAACTTCGGCTGGATTGTAATTGTAATTGTAAGTTAAGATTTATAAAGCGCCTTTAGAGAATAAACTCAACAGGGACGATCTACGGATATACACCAATTTGAATTCTAATGGCAGTTCAATATAAGGTGTGATCAGGTTATTGCTTATTAATTTAACGCCTATTTCGTCAATAGTTCTCTTATCCTCATTGGAGAGGTAGTGTTGGGTTCTCGGATATCGTAACCGTAATCGTAGTCGTAACCTCGAGATTTCTACAGCGCCCAACGAAAGCTAAGTCGGGGAACCAGCTTATTCTTCAGTGGCTAGTCGGAAACTTTGGAATTAACTGCCTGGTTCTGTGCGTTTTGATTTTAAGAACACGATCGAACAGCCTGTCATTAGTCGATAACAAACAAAAAGTTTCACCGAAATTTGAACCGTGAACGCAACGGTGAAAAGCCAGTCTTCATCCGTATAGCAAAAGCACCTACTGGGCTAAGTTATCTTCAAAGGCAGATCGAAAAGACATGCGTCTTAACCATGATCTCCCATCTGAGGTGATAAAACCAGCACATAAAAGAAAGAGCAGGTAAGCAGTGTTCCAGAGGACCACGCACACCAGCCATGGAGAAGACACATCTTGACAATGCCCCTCCATGAGGTTAGAAACCCAACCTCTACACTGAAGATGGGTGTGTGGGGTTCCAGACACCCGCTTGGGTCACGCGTGAGTTCATGAAGTTCATTAGTTCATGACCCGCTTGGGTCACGTAATTGTAATTTGAGATTTATAAAGCGCCTCTTAGAGGATAAACTCAACAGAGGTGCTTCCGACCCGAAGGAGTAAAATCACTGTAGAACAGTACAGTCTTCAGTACGTGTGAGTTCATGAGGCAAGGCCGGGTTGGACATTCCCATAAAATCACGTGCACCATGCCATGGCAGTTGTACGTGTCACCTAGATTCGCCCTTAGTTATATTGTTTAGTCAAGGGAGATATGTTGGTACATGTGAGTACTTACCACTGGCTGGAGTAATTGGTGAGTCGACCGACTCCGCCAGAGCAAACGTCAGATTGTTCTCACTTTCGGTCACGTTGTCACGAAACATCCTCATCGGTGCGTAGTATCTCAAGTACACAGTACAAAACCTCTTAAGTATGCTGCAGAAAGTCTTTCGAGTACGCAGTACAGTCTCTTGAGTATGCTGGAAAAGTATCTTAAGTTTGCAATACAAATCTCTGCATAATTTGCATACAACGACGAAGTTCCAGGATACTTTAGTACCAAATCCTTCCTGGCTCACAATACTCCGATAAAAAAGAGTATGGCCTTTCAAGTATTTCGTGAAACTCGTGTTTTTTATGTCATTAACTCGATTTATTATATACACCAGCGCACGGAATGTGATTTAGAGGCAGAATCCGTTGATTCGCTCAATTTCCCTGCGTCTCAGGTTATCGTATCCAGTCATTGCTCCAATGTCTCCGATCTTCACCACTGGCTAGCGGTATTCACACATTATATTGTCTGCATACACAGCATACTACTGCACTCGCCAGTCTAATCCATACACTGGATTTGAATTGTTTCTCACGGTGTATCTTGTCAAAACTGTTTTCTTGTGTGTGATGATGAATCAAAGTAGTTTTGTAGCTCGTTTTCTCATCATCTTAAATCCGTGATTGATCTCGCCGACTGTCGTTTGAAGAGCATTTTGGAATTGTAGCACCGGTCTATAAGCTATTCCGACTTCTACGCGTGCGTTTAGTATTCAAGAATTAAAACGCCTTGTTTAATCCTTCTCTGTCTGTCTGTCTGTCTGTCTGTCTGTCTGTCTGTCTGTCTCTATGTTGCATCTGCTGCTCAAATCTGTTGAGCTTTTACGAGAGCCACGTTCAAAACACTTTGATACAATTTCTGCGATATACCATCGAGTTAGAAATGACCCGATATCATGCGGTGCATAGTCAGCTGTTAGGACCAGGAAGAGCTACAGCTTGCCTCTGTCTGTCTATTTCTGTCTGTCTCTTTCTTTGTCCCTGTCTGTCTCTATCTTTGTCTCTGTCTATGTCTCTCGCTGTCTATGTCTCTTGCGCTCTTTTCTCTTTCTCTTTCTATTGTTCCTCTGTCTCTATTGTTCTCTGCCTATGTCTCTCGCTCTCTTTTCTCTTTCTCTTTCTATTGTTCCTCTGTCTCTATCGTTCTCTGTCTATGTCTCTCGCTCTCTTTTCTCTTTCTCTTTCTATTGGTTCTACGTCTCCTGCGTATCTATGTCGCTTTCTCTCTCTCGCTTTGTCTGTGTTTGTCTCTCTGTTCGTCTGCTTCTCTCTTTCTTTCTGTCTCTCTCTGTTTCTCTTTGTCCCTCTTCTGTCTCTCTGTCTGGCTCTTTCTTCCTTTCTCTTTCTCTGTCTCTCTGTCTCTCTGTCTCTCTGTGTTATTCTTTTGTCCCTCTCTATTTCTCTCTCTTTCTCTTCTGACTCTCTTTTGGTTCTCGAAGTCTTCCCCTCACGCGCAGTTTTCTTCACCGCAGAGCTCAGCAACGATGCCTACGAGTGGCAGAAACAGCCTAGCATTATCATCTTCACCACCAGACTTAGCATCCGACGAATAGCATCGTCCAAAAAGAGGTAAGATGGGCAAAGCAATCACAGCACCAGCAGCAGGACCAGCGGCAGAGCCGGCCAAAGCTCTCATCCATCCATCAAGTCCGTTTTCCATTCGCCTAATTCAATCCAGGCGATAATTCGACGGCTATCAATATGAGCAGAGTCTACAACGACCTCCCATACATCACGTATTTCCAAGCATATAAATATACATAAATCGTATATATATATTTATATATTATATTTAGTGAGCAGGAGTTAGAGAGAAAATTAGAAAAACAGACGAACAGAAATTGACAGACAACGAAGACTTAAATGATGGTGCCCGGGAAAAAAACAGACTTGACAACCAATATTAGACAGACACACAGACAGACAGACAGACACACAGACAGACGACAGACAGACAGAATGACTGTGACTGACTGACTGACTGACTGACTGACTGACTGACGGACATATATTTATGTATACATTGTTTGCCGAAACTGGTGGTAAGAATTGTCATCATATCTGCGTAACTTTGTGTTAGTCCTGTCGCCCCTAGCAACGCCATGGAAATGGAGGAACGGTTGGCAATGCGGCTGTCAACCACTCAACGCACATTATCGTCTGGTTGTCTGGATGTTGGGCCTCGATGTCAGACGATCAACCCCTCCTCACCCGGAACAGACTGACCGACCGATCCACCGACCGACCGATCCACCGATCCACCGATCCACCGATCCACCGATCCACCGATCCACCGAGGCATTTCCAACCGAAAAGGCTTCCAGAAGCGAAGGCCGGATTAAACGATGGCTGCACAAGCGAGAATCTTGAGATATGCAGAAGGACAGACAGATATGTTCACAGAAACAAACAGACGGACGGACGTAGAGACCAGACGTACAGACGGTTAAACAGGCAGAGTGGAACATGGCGTGATTGGAAGACAATAAGATATACAAGAAGACAGAGACAGACAGACAGACAGACAGACAATCTGAGTGGAACATAGACATATAGCAGGACAAACAACCACATATAGAAAAGGGACGGACGGACGGACGGATATACAAACAGGTAGACAGACATGCAAGCAGACAGGCAGGCAGGCAGGTGGACGGATGGCGGATAAGACGGTGAGGGGACATGAGACAAACAGAATCTATATGACTGGACTTGAATGACCAACGGACCTTCGTCTGTCCATGTGCTCTGCTTTGCATCTTTTTAAGATAATTGTGCGCATTTGAGAGGATTCTAAAAGGTGCTATAAAAATGAAAAAGATGAACAAATACTCTGTATTGTCTGTCCAAAGCAGACATAATTGTGCAGCCTTAACAATACTTATAAACATATAACTGGCAAATATACTTTTAACCAGTCATGCCTTTAATTTCAGACACTTTCTGTTGACTCTCATAATTACAAGACATAAATGTCCGGTTATGTAAGCCGTTTTATAGGAAAGTGCTCTGCTTTTCGCTTACACATATGAGCATACTCACAGACATTTTTGGCTGAGGCTCAACCGAAGTAGCTTGTAGATTTAACAAGGATGCGAGAAAGGTGCAAGAAATATTTTCAGCTAAACTAAAGACGCATCCGTTTAAATATGTTCGGTAGCCACGTTCAAGTGCTTTTGAAAGGAACCGACGGCGCTATATAAATGTTCAGACACCCAGCAGACCACTTAAGAAGCCGATGACGTTTCTTCATTCGCTAGATAGCAGCACAACATTAAACTTCTCTATGCAATGAATGGCGAATAACAGTCTTGTCCTGCCATCTGGCGAATTGTATGATTCAACAAATGCTCTTTCGCTTCAATGCCAGGGACGTATCAGCAAACATCGTCATCTTTATCAAGAAATTGTATTGGGGAGACCAGCTTCTACAGCGGCGCTATATCAAGTCTTGCCCCCAAGAGTTGTCTTCGCACTAATAATGTAGTGAGAAAATGACTACAGTGAAATGTCTTTTCAGTTGGCTGGACCTAGATGGGTAACAATGAAGACGTAACATTCTGTCACAACGACTTTTAATGTGGGTAGATACTTAAGGTATAATGCTGTTCGTAATCGTAATCGTAATCTCGAGATTTCTACAGCGCCCAACGAAAGCAAAGTTGCGGGAACCAGCTTATTCACAGGCGCTTGGTCAAAGCAAACTGGATGGGCAAGAAGGGTTCGGTTCCAGGTCAAGACCCAAGAGGCAGGCAGGCAGGCAGGCAGGCAGGCAGGCAGGCAGGCAGGCAGGCAGGCAGGCAGGCAGGCAGGCAGGCAGGCAGGCAGGCAGGCAGGCAGGCAGGCAGGCAGGCAGGCAGGCTACGATGGATGGGGTTTGGAACTGGATCTGCATGGTAGATAGGGGAGGAAGAGGAATCAGGATAGGATCGGCGGAAGAGGAGTGTTTTCAATTTTGAGTGGAAGGCCTGTGCAGAGATTGCAAGGGGTGAAGTGATGGTGAGTTCGTAGGGTGAACTGCAAACATTTAGTTTGAGTCATAAGACTGAGTTATGTAGCATGATTTAATTAATTAAGATTGTATTACAACTAATTGCATGTTCCTCTCTTTCGCACGTAGATACCAGCTCGTCGTGCGTCTTGGAACAATCTTCTATTAAATAAGCATACACTAACAGTTCTACTGAATCAGCTCAACACACATTTCCTGCTTACCTTAAGTGTCTGGGAGGAAGTGAATTGAATTGCAGCATATAAACTCGTTAACATCAAATCAAAGACAAAGACACGTCACACTCTTAAGAATTAAGTGTCTAAGCAATTAAGTGTCTAAGATCGCATTAAATCCAACAATAATGCTTCAAAAAGACGATGGACGATATTAGGTTGAGAACACGCGTGAGCTTTAGAACACGAACATCCACGTAACCTATTACATTCAGCATTTGTTGAAGTCAGTCATGTAAGCAGCGCTTTTTGGGAGGTGCTTGAAGACGCTATATAAATGTTTTCTTGCATTACATTACATATCATTTCTTACATGACCCATCTGGTCAAATGATAAAACAATTTTTCTGGTGATTTTGATTTTAGACCACATCAGGTAAATTTGATTTGATTTTGAAATAAAAATATGTTGGTAATTTTGATGTAATTTTAAATTATTTTCTAATGATTTTGCCCATCAGTGGTAGTACGACCTACAATATGCTAATTGATTTTGGCTTTGAAGATTAAGTAAGTAAATCAACAAATAGAGTAAATAAATAAAACCATTCACAGTAACCATTGCATAATGTACTCGAAAGGCAAAATTAATTGAGAGCCAGTTTTATCTCAACCTACTGATTTCTCTTGAAATCACGGCACCATATAGACAAAGGAAATTAATAAATTAAAGAACCTACTCCGAACTCACAAATGGAGAGAAAAGAACTGGACTTTGTGGTTCGATTATTCTAATTCACGTTGATGTAAGATCAGGTAATCACTCGTTTCTGCACGATTTATTAAGCTTAGGGAAATACACGCATCTCTCAGAGACCTAATCCAGAGCATGACTAATATTTTGGCAAGCACAATAACAGTGCAGTCCGAGAAAAGGACATCGTTTTTAGTTTTTGTTTTACTAATTTCCCTTCATTAGTTTCGTTATCAGTATTAATATTGTCGTTTTTACATTATTATTTCCATGTGCAACTCTTGCCGAAACTATTTGCAACTCAGTGGCGTGGCCCCTCCGTAAATCAAAAGGGAAGCAGAGACGGATTGCCTCTGGATTCGCTCATAGTACGCTTGTTTTTCATGATTGGACTCCCAGTCAGACTAGGATTTGTGGTGGGCAGAAGTGGAGGAAAGGCCTAAGTTGTTAAAATTCAAAATGTATGGGGAAATTGTCTTCAATGGGAGATAGTTTGAACTATTTTCCCCTTTCGCTGTGCAAATCGCGCTCTGCTTATAATCGTAAACACTCGTTACCTAATTGGTGGCCAGAATTCGCCTACAAATATGAAAAGATTTATCGCGGCCCTCCATCAGACATGTTGTCCTATAACCACATAGGCCACACTAACCGTCTAGCTGTATACGCCACAGTGACAATGTCTATGAGCAGTCTAGCTGCATCGTTAAGTCTGTATACAGTAAACTAAGCAGACACTTAATTGTTAAGAGTGTGACGTGTCTTTGTCTTTGACGGAAGTCTCCTCGTCCGAAATCTCTCGTACTACGGATCCATCGTCACTGATCGTTGAGACAGACAGTCTGTTCGTGCTCGAACCCTCTCTTCCCTTCGTCTCTCTAAGTTTCAGAGCCAAAACCGGCGAATCGTATTCCACGTAGTAGTAGTTGCAGTCCAACTCGTGTTGGCGATGGCGCCTTCGGTGACTCTGGCTGCGCTTGGGTCGGCGCCTACGTCTGAAAATGGCGGCCGTGCTTTTGTGCTTGCAGGCAAATGTTGACGGCGTTTCGAGCGATTTCAGTCCGTCCAGACTCGTTTGCGGCTTCATAAATCCGAAAACCCGTGTAGTGTAGATCGGAGCTGCTTGTAGCGTCCCGGCGGAAGGCGGGCCTTGGCCCCGAATAGTCTTTTCGTCTGCAGCGGCGAGCGATTGGTTGTTTGAGGGAACGGACCGTAGGGCGAAGAAGCTGTCACGGAGGAACTTTCGTGGTCGTCGTCCGAGCTGACAGCGAAGTATCTGAATGAATGCTCGCTTGAATTCGCGACTGGAACAGGCGTAGATGACCGGGTTGACGAGGCTGTTGCAGTAGCCCAGCCAGAAGATGATCTTGAACAGCAGCGGAGGCGTCACACACGTCTTGCACAGGGCCTCTGTACATAGACAATAAACGAGTATAGAAATCTTTAAATTAAAACTCTGATGTCCCGGCCTCTGTAAAAAGACAATAAACGGGTACACAAATCTTTAAATTAAAATTCTGGTGTACCACGTGGAACGTAGGGGAGGCACTCGTTTCCTTAATTTTCTTAGGTCTTTGGGCCGGCAATGGATGAATTCAAAGGTCATGAATACGGGGTCAGTGCACCACATGACTTGCCGTTTAGTCTACTTCTCAGCTTGCACTTACATCAAATTTTGCTTTATAATAGAGGTTCTTTTTGCGCAAACAACTTGCCCAGGGTGAGAAAATGTTTAGAACACTTGGTGGGACATTTCCTAATCTAGCGCCTGTAACAGCGCCCGGAAATGACGAAAAAGCGAAAAGAGTGGCTGTAAGAGACGTGAAAACTGATGTAGGTTCACAAGATGAAGTACATCAGACCTGCGAGAATACAATTAAACCCAGGCTGTTCGAAATGGTTTAAAAACGAGGGTCTAATGATGTGATGTAATCTCATGATTGCTACAGTTATAAGGCATCTGTCGGTGTTCTCCTGAAGCGAAGCCACAGTAAAATCAATTCAGTTAAGATATGCGAGGTCAGAGGGTCGCAACTGGCGAATTCAGGAGTAAAAAAACTGGGTCCAATTTACCTAGGTTGAGGTCGCGTGTGGTGAAAATTCATCAGACGCTTTGACCAACCCTAGGACAGTAGGGTTTCCGCTCTCTCTTGGATGCTGGTCGGAGGCTTTGGAATTCGCTGTTTCTGTGCGATCTCCAACTGTTCTATCGTTCAAGTCTGATTTAAAAGCTCAACTTCAGATTGCTTATCATTCATAGCTTGTCTATCGATAAGTGGGGCTCGTTGACCTCGACTGGTTCTGTAATCGGAGGGACTGTGATTTTCAAACGCGGTTTTGCTTAGAACATCTGTCGATGCATTGTGCATTATTATAAAGGCGCTATATAAGTTTCCAGGTTATAAATAGCAACTGTTAAAAGCGATGTCTGGAATCAGCACAGACTAATATAGTCTTATACAGTTTATACTGTGGGCGATATAACCACAGTCGTGTCTGAACTAGAAATTACTCTTGAGATATTCACATAAGTGGCTTATGGACAGCTGATGGGACTGGGCTAATAGGACGGGCGGCTGCTTATAGGATGGATTGGTGGATGAATCGGCTTCATATAAATATCACTCTTGCACATTTTCTGCAAGATAAATCATGGTGGTAGGTGATTGTTATCGGATGACTGATTTATGATTAAGTTTTATCGATGCTATTATCAAGACAGCCAGGGGAGTAAAAAAATTAATTGAAACAGTCATTAGCCTTTTCGCACTCGGAAAAGAAAACCTATTCGTGCAAATTAGATGGAGAATCGATTTTCGAGGCCGAACTCAGAATAAGAAACGCCCCTTTGGGATAGATGGAAATTGGGATCGATGTGTTAACTGCCCTCCGCGCTATGCCTGAGTCACTGTTGCCTGTCGAAATAGAACTCTATTCTTCTGGAAATGCGTTTTTCGGATTCGTTTGCGGTCGATAAGATGAATGCTTAAAGCCCAACAGTGAAACCTTGAAAAAAATAGACCACAGCTTCTTCTCGCAAGGGCTCCTGCCTTCGCAATAACAAAACAGTTTTCTTCCAATTCCAGATGAAGAGGATGTTGAAGAATGGAGTTGTTTGGCTGCCACAGCATTGCGGGGTTTCTGGCGTTCTGTTTGTTCGTTGTGGTAAACGTGCAGATGTGATGAAGCGTATCAATACAAACTACCAGAAGGTTAGAGATCGCTCAACGCAAAGGGTGTCTTTTTATGTAGTAACCACTGTGATCAATTAGCCGTTTTATGTCTCTCTTAATAAAACAATAAGAATAATAAGTTAATTGGTTAAGTAGAACTTAATATAGCGCCTTTAAGTACCTCACAAAAGCGCTGCCTATGCGCGAGTAGGTAGTGTTGAATTGAACAGAATAGTCGTTTAAAAGGACTTGTTAACATCGAATCAATATCACAATAAATCCAACACTGATGCTTCAAAAGACGATGGGCGATATTAGACCGAGTACATTCGTGAAACATAGAACACAGACATCCACATAACCTATTACTTCATACATGGACATTTATATAGCGCCTTTTTAAGCTCTTGAAATCTCAAAGCTAATAATTTACGGTTGTTGAGGCTCGTCTTAAGAATCCGAGTCCCAACCGACGCCTGTCCTCCGTCCATTCAGCGTCGTCGGCGTATGAATGGCCAGTGGATGAATTGTGCCCATCCGGAGCTGACAAATAGCCTGGCTTCTGCTGGTGGACTAAAAGAGTCGGCTGAGATGGATGACAACAGGTGCCTCTGAAATTCCTCGCCGTCATGAGAGTTTCTCCGTTCTACGCACAAATAGATGCCCGCCAGCATGGTGACAAATGCCATCCCGGTGAACGCCGGCTAATTTATAGAGCGCCGGCTCTCAAATCAAACGATTTAAGCCAGATAAAGACCGTAAACATTCATCATGGCACGAGAAGAAATTGAGGAATTTTCGTCTAGTAAAAATCTAGACTTTCTCAGATGCGAAGTAATGGGCGCGTGATTTTCAATGGGGGGATGGCATTTCCGTTTATATTCGCCCATCTTCGCTTAGAAAATAATTGACTGCACTGCGAGGTAGATAATTCGAATTTCACACCACAGTCATAATGTTGTCATAATGTTGTCATAATGTTGTCATAATGTTGTCATAATGTTGTCATAATGTTGTCATAATGTTGTCATAATGTTGTCATAATGTTGTCATAATGTTGTCATAATGTTGTCATAATGTTGTCATAATGTTGTCATAATGTTGTCATAATGTTGTCATAATGTTGTCATAATGAGACTCGGGTGACAACTTGCACATGTGTAGGTCACGAAATTAAAGTACGAATGGAATCCTTAAACCCTTCACAGAGAAACAGTAATGATAGGAAGAGGTGATATGGGAGGATGCAATCAGAAACCATCAGTTATATTCGTTTCAAATAATGCAATATTATCAGGTGATCAGACGAGCATCTACGAGTTTTGTTCTCAAGGGACTGACCTCGAGCAAATAAAAATAGTACATTTGGCCATCATGCAATTTATTTATGCTGCGCTCTGGTAAGATTGGTCCCTGGCATTAATTTTAAGAGTGCATAAAAACGATCTACAGCCTTAAAAGTGTCTCGTCCGTCAACACTTGAGGAAGTCCGCTGAGCGCAGCTGCGGAAGTTGACCGAGTAAATGTAGCTGGCGATAAAACGGACCCAAAATACAAATATTCCGGATGTGACGGGTGCAGCCGTCGCAGAGCTCGTCACATGCAAAAGACGACGACAACGACGACGACGAGGACATGTAAAGGTACTTCTCTTCGACGTCGCTTGAATACACACGTCCTTCACTGGCTGAGAACAGCCCTAAACAGGTATAACTGTCTGTCTCTGTCACTCTATCTTTGTGTTTCTTTCACTCTCTGCCTCTCTCTCTCTGCTTCTGTCTGTCTGTCTCTTTGCCTCTCTCTCTGTCTCTACTGTCTTTCTGTGTGTCTCTCTATGTCTCTTATCTCTCTCTCTCTCTCTCTCTCTCTCTCTCTCTCTCTCTCTCTCTCTCTCTCTCTGTATGTATGTCACTTCATCTCTGTCTCTTTCTATTTCTGTCTCTGTCTGCCTGTCTGTCTGTCTGTCTCTCGCTTTCTCTCTCCCACTCCCTCTTCCATTGCGATCCTGCCCACATGTAGTTCCTTCACTCAAGAGCTCTCAGCGCAATTCTCGTCCAGTTTAATGCCTGCTGTCCCTCTGGCCTTTCATCTCCATTAAAAGCACTTGACCGACTGCCGCCACCGTTTTCTAAACGGAGGAAAGCCGCAGGTTACTAACGGTTTGACTCTCACCATTTTTAATTAATAATAATAATTTGACTCTCACCCTTTTTAATAATAATCATAATAATCGTAACCATAAAAATCATAGAGGTAGTAATAGTAGCAGCAGGAGCAGCAGCAGTAGCAGTAGTAATATCTAATCAATGATATTAATGTCCCAGACATCAATATTGGATTCGATGAATAATAGTTGGGCCGGAGCCCCTTTTGTGCGTCACAAAAGCCATGGCTTTCTTATGAGACAAGTGCGCGCACGTCGCTTACCTGGTAGACCTGGGCTGGGTCAATTTCGAAGAAAATTCCTGGAAGATAAAATCCCTGAGAATTTGCAAGGGCAAATTGTCGTATATGAGAGACGGGCAGAAACGACCCCAACCTCGAACTTGATTCTGCGAGACCCTGAGTGTCTTAGAGGCTATTTCCACAAGCATAGGTTAGCCATGGTCCTTAGTCATTTGCCTCCGTATTTGTCTGTCTGTCTGTCTGTTTGCTTGTCTCTCTTTGTCTGTATGTCCATGTGATGACTATGCATATCTGTCTGTCTGTCTTTGCTGTCTCCTCTGTCTGTCTATATGACTATGTATCTCTGCGTCTGTCTGAGTCTGTCCATCCGTCTCTATCTTCACTCAGTCCTTCCCTTGTCACTGTCTGAGTCTGTCTCTGTGCCTGTGCTTGTGTCTCCATCTGTCTGTTTGTTTGTCTGTCTGTCTACGGGTCTGTGTCTGTCTGTCTGACTATCTGTATGTCTGAATGTCTGTGTCACTGTGACATGTATTTAACATAAGCACATAATAGATCAGCTGTAGACCTTAACACATAGACTCAGCCTGGAGCTCTGAGGGGCTAACACAGGATCACTGCGGATATCAGAACTGATGACGTAAGAAAATGCTGAGTAGTTTATTTAGCGCCACCTTCTGAGGCTCGCAAAGACGATGGGCGATGTCTGAACATCGTTAGGCGTGTCCATCAGCTCATTGTTTATTTACAGACCACTGGAAATGTAGAGCTTTAAACATAAGACCACACTCTTCATTTTTTTACTTTAAACTTACACTCTGGGACTTTGACTCGGAGACTTTGACACTGAGACAGAATCTGACACTCTGACTTGAGGCTTAGAAACTGAGAGTTTAATAGTAGTAGTTCCTCAGTTTAGCGACATCTTATGGCATCAAATGCCGTTGACGTCGCCCTCCTCCTTTATCCAGGCTTGGGACTGGCACTACCCCCAAACAAGGCAGTGGCGGAGTTTGAGAGTCTAAGCCTCAGACTCTGAGCCTTTACCTGTCAAACAGTCAAGTTCTCAAAGCTTCAAGTCAAATTATCCGACTGAAAATCTCTGAGACTATGCTCTGAGTTTTGGGACTCTGAGAAGTGTCCAACCCCAAGACTTCCAACCAACCCTTGACGCCGATTTGTGTAGACGATTGGGTCATTAGGCAATTAGGTCGTTTGCAGGAGGAGACTCTTGAGAGTGTTCGATCGGTTAAACTGAGACGACGTGGAGCCATTGTTTTTCTTGGCAGACGACACAAAGCGACAATCTTTCATGCCAGACCTCATTTTCTATTTAAAGCCGCTGAATTCCCTGCGGATTCGTCCGAAAGTCACTTCTTCTTCTTCTTCTTCTTCTTCTTCTTCTTCTTCTTCTTCTTCTGCTTCTGCTTCTTCTTCCTCCTCCTCCTCCTCCTCCTCCTCCTCTTCAATCTCCTCTTCCTCCTCCTCCTCCTTCTCCTCTTCCTCCTCCTCCTCTTCCTCCTCTTCCTCCTCTTCCTCCTCCTCCTTCTTCTTTGTCTTACTTAGTTACTTCTCTTGCATGTATGTATACCTGTGTGTATACGCATATGTGTATTATTGTATATGATGTATGTGCGCGCGTGTGCACGTATGTATGTATGCATGCATGTATGAATGTGTGTAAGTATGTGTGTTTGCTTGTGTGTGCATATTTATGTATGAATGTGTGTCTGTATGTATCCATGGATTTATGTTTGTATATAGGCCTAAAAATGCATATAAGCATGCAGGCCTACAAATAATAACATGTACAGATGATTAGGTATTTTAATGTATATTTTAGCAAATCGATAGCGGCGCTATGTAAACGTAAGAACACACATAACCACACGTACAGGTGTGTAGCCTATGTGCACATAGCAGTTAATCTCAGCATGGGACTCCGACCGCTAGAGTGCGCTATCTTCCGGTGCCCGTTGCATCAACCGACCGACTCTCATCTGCATCTGATAGTGATGTCGAAATTGAATGATTCACAGCCAAGCAGACCTGACGACTAAAATGTTGGCATAACGACCGGATATGGTGCGCGCACCTTGTTCGCCAACAGCCGACAGCCTCTCTCCTTCCGACATCCTAAAGAAACCTCGAAATCGCACCGGATGGAGTACGAATCGGTGCGAAAGACAAATTTGAGAGAAAGCTGTATATTTTCATAATGATACTGCAGAAGAGAATGGAGACGAAAACCAAAGAGGAAGTGTTTCTTCCGTAGATCCAAGCGTGACTCGAAGACAGATGCACGTATAGATCACTTTATACGTGAACTCTGTCGACACAACCCAATGCAACCTGGGCTGGGAGCGCTTCTGGGTATACTACTTGAATGGGCGCTGTATAAATTCTCTGAATGAATGAATGAATGAATGAACCTGACACTGACACAATCCGAATCAATCGCAAACAACCACATAGAACCCAAATCAGCCCCAAGCCACCCCCATACAACTCAAACCAACTCCAAGCCACCCCATACAACTCAAACCAACTCCAAGCCACCCCCATACAACTCAAATCAACTCCAAGCCACCCCCATATAACTCAAACCAACTCCAAGCCACCCCCATACAACTCAAATCAACTCCAAGCCACCCCATGCAACTCAAACCAACCCCAAACCACCCCCATACAACTCAAACCAACTCCAAGCCACCCCATACAACTCAAATCAACTCCAATTCACCCCCATACAACTCAAACCAACCCCAAGCCACCCCCATACAACTCAAACCAACTCCAAGCCACCCCATACAACTCAAATCAACTCCAAGCCACCCCCATACAACTCAAATCAACTCCAAGCCACCCCCATACAATTCAAACCAACCACAAACCCCACCCATACAACTCAAACCAACCCCAATCCACCCCATACAACTCAAACCAACCCCAATCAACCCCGTACAACTCAAACCAACCACAAACCCCACCCACACAACTCAAATCAACCCGTTCCAACAACATGACCAACTCCAATGAAGCTATCCCCAAAACAGCCCAAACGAACGCCAAGCGCCACTCGTAAGCAGTAGAGACCGTCGAAAAGATCCCTAAATCGACGAGCACAATGTGATCAGTCAGCTGAAGGCGAGCGATGCCTATGGGACGCCGATGATAACAATAAAGAGAACCGGTGTAGCTATGGAAACTTAACTAATATCCATCGGACATTAACTAGGCCATTCCTAGGACGAGGACAATACGACATAAATAACTGCGCTCGCCTTCTAATGTCTGCATATGCATAGATTTAACATTTCTTCTATACATATACACAGAAATAGACATACACACATATATAAGCATATAAATGTACATATATATGTATACCCATTCATAGAGAGAGAGAAAGAGATAGATAGATAGATAGATAGATAAATAGATAGATAGATAGATAGATAAATAGATAGATAGATAGATAGATAGAGAGAGAGAGAGAGAGATAGATAGATAGATAGAGAGAGAGAGAGAGAGAGAGAGAGAGAGAGAGAGAGAGAAAGAGAGAGAGAGAGAGAGCGAATAGTCATACAGACAGACTCAGACGTAGACCGTCTGAAGAAACAACCATTTTCCATTGCAAATAGAGTATTTCAAGGTCCTACATAGAGTCCAGATGAATAGTCAGTCAGTCAGTCAGTCAGTCAGTCAGTCAGTCAGTCAGTCAGTCAGTCAGTCAGTCAGTCAGTCAGTCAGTCAGTCAGTCAGTCAGTCAGTCAGTCTGTCTGTCTGTCTGTCTGTCTGTCTGTCTGTCTGTCTGTCTGTCTGTCTGTTTTGTCTGCCTGTCTGTTACCTTTTTGTCTCTGAGGATGTAGACGGATGTGGAAACAAGGAGAGACGGAGTGAATCCTGGTGGAATGGAATAGAGAGCTGTTAATTAGAGTGATTTGGAGTTAGGTGGATTGAAGTGGAGTGAGTCGAAGTGGATGGATTGCGAGGTTAGGTCCCTTTGGTCCACTCACACAGTTGATGTGCTGCTCAACACAGCTGGTCACCTTCCTTCCCTCACCTTTACTCCGGCTCCTTCCTCTTCTCCTCATCGTCCTTTTTGCTCTTTTCGTTCCTGTTCTCTTCATTCTTTTTCTGCTCCTTCGCCTTTTTCTTCTTCTTCTGCTTCTGCTTCTCTATTCTCCCCTCTTTCTTGTTCTCTTCCATTTTTTTTTGTTATATCTCAGTAAGGTCACCGAAGTGAGATTTCATCATCGATATAACGGATTGGCTCTCTTCGACTGCTGGATGTAATTAACCGGTCCCGACCCGTAAAAGAAAGGCCTCGCAAGCGAGGCCTGCAGTCAGAGCCGAGCTGGCCCACGGGATAATTTGGTTGCCTCCAGTTTAGCGAGCAATCGAGACCAGGGACTCACTCGCGAATGTCACCTTGCGGGCTGACCGCGTTGGACGGACCTCCGTGCTTGGTCCGATATGGGTATGGCCTTGTCATAAACGGGTGCCTAAGGAGGCCCGGTATCCGTTGGCCCTGGACCTCTCACTGTCGACCGGGTGAAGAACTTGAACATGTTCGAGGTGTACGTAAGCACCCGGACCGACAGTAGGGTCTCGTCAGCGGCCGTTACTCCCAACCTGCGGAGCAGCCGGGACGAGGATTGGAATAGAGCTCCTCTCCAGTTGAGCACCACGGCCCCGAACTCACACGGCGCGCCCGGATGGACTTTAGCAACCCAGTCGATGATGTCAGGTCTGTTGTAGTAGTCAACCTTTTCTCGGTACGGACCGCTCATATCATTACAGTCCGATGTGATTGTAACATCAACAACATGGGCCACCCCATCCACGAAGGCCACCAAGTCAGGCTTTCGCCTCCCAACTCCAGTAACAATGGTCGGCTCCCGGATCACTTCGTGACCCTTTGACTCAACCCTATTGGCGATCAGGTTGAGCACCGAATTGTGTCTGTCACACCGGAGACGGTGGGTTCTCACACAGCTTTGGGAGATGTGAGCCAGGGTGCATTGGGCGGTGCACCTCTGCAGACGGCAACAGGTTCCCCGCACTTTGATGGACTGAACGTAGTCACCTCCACTAAGGAGGGCGGACCCGTCAGTCACCCAGGTTTTAACGTGGGGGGTTTGTCCCTGCTGTTTCAATCCCCGACCATCAACCGATGAGTGGAGCTGGGTTGCCAAGAGCTCTTTCACGTCCTTGCTGTTACTCAGTTCCTGATTCGCCACCTTTGCCAGTCGTACGCACTTCCTCCTCGCCCCCAGGAAGATGGGACCTGTAGCTTTCCCCCTACCCTACTCTTCCTACCCTGCTCTTCCCTCCCCTCCACCTCCTCCTCTTCTTCTTCCTCCTCCCCGCTTCTGCTCCTAAATCTTTTGCTCATTTCTCTTCAGCCTCATTCCTCTCATTCTTCTCCTTTTTCTTCTCCCACTCATGTTTATTATCTTCCCCTTCCTCTTCTGTTCTTCCTTCCTCTTCTATTCATCTTTGTCCTTGTCCTTGTCCTTCTCCTCCTGCTCCTGCTCCTGCTCCTCCTCCTCCTCCTCCTCATCCTCCTCCTCCTCCTAACTCTGTCGTTCAATATTAAAAATGAGGCTCAACGCCGACAAACAAATGAAGCATCGACGTCTCTTCCTCTGATCCCTTTGCCTTCTGTCATCCACCGTTCAGTTCATCTGTCAGATCACGGGTCTCCTCTAGGTCAGTTTGACAGACAGACAGACAGACAGACAGACAGACAGACAGACAGACAGACAGACAGACAGACAGACAGACAGACAGACAGACAGACAGACAGACAGACAGACAGACAGACAGACAGACAGACAGACAGACAGACAGACAGACAGACAGACAGACAGACAGACAGACAGACAGACAGACAGACAGATGAATTGTGTATCCTCATGATCCGTGTGTGTTTTGTTTCTGTCTGCCTATCAGTGAATATCTATCTATATGCCTGTCATTATCTGTCTGTCTGTCTGTCTGTATGTCTGTCTGTCTGTCTGTATGTCTGTCTGTCATGTCGTCCTATCCGTGACCAGCTGTTCTGTTTCATCTGGCGTATCATATCTGCCCCGGGAACTGAGGCGATCTGAATGAAATATTGTTCGGGGTTTTTGTCCACTGCCCCCCCCCCAACTCCGTTCTTTCGACGTCAGCAAAACACAGCCGCAAATTTGAACTTGATTGTGAACTCCATGTCTTTATGTAGCGCCAAACAACGATAGCACTAACATTACACAGCTTCAACAAAGAATAGCATCAACAACACATAACCTTAAAGAAACTGACATTGACAATACGTAGTATTAACAATACACGGCCTTCACAATACATAACATAAACAAAACTTGACCTTTATTATACAATCTTCAAACACCACACCGAAATCTTGATCATCTCATTACCCCTCCTTCTCCGTGTGTGTCGTTTTGTATGTCGTATGTATGTATGTATACATATATGTATATATGTATGTACAGATACATATATGTATGTATGTATATGCATCCGTATCCGTATATGTCCATCCTCATTCCTGAAGGTCGGAGACCAGAGTCCTCGATATCAGCCCTCTCCATGCCGTCCTGTCCCGTGTGCTCCCGATGCATTCCGCTTCTGATAGTCCAGTCCATTCTTTGATATCGTCCATCCATCTTCGCCTCGGTCTTCCCCTTGGTCTTGATCTCTCTACATATCCCTGTAGTAGGTATGCAGAGAATTTGTTTTCGCCGAGTAGGTGGCCGAAATATCTCAACTTCCTGCCCTTCACTACCTCCAGCAGTCTTTCCGTTGGTCTCAGTTCTTCCAGTATTGAGGCATTTGTTCTGTGTTCCCTCCGGCTAACCCGCAGTAACTTCCTGTATGTTGTCATTTCAAAAGCTGATATTCTTTTTCTATCTACGGCCTTCAGAGTCCATGTCTCACAGCCATACAACGCCACTGACCACACCATCGTCTCCACCATCCTATGTATATGCATATATGTATATATGTATGCAAGTATGTATTTATGTATGTATTGTAGATCTAATCTTGTTCTGTAAGCTATTATATCATCTCTTAAAGTTTACAACTTGGCTTTAAATCACACGGGTGCCCAAACAGACGTGTCTCCTACATACACATAATTACTCCGACCGTCCTGTATAACATATGCGAGGCCCAACCCTGATTCTGTCAAATGTGTAGGCCTATACATGTGACAGAATTCAACATTCAAAATTCGCGTAAAATTCAAACTTTGCCTTCTTGTGTACAAATGTCTGAACAACTGTGCACCACGCTATCTCGCTGATAACATCAGGCCGCTTTCTGATGTTCAAGACAGACTGCGACTGCGATCATCAAAGTCCGCCAATGCATTTGTACCTGCAACTAAGACTAGAATGGGTGATCGGGCCTTTCGGGTCGTTGGCCCGCGTGCCTGGAACAGTCTTCCGGCATCCATTCAGGAGTCCAAAAGTATCAACCACTTTAAAAAACATCTAAAATTCTATTTACTGCATAACTCTTAGAACTTGGGCTGACTTTTGACTTTGTAAAGCACCCTAGAAGTAGCCTGCTACTTACGATGCGATATAAATTGTCGTCATTACATTACGTTAACTCCGCCACTGCCTTGTTTGGGGGTAGTGCCAGTCTCAAGCCTGGATAAGGGAGGAGGGTGACGGCGACGGCCTTTGATACCATAAACTGTCGTTAAACATTGGAACTACTACTACTACATTACAATACACATGTATGTATGCATATGTCCTACCTGTCTTATAAAAAATGGACAGATCGGCTGGAACTTAATGTGAGACTAACTGAGATGTAATGATGCGCTTGGGATTTTTCTAATACTCCGGTCGTAGATGATAGCAGACCAATCGGACTTGTTTTACGAATGGAATTGGCTGAAAGGAAAGCCAGTTGGACGAGGACACCCTCCTTGGGTTTGGCTTGAGCCCCTGGATTTTACATTAACGGACCAGATAAACCGCGGAGCACTGCGTCCCACCGCTGTACCAGTCTACATATGTATGCAGCTGAACATCTATATAGCGCCCTTAAAAGCCTCTCAACGGCGAATGTCTAGTGTAAGCAGTCGACAACAGAGGAGTTATTTATGAGGCGCTATATAAATGGTCGATTGCACATCGACACAACATGCGCCGAATGAACCGCATCGGGGATCATTCAGATGCAGTGAATAGCCGATGAATGGTCGGGATATACGTTGTGAATAGCGGAGGAATGGCCGAAGATGTGAGCTGATACAATAAATCTATAAAAAATCGGAAGATATGAAGAAAAAACTGCTTTATCTTCGTCGTCATCATCATTATTATAATCATTATTATCATCGTTGTTATGATAGTTGTTGTCATCAGCATTATCCTCTTCCTTTCATCAACATCAGCATGATTGTCGTCGCCATTATACTAATAATAGTAATGATAATAATAATAATAATAATAATCATCATCATCATTATTGTCGTCATTATCATCATCTTCGCCATCGTGCTTAATTGCTTAAAATTATTGATAGTTTAATATGTCGCCTATGGCGTGTCGATAATGTCACCGACAGAGAGCGTTTGCTTTTAAATGAGAGGCATCTAACTATTAGTCAGTTACGCCTACGATTCCTCGCTCAGTCGATGGACATATGGCGTGTTAACAAATGCATTACTTACTTACTTACTTAGCAGCCGCGAGGCTTTGAAGAGCGAACGAGATCAGAGTAAAGTCGTCTGCCAACCGAAAGTGGAATGTCATGAGTGGCTATTGATCAGTCAATTTATGTAGCGTACGTCTAGCGAACGTCTTAGCGCCACCGGAGAATCGGACCTCATTACAAGCGATCGTAAACTGAGCCGATAAAATAAAAACTGACGAAGATATTTCATGTTTACAGAGGCACGCAATATGTCAAGATTATGCTTCATATATATATATATATATATATACATACATACATATATTTATGTGTGTATGTATACATTCGCCGTGCTTGAAGGCATGCAGATGGAATGCGCTGAGTGCATTAATGCGTTGAATGGATGAGAAATGTCTCAATGGATCCTGTAACAGGATGGTCGCCGAACTCATGGGATTTGCTTAATCGGCAGTCTTATACAGGCAGACTGAATACATATGCTTATCTCCATATATTTATAATTTATTAAGCGTTCATATATATATACACTTATAAACTAAATCAGACTATAAGTTAATTTAGACTATGGACATATATTAAATAAATAAATAGATTAAGTAATTCCACGATAAATTGGTGAATTTATATATATATATATATATATATATATATATATATATATATATATATATATATATATATATATATATATATATATATATATATATATATATATATATATATATATATATATATATATATATATATATATATATATATATATATATATATATATATATATATATAGCAGTCTCCTCTTCCTCCTCCTCATCTTTTTCCTCTATATTCTTTCTCTTCTTCCTCCTTTTGCTTTACCTCCTCTTTCGTTTCCAACTCTCTTCCTTCTCCTTTACATCATTTCTTCTGTTCCTCCACCTCTTCTCTCTTCTTCCTCTTCTTCCTCTATTACCATTTCTTCATTTCCTGTTCCTCCTCCTTCCTTTCAACTCTCCTTCCTCTCTTCCTCAGCCTGCCCTAGTTCTTCTGTCTCACGTGATCTGCCCTGAGACAGAACAGAGACCCTGATCCGCAGCTGAATGGCTTACTTACTGCTTTACTTAATTGGAAGAGGCACCAGACGACTCTGGTGAGAAGGGATTCAGTGGAACTCATTTCGTTTACGCTGAAGACCAGACGATGTCGCCACTTTGAGCCGACTCTGGTCGCTTGAGGGGCGCCACCAGAGGTAGCATCTGTACCCTGAATGTTTAGAGATTTATCTGTCCTATGTACGAACCTGGTTAATTTCCGGAGCAGAGTAAGAGTGAGGGGGTAGGTCAAGGGTTTTGGCAGACAGACTAATCGGTGAGGAATAAGAAATCAGGAAGAGAGGAAGACAAAAAGAACCTACGAATAGAGCAGAAACGGAGGAAGGTATAAAGAATGATGGAATGGGAAATGTGAGAAAGGGATGAAGAACAAAAAGAAATGAAAGGACTGATAGAAGTCAGAGGGTAACAGGGAGGCCGGGCTGAAGAAATAGTGAAGGAAAGAAACCAGGCATGCAGGTAAGCAGGAAGGTAGGTAGGCATAGGTAGGGAGGTAGGCAAGAATATCCAGGAGGATTCTGGAGGGCGTGGTTGATTCCGGCGGATTGCAAGAAAATGGGAATCCCTGAAATGGTTGGAACTATAAATAAACAGATGGTCGCAATATACGAAAACCAGAATCTGATGTATATACAGAGGCAACATCTTAAAAGAAACATTAACCTGATAGAATGGGTGTCGGGAGGAGTTGATTGTGAAGGGACGTCTTTGGGGGTAGGCGGTAGATAAAGGGGCGTAGGATGAGCAAAGGAAGAGAGGGGGATGCCCCTCTTCACCTCGTCCTATTCATCCTCTTCATCAACCGATCTCAGATGTCGATATAAGCCGTAGCTGAAAGCAATTCCTCGGTCACAACTGACTTCCTATTTTTCGCCGCTTCCAGTATGCTTCATCTGATTCGCTACATGCTTCTTATTTTCTCCGTTTTCCTTCTTTCCTTCTTCAAATTTCCATTTTCACTTCTCTTCCTTCATTCGCTCCAATTATTCATCCTTCTCACTTTTCCTTCATCCTACTTCTTACCGTCTGCTCCTTTTCCCCTTCTTGTTTGCTTTAATACCTTTCCCTTACACCTTTTTGCTTAACACTTTCCTTAATACCTTTCCTTCATACCTTTCCTTCATACCTTCCCTTTATACCCTTGCCTTTATACTTTTCCTTTATACCTTTTGCTTAACACTTTCCTTAATACCTTTCCTTCATACCTTTCCTTTATACTTTTACTTTATACCTTGTCCTAAGTACTTTTCCTTTATACCTTTTCCTTAATACATTTCTTTCAAACATTTTCCTCTTGCCTCTGCTTCTATCGTTTCCTCTTATTTATCGCATTTCCCCATTTCTCCTTTTCAGTCACTTTTCATCACCTTCTTTCTCATTTTACTCGCTCGCCCTGCTACGCCTCTTCGAGACAAGGAATGCTTCTTCGAATTCGAGGAAGGAGGAGGAGAAGAAGAAGAAGGAGGAGAAGTAGAAGAAGAAGAAGGGGAAAAAAAGAAGAAGAATGCGAGGAAGGAGGAGGATAAGAAGAAGACTAAGGAGAGGAAAAAAGAAGAAAAAAGATGATGATGAATGCGAAGAAGAAGTTAAAGAAGAAGAAGACGGCTGACTGCAGAAAAATTACTCCATTGTATTGCCTGTTACTTCGCCAAACCGCGAGTTGACGTGGCTTCGACTTGGCTGTCGTGGCCTTGCCTTATCTTGCCTCACCTTGCCTCACCTTGCCTCACCTTGCCTCACCTTGCCTCACCTTGCCTTACCTTGCCTCACCTTGCCTTGGTCCACGATCTTCTTTCTTCGTCCGTTTCTGCCATTTCTTGCACTGCCTTCGCTGTCCTATATTTCCAGTCTTCCCATCCATCTCTGTTTCTTTCAGATCTTCCCTTCGATAATTTTGCATTCGCTTTCTTTCTCTTTTCTTTCCTTTCCTCCTTTTTCTTTTAATTCTGCTTCCTCCCCGTTTCTTCGAGTTTAGAACCCTGCATTCAATAGCCTTCAGTAAACGTCCCTATCCCTCCATTATCTTCGCTACTTTTGCTTTGCATAATATTAATGATAATGAAGATGATGACGATAATAATGATAATGATAATAATAATGATAATAATAATAATAATAATAAAAATAATAATAATAATAATAATAATAATGATAATAATAATAATAATAATACCATTACTTCTACTAACAGTAGTATTAGTATTAATATTAGTTGTGGTAGTAGTAGTAGTAGTAGTAGTAGTAGTAGTAGTAGTAGTAGTAGTAGTAGTAGTAGGAATAATAATCCGAGAACTTCTATAGCGCCACTGTAATAATGCTCAAGACATCAATCGATGGTCGATGCTAAGCAAAATCTGCGTGCATGCCAAATTCTAAGGCATCCTTCTGACCCTTCCTCCCCACCTACCCTTCTCTTCCTTTCCCTGTCCCGCCTTTCACCCCTTAACTTCTGTCCGCTTCTCTTTCTCAGTTCGACTTTTGCATTTTCTTCACAGCCGTCAGATGTACGACGTCTGCCTACGACTGACGTCCGACTTTAGTCAGCGCTGCATCGGTAACCAGTCTCAACGATGTTCTACGATTGGCGTCAGTGGACCAACCAGCAGCAGCAGCAGCAGCAGCAGCAGCAGCAGCAGCAGCAGCAAGAGCATCACTACTATTCTGTGACTGCGACTGTAATTCTCTAGCACATCCACCCTGGCATAGTAATTGCATAGAATACTATAGCATAGCAAAAGAATTATGCATTAAAAGAATTATGAGAGCAGAGGTTCGCCGGACGCCGCAGTCGGGGACGACAAAAGAAAAGATGAAAAGAAGAGGAAAAAGGAGACATCATTCAACTAGATCTTAAGCTCCTCAGACTGAAGAAGGACAATTCGGGAGATAGAAACAAATGGAAAAGAAGGATCCTTGTGGCAGATCCCTCTCCTAGGAGGGATTAATTCCAGCCAGAAGGAAGGAAGGAGAATGCTATAGTATAGCATGGTATAATAGAGTATTGTATCGTATAGCATAATATAGCATAGCATTGTATGGTATTGTAATGAATAATGTAACGTCTCTTGCAGGATACAACGATATATTCAGTGGCGCTCCCGTTTTGAATGAGTCGAGGAAATAGGAAATGTGTGCGTGCGTGTCCCTGAGGAAATGTGTGTGTCCCTGAGGAAATGTGTGTGTGTGTCCCTGTCTGTCTCGGTGCGTTTTTGTCTGTTTTTCTGTCCGTTTCTGTCTGTGTTTCTTGTATGACTTGTTTGTATCTGTCTGTCTGTCTGTCTGTCTGTCTGTCTGTCTGTCTGTCTGTCTGTCTGTCTGTCTGTTTATGTATCTGTTGTTTGTGTGTGTTCGCCTGTGTTTCTGTCTGGTTCTATCAACGTGTGTGTCTGCTTGCATATGTCTGTCTTGGGTTTATCTGTTTGACTGTTTGTGTGTGTGTTCTTTGTTTCTGTCTCTATGTCTATCTGCGCGTATATCTGTTTCTGTATGCCTGTCTGTCTGTGTGTCTGTCTATTGAAATCTGTTTGCTTTCTTGCTTGGCTGTCCGTCTGTCAGCCTCTAAGTCATGACGTTGTCTCTTGTAAGGGAACCTTCTGTGAGGGGAGATCTCAACCGACGTTGAGGTGGAGTCTCAGTTGCATCGGTTGTCATCGCTTAGATCTCCAAGAAGTGACAACCGATCGATCTTGAATTGTTCATTGAAAGTCGACCACCCAGCTGGTGCTATTGATCATTTTACGCTGGTTTCTTGACAAGTGTTAAACGAAAAAATACGACCTTTACAATTTTTGTACTCGTCTGAATTTTCACTAGCTTTTTAGCCTTTTAGAAACAATTATTTTCACTCTTTCCGGCTTTTTATGAAAGTTATTATAGAACAGGCTAACACGGAGCCATGCAGGGGATGCTCTTCGGCATTAGAACCGAGTTTCAAACTTCTCTTGAGCGATAAGAAATGTTTCTTTTAAAAAATGCTGCTGCGAGAGGGGTGAAAATCATGGCAATAAATTCTGAATATGTTCAGCTGGCTAAATTCGCATTTTCCACCACGAATTCTGCCTAATTAGAGCGTTTAATTGGTTCATCATGCAAGCATGCGCTAAGCTGGATGTATGACAGGTTGCCCAAGGCACCGCGGTAGTCCGTTTACGTGTAGCGTTTTATGTTATCCTTATGCTGTGCACTAGTTCACTCTCACAACATCAGACGCGGTTATTGAAGTAGATATATCAGAGGCGTCATTTGCAAGAAGATAAAGACGTCATTTACGGATTGTTATGGCGTCATTTGCAGGAGGATAAGGGCGTCTTTTTTCAGGTAAACAAGGGCGTCTTTTTCAGGAATATAAGGGCGTCATTTGCAGAAATATAAGGGCGTCATTTGCAGGAGGATAAGGACATCATTTGCAGGAGGATAAGGGCGTCATTTGCAAGAGGATAAGGGCGTCATGTGCAGGAGTAGAAGGACGTCCTTAGCCGGATGACAGCGGGCAATCATTATTAGCTGCGTGAAAGAAGATTTGACGGGCAGCGGAGGCGTGCTTAGTGGGGTGGCATTGTTTACTACTGCGCGGAACTTCGTAGAATGGCAATTACTGATTGGAGCTCTTCTGTCGGAGTTTCGATTTTTTATCAGTGTTTCCCAAGAAAATGTCCTAGTGAACTAGGTCATCTTGTTTCAGTAGCTGCCTGAAACCCGATGACTCTCCTTATTGCGACTATTTTATTCTTTGGCAGAGTTTTATTTTGCGTTGACCTCCCCCCCGGAGAAAAAGACAATCAAAGGCAAAACTGAATAATAGAAGGAGTAACCTAAGTATCGGTGGCATCTTTGTTCTGTTTGTTACAAAGTTGGTAGGATCCCCCTCCCTGAGAAAAAGATAATCAAAGGCAAAACTGAGTAATGGAAGAAGGAGTAACCTAAGTATCTGTGGCATCTTCGTTCTGTTTGCTACAAAGCTGGTAGGAACATTGAATATAAGCGATGCAGAGCCCAGTTGGTATTTTTGAATGGTTACCATACCAGACCATCCGAGCAAAGTCATCCACCATTCCCAGGGGTCAGCAAAATATGTTGCGCCACAAGTTGGGAGTTTAAGATGTCTTGTTGTTGGTTTGAAGTGATCATGTTTGCGCCTTAGCCGAATGACCTTGTGACCTCTGTGCCATGCTTTTGAATAGCTATATATATAATATATATATATATATATATATATATATGGTGAAAACAAGTGCGATACCTTAACCTTTTACCCTTTATGAGGTAAACAGGATGGGAAGAGAATAACAGCCTATGAAACGTGAAAGAGAAGATGACGAAAGCAGCAGATGGTGAAAAATTTCCATTTGGGAATAAGAAGGGAGAACGGGGACGTGTATGTACGAGCAAAAGGAGACGAGAGAAAAAGAAAAGGAAGAAGTAAAAAGAGAAGGGAATAAGACTGAATTAAACTGATGATATGAGGATTATATCTAATCTAACCTAATTCAATCCAACCCGACCCAAACCAGTTCAATCTAATCTAATCTAAAGACTACTATAGCGCCGTTATCATAATGCACTCCAATCCCAAACATCAACCACCGTAGCTGCCACGCTGTCTCTATGTCTGACTCTTTGATCTTGACCTGGAACCGAACACTTTTGCCTATCGATTTTGTTTTGACTGAGCGCCTGTGAATAAGCTGATCCCAAAGACGTGGCTTTCGTTGGGCGCTGTAGAAATCTTGGGATTACGATTACAAGGCATCAATCGATGGTCGCTTCAAGTGAACCGCAGTCACAGATCGTAAACCGTTTAAGGATTCCAGCTGAAAAAGAATAGGCCAGGGAAAACAGAAGTAGACTACGGTAATCATACAAGTTGGAGCAGATTAGTCTGACGTTTAGACCTGACAGACGTTAACCAACTCACACAACGCACAGGATGGGCAGGGAACTAAAGCACAAAGAAGGCATAGCAAGTAGATGGAGAGAAGATGATTAGTGGAAGCTGAATAATCATTTTGCAAACAGGATACGATAAGATATATGGAAAGGAAATGGTTACGATTACAAAGCATCAATCGATGTTCTCTTCAAGTGAACCGCCGTCACAAATCGTAAACCGTTGTAGGGGTTCAGCTGAAAAAGAATAGGCCAGGGAAAACAGAAGAAGACTACGGTAAACATACACGTTGGAGTAGATTAATTAGTCTTGCATTTAGACCTGAATTACGCTAACCAACTGACATAACGTACATGGAACTAAAGCACAAAGAAGGCATAGCAAGTAGATGGAGAGAAGATGATTAATGGAAGCTGAGTAATCATTTTGCAAACACGATACGATAAGATATATGGAAAGAAAATGGTTAACGGAAGCAGAAGTGTGCTAGGAAAAGAAGAGAGCGATTCTGAAAAAACAGAAGAATAGCGACAAAAGAGGAACAGCAGCAGCAGCAGAAGGAGGAGGAACGAATAAAGCTGTCGAGATCAAAATGGAAGATCCGATAGACAAAACCCCGGATGAATAGGCTGAATACGGGAGCAAAATAAGGATTGAATGGAGATGCGAACGACACGGGAATTCGTAGCAGAAGGAGGAACAGAAGAGGAAGGAAGAGGAGGAGAACTGTGCGACCAGATGCTTCAATCCCAGTGCGCTGCATATTCGACACAAATACATTCATCACAGACATACGCTATCAACTTATAATACATAGTCAGTGTATACACACAGGTGCATAATACTCACACAGACAATACCAGGTTCAAGAATATACACGTATACCTACATATGTATACATATACACGATATAATAGTTATGTATATAAGCCTAAGCTTATTAATAAATATTAATATATATATATAGCCTATATAGAATTACTAATGCATACTATTATATTTGCAACGGCCATATACATGCCTACAGCTTGGACTTTCTCTCTTTCTCTATATATATTATATATTATATATATATATATATTATATATATATTATATATATATTGAATGTATATATATCAAGTACGCAAGCCTTTGGGGAGGTTGGGTAAGTTTCCAGTCTGTCGATAGGTCATCTTCTAGAATGACTGCTGGCTGCTGCTGCTGCTGCTCTGATGATGATGATGATGATGAACAAGAAGAAGATGATGAACCATCGTTTTATCCTAGTACCTGCACAACAAGCGACCCAGGTGCAGGCAGAAGATACCAATTTGCCACTCACTCCATCTGTCGACCGGGCCGTTAACTGACTTACCTGGTCACCCCCACGCCATTCCAAAAAATCGGCTCAGCCATCTATTCACTCTATCCTACCCAACCATCTAACGCATACGTGCAGAATGTATCGCCAAGATTCATGTCGAATCGACCGATACCAATTCACGGTTGTCAGCAGAAACCCTGTATCTATCTATTCGTTAGGTAACATATATACCTACTTATCTATCTACTTTTATGTCTGTCTGTCTGTCTGTCTGTCTGTCTGTGTCTGTCTGTCTGTCTGTCTGTCTGTCTGGCTATCTATAATGTAACCCGAGTAGCAACGATGTAGGCGAGCATGGGAGGCATTTAAAGGCCAATCGTTTCAGTAAAGAAAGCCGACGTAAATATAGAAATCATCTGGTCATCATTAACATCTGGTTCCATCAACGATGTGCCATCAAAATGTCAGCAGATGGGGAATCGCTTGCCATCAACCGCTTAAGCACTGATCTCTTTAAACACTCTACCGCTGAAGGTCTCTCTTTATCTCTCTCTCCCTCTTTCTCTGTCTCTCTCTGTCTCTCTCCTCTCTCTATTCTCTCTCCTTTCTCTCCCCTTCTCTCTATCTCCCTCCCTCTCTCTCTCTCTCTCTCTGTCTGTTTCTGTCTGTCGTTGTATCTGCCTCATTCTCTCTTTGTCTCCGTTTTTTGATTGTTCGTCTTATTCTCACTCTCTGCTTTGCATTCAATGACCTCTCATAACCAGAAGGAGAATAATTTTCTCGAAGTCTGAGAAAGAAGTGGGTGAAGCTCTTCCATCGCTTCTTTCGTTTCTACCACCAAAGACGAACCTGAGTGAACAAGTCTGGGGTTACGCGGGGCAGGGTGCGATTTTTAGGTGATAGGAAATAGTCCTTCCTTGCTCCCTAAGAACATCTTCCAGCGGGATGCATTTTCCTAATGCTTCCAACCACATTGACCTCGTTCTGAGGAGTTTCTGTAGAGACGTGTAAAGAAAGCACGTTGCTTTTATCTTTTGGTTGTTGATGGCGAATGCTGTATATAAGTGAAATGTTCACAGCGCTCAATTAAGGAGCTATATAATTGGGATGAAAATGTTACAATGGCTCAAACCGTTACAAGCAGTTGCGGAGCACGGTAGCCGATTGGTTAGAGCACTCCGCTTGTAACGCGGAGAATACAGGTTCGAGCTTCCTCTAAGGCGGTTACTGAGTAGGGACCTACACTGAGAAATGCTCAGCAGCATCGATTGATGCTTAGTCATTAGATAGCGGCGCTTAATAAATACAGAAGTAATAGCATTACAAGTGTATACACAGACGTGAGCTGTTGAGTTTGGAGAGCTGAACGAAGCCCGTTTGCTTCGGAGACGTTTTCGCTTGTGGTTCACAAATCAGGTGATGCTTCAATGGGCACAAACGTCATCGGTCATTCCATTGCTCGAATAATGTTTTAAGCATTTAAGGAAGAACAGAAAGACAATACAGACAGACAAGCAGACATACAGGCCGAGATAGAGACGCAGAGGTACTGCGATACTGAAAAATACTATAAACTGTTGCTACTCTTGCCACTTCAGGATGTTCGTTGCAAAAACTTAAGGTATCCGTGGAGGATAAACCGTTCCAGTAAGTACCACGCAGGTTGGAATTACGCCCGGGAAAAGACTTATAGGATAAACTGTCTTTATGACTTCCGGGACCTAATAGCGTCGACGTGCACTGTGTTATAAAAATACCGAAAAGTATTCCAATGCAGCGCCTATTTTCGTGACACTTTTCCGTGAACGTAAACCGTCGAAGCCAACGACAAGTTTACAATCATAAAATACCCGCATTTACTGAATCAGGACTATTTTCTAAATTAATCAATTCATTTATTGTGATATTCATTCATTCTTTTGTTCGCTCGTTCAATCACTTGCTCGCTCGCTCAGTCACTCATTCAATGGCTTACTAGCTTACTCCCTCACTCCCTCAGTCATTCAAATGTTTATTCAGTGAGTCAGTGAGTCAGTGAGTCAGTGAATCAGTGAGTGAGTCAGTGAGTCAGTGAGTCAGTGAGTGAGTCAGTGAATCAGCGAATCAGTGAGTCAGTCAGTGAGTCAGTGAGTCAGTGAGTGAGTCAGTGAGTGAGTCAGTGAGTGAGTCAGTGATTGAGTCAGTGAGTGAGTGAGTCAGTCAGTCAGTCAGTCAGTCGGGGATCGACCAGTTGATCAGAGAATTTCTGAATCAATCAATAAGTAAATCAACCGGGTGACGAAGGCTATAGCGATGTAGCTAAATTTCACAAACGAATGTATACAGAACTAGGCTTAAATCCGAGAAAGGAATTTGTTTGTATCTATCAATACAGACATCTCTGGCTCGACAATCGTAAGCAAACTATCGCGGAGATACTTGGCAGCCGCGGCCGATAATAGGTGATTTTTCTGCTCCCAGAAACAAGACGTTCAACTCACTCGGGGCAATGAAGCTTTAATGGCTAATTATTTTTTACAACCGAACAGTTAAGCCTGCGTTATTTTTTACATACGGTGTCGTGGAAAAATACAATGAATTTCAGAGTCAAGGACAGAAATAACAGGATAGGTAACAGGGTTTTAGCTAGGAGGAGATAGTCTAAAGAAGGCTGGCATTTTCCCACAAGATATCATCTTCGAAACTGACTTCAGAAACTCGTATTCAGTGTCAAAGTGGTTAGAAATTCACTAATGCACAGATTTAAAAGCTGTTTGTTAAGAAAATAACTCCAATTTATATGTTGGGTTTGTTCTGCAACTAATGAATGAATAAATGAAAGAATAAATGAATTAATTAATTAAAAAGCCTAAAAGGCCTCCACTGGCTACCCTACGTGTAAGACACGGCTATAAGGCAAGCTTCCAGAAGTGCAGGTCTTTGCTGTAATGGATTCCACTAGTGTAGGCCTTAAACGTGTAGGCCTCAACGACAGCAGGCCTAGGAACTCATTCAGACAAGAGGAAATTAACTAGATTATTGTTTCTAGTTCTTGAACGTGCCGATGGACGATAATAGGGGAATATCGAGTCCGAAGCGCTTAGCAAGCACCGCGCTATGCCTTTTCCTGTTTGCGCTGAGCAAAGTCGATAAAAACACACTTGGCTGGACATGCAAAAAGCCATGCAATTTGAACTTAATTGAACTTAACGGAGTGATTCGATAAATGAATCAATCATCCGTATATTCTACTCGTAAACCAGTGATTCTATGGGTCTCCCTGTTGAAAACAATCCTTCGCAGTGACGAATTTAGAGTCACACCAATAGAAGTCTGTTTGTCTGTCTGTCTGTCTGCTGCCCGTTTGTTTGCCTGCTTGTAAATGTGTCTGTCTATTAGACTATCTGTATGTCTCTATGTTTTCTGTTTGTATGCCATAGGCCGGTCTGCCTGTCTGTTAACCAGTTTGTAGGTTTCTGTTTAGCTATCTGTCTCTTTGTCTATCTGTATGTCTGTTTGCCTGTTCTTAGGTCTGCCTGTCTCCTTGGTTCTCCGTTTGAGTGACAGTGAGTCCTGGAGACTTGGCAAATAGCCAGAGGCCTAGTCCACGTAGCCTGTTTCAGAGGCTTGTCACCACGCCGAAGGAGTTTCCCAGAATTGGCGCTATGTAAACAGGAGATTACATTACAGGGCCAACGAACTGAACATGGGAGACTCCGGCTGCAAGATTCCGAACAGACTGAGCTTTATTTGAACAGGTGTTTGTGTGTAACCACAGTCTATTCTGTCTTTAGAGATGTATGCATAGACATTGTGGTAGATTTACTGTGGGATACGATGACAAGTGGTGATCGAGTTACAGATTCTGAAAATAGCATTGTTAGATGATTCCGAACAGTCAGAGGCGCATCCGAGATTTGAATACTGAGAGCCAAGAGCAAGGACGGATCCGGGCCCCCCGGATTCTGACCTGGGCCTAGTGACCGAGCCAAGGAGAACAAAATATTAGAGGTCCATGACCGAGCAGTCTGGCTCCGGCGGACTTAATTTGATATCGCGCCGGTGTATAAACTCTCTCTCTCTGTCCCTCTCCCTCCCTCTCTTTCCCTCTCTCTCTCTCTCTCTCTCTCTCTCTCTCTCTCTCTCTCTCTCTCTCTTTCTCTCTCTCTCTCTTTCTCTCTCTCTCTCTCTGTCTTTCTCTTTTTCTCTCTCTCACGCAGCTTTTGCGTAACGCTAAGACATTTCGGACATTTACATTTACAGAGTGCAATTTTTGGAAACTAGAATTGGGAATAAAATTCTGGGAAATTGTGTTGGCTTAAAAGGACATAAGAAATTTTGAGGCGAGAAAACGACCGTCGAAGTTTGACGAAGCTCATTTTCGACCTTGTTAACTTGCCCTCTCATGCTCAACTTCTGCATCCGCCAGTGGCCAAAAATAGGTCGACTGTCGGTGCGAGGGGCGCACGTCCATTAGCCCCCTCTGAATTCCAAATGAGTGCCAGTTTAACTGCTGTCTTCAAGGCAGATGTCGAGGGTAGAAATTTCCTATGGCTTTAATTATATCACTTCACGCTCCAAACTTTAATCCTTGATCCGACACCGACTACTCCTACCCCTGATGACAGTCTAATCTAGTCTAGTTCAGTCCAGACTAATCTAATACAATCTAATCCAATCTAATCCACTATAACACAATATAGTATAATCCGATCTAGTCTAATCTAATCTAATGATATCTGATCTTCTGCAATCCAATCCAATATAATCTAATTCAATCGAGCATAATCTAATCAAATCTAATCTATTCCATTCTACTCCGTTCCAGTCTATTTCACTCTATTCTATTCCATTCTGTTCTGATCGAATCGAATCGAATCCAATACCTTTTATAGCGCTACACTAATATTGCACCGGGTATCAATCGATGGTCACCGCTAAGTGAAACCATTCACCGCCGAAGCCTAAAATCCTGGGTCTGAATCAAGAATTCCCAAATGCCTTGTCTCTTCTGCTTCGCTCGTTAAACTTTGACAAAACATCGTCATATCACTGGCAATAAATAGGGGCCTATTTATACAGATTTTCATGGTTAATGTAAATATACGCGGTTTTATTTAACGACCGTATGGCCTCGACCCTGCTCATATTTCAATGAATTGATCGGGTGAGATCCTTCCCCACCTTTGCCCGTTTGAATGGGCGCCACATCATTTAAGGTCCCGTGCACGGACCGTGCTAGAGATTAAAATCTCTGAAATATAGCTACTATCGGTATGACCAGGCATCCTCACGATCAGAGGCGCCTTGATGTAAGTATTAACCAATGAGCTAATGTAAGTATTAACAAATGAGCTAATGGTAGTGGCTCAGCTGGTCCCACCGTTATCAAATCGATTAAGGGAGATCGATTTTAAGAATGCCTGTTGGATTGCTTTGTCCGTGTTTGCGCCTTCGCTGAATGAGCTTCGATCTCACGAACACGATGCTGAGGAGTTTCTAAAGAGGCAGTTAAACATGCGTGTTTAGCTTTCCTTTACCTTGATGCTTTAAAAATGTTTCTACAGAGGGGTGTAAACATGTATGTTAACTTTGCCTCTACTTTCACAAATGACTCATAAACATAATTAAAATTCCAGTTAGCCCAAAGCTAGCATTTTTTCGTCTTGACACCATAATTTGCCGGGTCTCTTGATAAAAGCTCCGTCCAGCAAGAGCGCTGGCAGCTTAAATCAATCCTCAGAAGATATGCCTGCTAGAAACAGGCAATTTTATAATTAGTATTTCGGCCATGATCTTTCACACGCGTAACTATTTCGCAGTGAAACGCATGGCCAACGTTATAAATCTCAAAAGAGCTTTGCAGCCTTGAACGATTTTTTAAACAATTTTTATAGACCTACATGTAAACAACTGTTGGATTTAGGTCGCATAAAATTTTCATTTCATGAAGTATTTTCGCCTTAGACGTGATTATATACATTCAGAATTCGAGTTGTAGTTGGCAAGAGCGAAGGAAAGACCTTCGAAGCAGATAGGCAGAAACATATATAATGCATGAAAATATGCATTCCAGTGTACGGATGACGATGGGCGCTGAGGGGGACGTTTCTCCCCTTCTTCCCTATAAATCGCACCCAGGCTACAATGATTTCAAGAGGGGATATACATACATGCATACATACATACATACATACATATATAAATAAATACATACATACATACATGCGTACATACATATATGCATACGTACATACTTACATACATACATGCATACATACATGCATGCGTACCTACGTACATACATACATAGGCCTACGTACAAATTACACGCGTCCATACATACTACACATGTATCTACACGTATTTACGTTCGTACTTACGTATGTATGTATGTATGTAAGCTTGTATGTATCTATACAAATATGTATATATGCAGATAATTACATCAAATTTATATAGCACCTTTTAAGAACCTTGCAAATACGTCGAACTTGCGATGCTGAGATATATTCTCCTTTACATTCTCCAAGATTTCATCTGCATCAGCAGCTTCATCAGATGCCCTTCTTCTATTCCTCCCCTCCTCCCCTGGTTTACCTCTCTTGTTCTCCTCGTCTTCCTTCTTTTATTCTCCTACTGCGTCTCCCCACCCACGAGAGCCTTTCACCCCTCTGAGGTTTCATTCCGTTTCAATCCATTCAAGCCAGGCTCAATGCCCCTCATGCACATCCTCACTTACTCACTCACAAACACACATTTAATAAAGTGGAGTAAGCAGGAAACTGGAAATGACCAGCTGATCCGCTCCTCCTTCACTGGAACATAAAATTCACGGAGGAACCGCCCTCTCTCCCTCTATCCCTCCCTCCCTCCCTGTTTCCCTCCCCTCCCTGTCCGTCACCCCGAACCGTCATGTGCTCCGTTAATGTTAGCCCCAAAGCATTCGACGTCACGTGCACCGAACGCCCTCGTCCGGTTCAATATTTAGATTGCATTATTTCTGGACGAGCAAAGTTTGCCCAAAGACAGCTTATTATCACGCACTCGCTCCTACATACTTGCCCTATATGCGATGGCAAGATGTAACACCGAAGTAAAGTAACAACGATTCACATGTTCGCGATGTTTACTCATATGGCCCCAGGCCACGTACTGATGAGTAGATAATTCATGAGGGCAGTCGTGCAAAAGGGGTTTTCAAAGAATGTAATGTAATTTGTGTAGCGCCGTTATTGGGTTAGCCAAGGCATTAGTTGGAGGTCGCTTTTAAGCAAACGTCTTTCAGAAGACGCAGTTCTTTGGACAGAACCAGTCGGGGTCCAAGAGACCCAGGACACAGGAGGACAAGCTACAGAGGATGAGGTAGGGTTTGGTGCAGTCAGGCGCTAAATAAGCAGTCTTGTCGATGACCATTGCCTCTGAATAGGCTTTCTAGAACTAGCTGTTTTAAAGAGTTCCGGAATCGAAAATTTGACAACAAAATTTCTGACAGCTAAAGAGCTCCTACGTTTTGGGATTGCTATGGTGGTGCTGCATAGTGGTGGTGGTGGAGGCGGGGTCGCTGGCGGTAGTGGTGATAATGGTGGTGGTGATGATGATAATGGTGACGAAGCGATGATGATTATTGTGCTGGTGGTGGTGGTGATGGTGGTGGTGAATATGATAATAACGACGACGACGACGATGATGATGCTGATGGAGGTGGCGATATGGAGGTGTTACATCACTACCACTGATGATGACAGTGGTAGTGAAGGTGGTGGTGATTATGATGATGATGATGATGACGACGACGACGACGACATTGGTGATGATGAATATGAATATGATGGCGAAGGAGACGCCCGATCTAGCTTACCGAGTGGAAGAACGAGGAAGAACGGGAACCAGCAGACGATGAAAACCCCGACAACGATTCCGAGCGTCTTGGCCGCCTTCTTCTCCCGGTTGAACTTGGCGATCTTGTGGGCAAGGGTGATCTTGCCCTGCGTCACGGTCGACTGCCTCCTGGCCGCCGGGTCCTGCGACGAATGGCCACGCGAGATGGACGGAATGAGAGACGGACGCTGCAAAGACGCATCGCGCATCCGGAACTGCACGTGCTGCAGATGCTGAGGCGACGGATGAATCACTGAACCGGAACTCGTGACCGATTGACTGACCCGCCGACCGGCGCAGTGCTGACCAGTGTGTATCCGCAGCGCAATGGGGTCGGAGGTCGCAGCCGTCTTGGCGTTCGCCCCCTGGCGGGAGACCTTGATACCGGACAGCAAGAACCTTGACTGGCTGAGGGCCTCGCGGTAGACGCGGAAGTAGACGAACAGGATGATCGTAAGTGGAATGTAGAAGGACCCAGCAACGGAGAAGAGCACGTACCCAGTCTGTTTCGTCACTTCGCAGACGGTCGGGTCGACAGACGGCGGCTCCTTCCAGCCGAAGAGCGGCGCGATCGAGATGGCCAGTGACAGCAGCCAGACGACGACGATGATGTACCCGGCCCTTGCCTCCGTGATGATGATGGAGTGCTGAAGAGGGCGAGTCACACCAATGTAACGATCGATGCTGATGACGCAGAGGCTGATGATGGATGCGGTGCAGCAGAGGACGTCGAGCGCAGCCCAGACGTCGCAGAAGAGCTGGCCGAAGGCCCAGTAGTCGAGGACCTCGAGGCTGGCGGAGAACGGTAGCACTGTCGTCCCGACGAGGAGGTCGGCAACGGCTAGGTTGGCGATGAAGTAGTGCGTCGTACTGCGTAGGTGCCGATTGATGCTGACAGCCAGCAGGACCAGGACATTACCAGCCGTTGTGATGACGGAGATGGAACCGAGGATCAACGCCACGCAGACGGTCCGCGCAAGGCCAAGGTCGCCGGTGGAGGAGGCGGAAGTGACGTTGGCCAACAGGAGGTCGTCGGTCGCGTTGGCAACGGTCAGATTTTCTGCCCAGACGAACTCGGTTGCCATGACAACAACCTCTTGGTGATACAGTCCCGGAATGTGCAATTCGGTTGCCGATTCGGTTTCCATGGATCGCAAGATATCTTTCTATAGGTAGATTCGATTCAGTCTCTGCAGTGGAAAACTGCACGACCCTTTCCTAGGAAGTCTGATTCAACGAAGAAAATTAATGGAAAAGTACTGAAAAATTAATGGAAAAGTACTGGAAGATTAATGGAAAAGTACTGAAAAATTAATGGAAAATTAATGGAAAATTACTGGAAAATTACTGGAAAAGTACTTGAAAATTAACGAAAAATAACTGGAAAATCAGCTGAAGAGGAAACTTCTACAGCGCTGAAGACATGTTTAGATTGGATGATTTCGGGCCGTATCAATATTGGTTATAGCTCGGAAGTCAATCTGCTAGGTAAGCGGAAGTCGAAATCGTAAATCGGTCTCCACACTGTCAAGTGAATTGTTTACTATTTTTATATTTATTGAGCGCCACAACCTCATCGTAAGATATCAATCGATTGCGCAGAGCAATTATCGTGCATGAAAGATCGACTTGCTCAAGTTCCCAACACGGTACCGTCTCAGGGGAGGTTCGAACTTGCACACTACGCGTTAAAAAGCGAGCGCCCGAACCAGTCAGCTACCGTGTCACAGAGGTCAAGAGGACCAACAGCGTCCTGGCAGGGCTTAGTCATGACAAGGTCGTTCAGGAAGAGAGTAATCGTAATCGAAAGTATACATTTACGGAGCATTTCTTCAAGAAGACTCCTCAGAAGTGCTTCCAGCCTGACAAAACAAGACCAGATCGAATATCATTGTCTTCAACGGCTGGCGAATAGAGGTAGAACAAAGGACGAAAGATCAAGACAAGACACGTAGGCCTAATAGTAGGCCTACTGTAATATTTATGCGTCTGTTGCGTTTACATTGTACGCCATCAGCTTATTGGAGACTCGGTTTAGCTTTAATATTATCAGTAAGCATTAGCAGTCGTTAGCATGGCTGCTAATGCTTACTGTATACAGTAATTCAGCGCTAGAGTAAGCAATCAGTGAGCAGTAGTAGACTTAAGGTGATTCAAGAAATTGGTAATGTATACAACATTTCCTGATATTGCCTTCTTCCCTGCGGGGCATGTGATACTAAAAGCTTTACTACAGCCATCTGGTATTGAAAACTGTTCCATCCAGCAAAGTGCTGTGGACTTTATGAGCAATGTTCAAATGAGACAGTTGAACGCTCTCAGGGCAGTCGCTATTTGCATCACAGTCCGTACTATGCTCTCAGAAAGTGCTGCATTACTTGAGTTCTGGAGATACGGACATAACAAAGTAAGCCCAAACTCTAAAATTATTATAACCAGAATTTTCATTTTCTTTTATCAAAACAAACCGGAAGAACGTCAAAAACTTCATGATGTCATATCCTCTGAGCCACTGTAGGGCAGCAACTGCTGAAAAATTCGGTAGCCCTATTCGCGTAGTTATCAATTTCTCTTACGAGTGACCAAAGGAGATTCTGAACGTCAGTTTCCGTTTACGGTCTCCAACTATAAAGTATTTTGTGAAAAGTGTTTTAATTAAGAGTAATTTATTTTGTGAAAATACTTTGTACAATACTTCTGAAAAGTATTTTAAGATGAAAATAAATACTATTCAATATTTTCAAAATAGAAATACTCAAAATAGTAACTTGTACGTTCATCGCTGCTATGCTTGGGTGATTCAGGCACATTCGTGTATCAAGCTCTGCAGACAGGAGCCACAAGTAGTCAGACGGACAGCAGCCTGATAAATTGACGGACGGATCGAAAAACAGACAAACAAGGACACGGACACAGGAAAATTGAAAAATGATATACTCACCAATTTCTGTAGAAAATCGCGAGTTGCATAGTATATTCCTGATGCTCTTTGAATAGATTTCTATTCCCTATTCCTATTCTCGTTGTGATTCGATATGTTGATAACTTCCCTACCTGCAAGCGTCATGACTTAGGTCGAACTGTGTCAATACGTTACTTGACCTGCGTCACACCGACGTGACTCTCATATGCTGTAGTCAGCTACCTATCTGTTGCTATGGACAACGCATCCAATATTGGGAAATCCTCATTCGCATTACGGAGTAATGTAATGTATGGCGGAATGATATGTATCATGTAATGTAATGTGATTTAGTTTAATGCGATGTATTGTAACCTTACGTTACATCCTACAGAAGACACGTCTTGTTCGAATAAGAGTCACGCAATAACCTAACGAACATTTCGCGCATCCAGGATTCGTCACGCAACATCAAAATGCAGACTAAAAGAGGCCTTTACAGGGCCTATGTAATTATTAATACGTAACAGTAACAGGCCTATGCATAATAGGCCCATTATACGTCCCATCCGATCATCTGTAGGTCGAACTTGTAAAGCAATGGATATCGCGTATAGGCACCTATATCACCGTCAGGTCCTAATTTTCAAACTCCGAAGAAGTTCCGCTTCAGTGACTCTCTGCTTGTTCATCTGTATGACCTGCATTGTGCCTGCTTCGTCATCCGCAGCCATGTCTCCATGGTGATCGACCGGCGTGGCCTGCATTCAAACAAATAGTCGGTGTGGCCTGTGTGGCCATGCAGGCACTAGACATTCTCGGCCGCGTGTTCTACCGTTTATACCCAGCCATGTCTTAGGCGAGCACCATCCATCGAAGGTTGCGGAGGCTGATCAATCGCCAGCTGCTCTGGTGCTGTAGGCCGCCTTCGTTGCAGACAACTGCCCGCATGGAAACTATTATACCGCACTGCGTCGAGTAAGACTCGCTCAGAAGAGGATGACCGCGTATAATGGTATCACTTAATTTAGTAGCAGTAAGTAGCAGCAGCAGCATCCCAGTATAATTGTAACAGTAGCAGCAGCAGTAGTAATAGTAGTAATGATGATGATGACGATGTTGATGATGACGACGACGACGATGATGATGACTATGACGACGACGCCGATGATGATGATGATGACGGTGATGATGATCATATTAATAATGATAATAGTAATAATAATAAAAATAAAAATAATAATAACAATGATGATGATGATGATGATGGTGATGATAACAGGAGCAGCAGCAGCAGCAACAACAACAATAACAATAATAATAACAATAATAATAACAATAATAATAACAATAATAAAAACAATAATAATAACAATAACAATAACAATAATAATAATAATAATAATAACAATAACAACAATAATAATAATAATAATAATAATAATAATAATAATAATAATAATAATAATAATAATAATAATAAGTAATCCGTTGGGGAAGCAGAAGAAGTACTCTCCTCTGAGCAAACCTTGAGAGACAGCGGTGGGTCTGAATTGTTGGGCTCCGGTGGAGAAGAAGACCCATCGAAATCCCAGATTGGTCAGAGGTTCCAGCGTCTACGGTGGATGATGAACAAGTTATACAAGAATTAGAAATTATTGTCTGCCAACGAAGCAGATCGCTTCCGTCTTCGGACTGTCGGTAGATGGCGGCAGTAGCAGCTCCAGGGTTGCTTGCGTTTGGGGGGGGGGAAGAGAGGGGCCCCACATTCTGGCAGTCCACCATGAACGGGTCTGGTCTGAGGGGCGCCGACATGTAACCAAGAGGGGCGCGGGGCCGAACCGCCCCCCCACGCCTGTAGCTAAATCCGCTAATGGATGACGGGTCGTCTGCTTTCAGTGAAACGAATGCAATTGCCTCGAAACAAAACGCCTCGCTCGAGGCGATGGAATGCGTCAGTGAAGCGTGAAACAAGAGGATGCATTTGAGGCATCTCATGTCCGCATCTGCAGCAACTCCACGCTGGACGCAACACGAGAGATGGAAAGAAGGCGCCAGAAGCCTTAATATGTGTCTCTCTGTCTGTCTGCCTGCCTGTCTGTCTGTCTGTTTGTCTGTATCATATACATATACGGATACATACATACAGTATACACATACATGTAGTCATATGCAGATGCACACGTATAATCACATACACCTTCACATACAAATACGTACACACATTGAATACGTATATGTATGACTATGTATATATATATATGACTATGACGTACCCGATAGCCTTGTGTGAGGCGGAGGTGATTGTGAATTAACTGAAATCGATTTATGAACCGCTGCAGAAACGACGTTAGGCCAGCTAAGAATCTCATTTCAGGCGACTATAGGGTCCGCATGTAATATTGAGTTTATGACGAACTACAAAGAAACATAATTTGCTGCTTTGTAAGGCACATATGCACGGCGTAGATAAAAATGTTGTGTGTGGGTGTGGACGTGTGTGGGTGTGTAGAAAATATTCTTTTGTATGCGAGTTTTCTCTAGAAAAACTGCAATTTTATATTTTGACTCTGTTCGATCTGTAGAAAAATATTTTTATATACAAAGTTGTGTTGTCTACTTGAAGTAGATCTAGGCCTATATGTGGGCCCCAGTAATAGGTTGTATAGGTAGGTAAGTGTTGTAAATAAAGTGAACACAAACTGTAGTAATCCAAAGTGGGACAAACTTTCCGTACTGGTTACAGGGTTTGACCAGAAAATGCAAATTTCACATGACATGCCAGGATTCAAACCCCGAGCGCTATAGAGAAAAGCAAACATGTTAGCGATCTGTAGGGCCCAACCTAATTCACGATTACACGGACGTGACATGATCCGTGTAATTGGTAAATTTCCGTGAAATTGGCAAATGTCCATGAAATCGCGTGTAATCCTAAGATTTTTGTAATTTCCCGCATTTTAGGTCGTTTTCTTGATGTTTAGTGCACAATTTTCGGCAATTCACGCAAAAAGCTTACATACTTACTAACTTCAGTTGGTTGACTTTTTTTGCTTACATACAAATTTATAATGACGTCACATGTTTCTGTGTACACGGTGTATCCGGTGAGCTTGAAGGACGCTCGTTTCTGGAAATAATTTTATTTGATTGGTGTTCTTGTTCTAGATTTAATGTGCATATCTTCTGCCATCGATATTTCACTTTAAGCATGTTTAGCAAGGAAAATTACGACAAATTAGGGTCGTTTAAACCTTCCGTGAAAAAAACGCCCGTGTAATTTGCATTTTCTCCCGTGAATTAGGTTGGGCCCTAGCGATCTGACACCAAGTCACGCCAAGTTCCCTATCTTTTCATTCATTCGTTCGTTCGTTCGTTTGTTCATTCAGTCACTCATAGCAGTTATGTAGCCCCTAAAAGGTACCTACTCAGAGGACCTTTCGCAGACTGTATGCCCAGTATATAGCCGAGGCGCATGCTTCTATAAGAAAAGCAACTATCGGGTTGAGCCCTACCAAATAACAGGCGATAGGCTTGCTATAGTGGCAATTAGCTCTACATACGAGGCCGATGTTTCATCCAATGAACAGCTTAGTCATCTAGCAAACTCATTTGCATTTAGAGTGGGAGGGAGGGTGTAGGAAGGGCAGAAATGTAACTCAGCATTCATTTTCTGTTCATCTTAAGACGCACAAGTTTAGATCGTTTGGATAGAGAGGTGACCAACGCTTTTGAGAGATGCTTGAAAGGCGCTATATAAATGCTTGTTACATTACATTACAATGAGGCCGAGCGATGCCTGTGTCGAACATCTGCTCCTTCGAGGCTTCCAAGCATCGTATTGCGGTTGAAACAGATCCTTAGACTGAAGCACATGTCAGTATTTGTGGCAGGTTTGCAAATACGAGACAACCTATCCCTCTAAGGATTGTACGACCATCCATAGTTTAATGCCACTGTCAACCGTAGATGAGAATTCGATGGCAGGTCTCTACGTGTCTGCGTGACGCTGCGAGTGGAGACTGTCACCGGCTACACGAGCCTTATTCGTGCAGACGAACTGTTTGTTCCATGAATCAACCACTAGGCCTAAATGTAGACCCAAATGTAAATGTACATATTTTTCTGTAGCAACCGTCTGGTCTAGTAGACCCGTAGTAACTTTGTACAGAGTTTGAATATTTGGGGCGCCGTAAACATAAAGCCTTGTTAAGGTGCTTAATTAATAAATTACCGATATATGCCTACTCGTGCATGTGTCAAATTAAAGTCTTGACAGGCGACTGTAGGAGTGCGTAAACACATCGATCAGAAGTAGTGCTTATGTAGGACAAACAAGAGTAACATCCGGATCCATTCAGTAATGACAGCAAAATATAGTGAGATGGCGCTTCACATTTTAAACAAAATATGACTTGTGACATAAGTGAAGGGCGCTGCTGGGCACGGATCTCTAGGATCATGGACAGCAGGGAACCATAGCACGGCTTCAGAAATTACAAGCCATAACGCGGACGTGAAGGAGGCGGTTTCCTCATCGGCCGAGGAGAGACGCAGCTTCGTTATTTTGTACGATATTATCTTAATAATTAGTAGACCTTGCTTAATTTATGACTCAGGGTCCATTTCGTTCCGTATGGCTCGATCGAGTGGACCAGCGAAGTTAATCCGAACTAATATTGCTGCTGGCCGAGATTTATGCGGGACGTACGGTCCGACTGCTATCCGCGAATGAATTACTACGAAAGTGGCCTCGCGGTTACGAAGAAATATAATTAACTGGCTTCCGTAGCGCACGTGTGTATTTGTCATTACGCCTACAGCCTGGTGTTACTGGTGTTGAATTTGATAAATGATTAAATGTAATATACATTAGGCTAGCATATATAGTCTAATAAATATAAACACTTCCATATAGTCAAATGAATGTAAAAGCCATGTGACCAACAGAGTAATGACGTCACCTCAATTAATCTTCCAGCCAATAAATAAGAAGAGTCATGCCTTCTAACTTCTCTTCAACGAACAATGCGAACTCGGGCCGATTCCTACTCGGAGATGTGCCTCTGTTCTTGTTCCTATTATCACGAAAATTGATCAGCTTTCTCCTCGTTATTTTCCTCTGGCTTTTAAATGTTCTCTTGTCACTTACCTTCGAAAAAAGTAGATCTGGACATTTTGGCTGACCCCGCCCCTAGGATGGATTAATTCCAGAAGGAGAAGAAGTGGGGTGGTTGGACGTGGAGTGGAGCATAGAAAGAAAGCAGCCAATTTGTCAGGGTTACTGGTGATATTCCACTTCTTAGACAACTTACACTCTATGGGCGGTAACCCAGTCACGTTCGTTGGTCCCACAGTTGTCCACCCATCAGCAGCACAATGCGGGCTCAGTATCGGCCAAATAAACGCGGCTGTCATAGAAGCCTGCTGCCATTTTCCAGCCACGGTTCAGGTCAAGATAAAAGCAGAACAATAAAGCGCTCGATAGGCCTGCCTGAACACTCGTGGCCAGATATCACGAGGCCAGAAGCCGCGAGATCCAGGGCAACGAATCTGGTCAATACGACCGCACGGGGAGACGTTCATCCACTGGTCATTTGGAAGACATTTGGCGTTGGACGCAACTGTCGCTGCAGACAGGCAGCGTCTCATCACCTTTATGCGTCCGCCGGAGCAGACAAGGCCGCCATCACTCGCAGACGTGCCTTTGCAGCGGCGCAACGGAAACTAGCGGAAGGACAGGAGGTGACACAGTTCGGGACGTATGACCATAGAAAACAGTGATGAAATCTGCAGAAGTGACAGAAAGACTGAAGTACAACACCACAGACCATCCTAACAGCTCCTCTCCGCCTTCGGTCTTCTGGCAACCGGACTTAGTTCTTGATATGTCATCTAGACATATCTTTGGACAAGGACTTAGTTCTTGATATGTCATCTAGACATATCTTTGGACAACCCCACTGACTTGAAGCAGCATTCGTGAATAAGCTGATGCCCTGCGCTCAGCTTTGAAGTAGCGCTTTAGAAATTTAGAGTTTATGATTATGATTAAGAAGTAGGTATCTCAACATTCCTCCCCAAAAAACATTGAATTTATAACTGTCATCAGATTCAGAAGATGAATTGCTGATGTCTCAGACTTTGTAATTGAACAGCTGTTCAGTAGTGCAACCAATCTCAGCCATAGACTGACATCAACAGGTGCTCCAAAGGTAGTGATATATCGCTTGCTGAAGCGCAGTAATATTTATTACTGCCACACGTAAATGTTTTTCTCTCCAGACACATTATCAACAAGAACTGTGTGTTAAGTCTGCACCTGAAAACTTAGGCATTCTGCCTCTGGACCAAGACTGCAAATTACTTTGTGACTTTCAGCTTGGATTAACTAAAACAACTACAGTATAAAGCTAACTACTGTTATTTTAATACTTCACTTAAAAGGCAACTGTAACAGATATTTTATCATAAAAAGGTTTAACCAAACTGCAGCAAATACACACACATGTATATGGTCACTTGACAGCAGTGATCATAAGTAATCTAATCTAATCTGGGCACTTTTGCTAGTGCCATTATCACAATGCACAAGGTATCCACCAATCAATGGTCACTTTTACTCACACAAGCAATCCGAAAGAACAGAAGCAGTTCAGATACACATAACTATGTACTGCAGTTCTTCAGTGCTCAAAAGGATGTCGATATTTCCACAGTATTCACAGTGATGCAGCCAATACATCCTGATTAAGATCAAAATATGTTAGGTTCGGCTCCAACCTATTTATATACACACTGTACAGTGACAGTTGGGCTACACCAGCACAGAATACCCTGCAGAATTGATTATACAATTAATGCCGGCCACAAATTCGAGATGCTTCTAAGAACTCTACTTGCTCAGCAACAAGCAGGACCTCACCTCACCTTATTTTACCTCCGAATCGCCTACGATTCCTCACTCAGTCGACGGACATAACTATGGCACATCAACAAATGCATTACTTACTTACCTACCTTACCTGCAATTTTCAGTAGGGAAAAAAGAAAATTACCTATTCGCTTAAAGAAATCGTTAGAACAATTAAGGTCTGTTTAATCGATAACAATTCTTCAGATGGCAATTCCTAAGTTTTTCAGTCAATTTGAAAAAGTGTAGTGGACATGTGAAGTTAATCAGTCAAATTCGACGGGCAAACCGATTTCAAACGACCCAGTGCCACAAGCGATTGGCCGCCCTACTATTAGCCGAGAAGAAGGTGGTTCAACATTGTCTGCAACTCCTGTAACACCATAGCAAATATAGCTATGACAACAAGTAACATTATATAACCAAACATTTGCTTAGCATCTCTAGCCATTTATGCAGCCCCTCTACAAGGTGCCATGCAATTGGTCAGACACATGTGCTGCATTTATTTTTTATAAGTATACTGTAGATGTGACTGGCCATCAGTAGACAAAGTTTGACCGATTATGTATTCATATCTGCTGGATATATGTGCCAGAGTTGACTAAATCTGACAACGAGGATCATGGAGAACATTAGTCTTTTCTGTTTTAAGCAATTTACAGGGTGTCAGATATGGTCGTTTTTTGGTCTTGTGAGGCGAATCATTCTCTGTGACCCAGTCACGCAATCTGTAATATCTCGGAAAGTATTTTCAGTATTGCAAAATCATTTATGGACATCTAATAGATCTTACAATAAGTAGTTAAAATGTCAGCCAATTCCGACTGTCAGGTGGGGACACTGCTCAGAATTGGTTGACTTGAGCTGCAATAACCCTTTATATAGACTGGTTAATTGTTAATTATATGATAATAAAATGGAACTAGCTGACTTACCCTCAATCAGACCATTCTTTAAGTAATTGGTAGCCATTTCAAATGTGGCTTTCTGTAAGCACGATGGATTTGAATCCATTCCTCTTCTATTCAGTGGTTCATATGAACCACTCGCAGTCATATAGTCGGCAATAAGCGACAAATGCCGATAATCTACTTCAATTCCATAGGCACGGAATACGTTTCGAATCTCCTGCAAGATTAAAGCAACACCCCATTACATTCAAATCTCACAACTTCCAGACAACCCCCACAACTTGAAACAGTGCTCATGAATAAGCTGGTGTCCCATTCATAGATTTTACAGACCACTTTAGAAACTTTGAAATTTTGATCATGGTTATCATATAAAAATTCAATGTGACCACATATATGCAAAATTTCAAGCAAACTAAAAAATTTTTGTACATTCAACTGAAACCGAAAGAAAATGGAGACTTATGTCTTGGTCTGGCACCAAGTATATCCCAGCAAAGAACTTGAACTCAAGGCCAAGGTTCAAAGGTGAAAGAAAAATGCTTCAGTTATAAAGGTAATGTTTGTTAGCAGTATACACTGGTAGGTCGGTCAAATCAATTACTATTAATTAACAGACAATCAAATTACACATGCCATTAATTAATTATCAGAAAATTTATGGGTACAACCGTAAGCATTCTCATTTAAACATTTTCTAATGCTAAAGCACCAATCTAGGACTATTAAAGGAAAAAGAAATCCTCATAATATTATCACTATATGATTTCCATCTGATACTTCTTTCTGTAGTAGAAAATCATTTATCTAAAAAAATTTTTCAGTGACTTTTCTCTCATTTTAGGAATTTTACTGACAAAAATGACCAGCATTAACGTAATAAATACATCAAGAGCGAAAGAACATACAAATAGAAACAGAAAAATCTAATCTAATCTACTGACTTTTATAGTGCCTTAATCATAATGCCCAACGCAGCAATCGATGATTGCTTCAAGTGAAATTGTAATCAAAATCATAATCCATTGGAGAAGCCAGGTCAATTTCCTATGGGTCAGAGGAAACATAAGTTAAGCTATGGTGGGTAAGCAAGTTGAAACAGACGTGTTAAGTTTAGACCAGAATGACATCACAGAAATGACATCACAGAAATGACCGAAACAGAATCATCTTACATTGATGAGCACAACTCTTGCTGCTTCGATGCCATAGGTTTTTGCCATGGCATGTATATCATTACTGTAAATGTCGTTTATATCTACAACGTGCTGATGTCTGTAGATTGCCTGAAGAGAAAAAACTCAAAACTGTTAATATTAATATTGAACACAATTTAATTATTTATTATTTCTGCATTTATTAAGCAACACTATCTAATGACTAAACATCAACTGATGGTGCTGAGCAATTGTGAGTGAAAGACTTGATCAAGGTCCCTACGCAGTAAATGCCTCAGAGGAGACTTAAACCAATATTCTTTGCATCACAACCCAAGTGCTCTACCCAATAAGCTACCGTGCCCCACAAGAATTTGTGAAATGCCTACACACAAGCTCTTCTGCATCTTTAAGAATTTCTACATGAAACTGAATGATTAAACTAGACAGAACATTAATCATTCCCAAAATGTTGCACAGAAATAATCAGAAAAGCAGCACAAAGACTCACGTGGAAGTCGACTCCTTCAAACTGCAGCTTGCGAGGCTTTTTGCCGTCTTTGCCTTGCCGACCCTCGAGCATCCACGGTGGTGAATCGCTCTCCTCGATTTCCTTCTCTATGCAGTTCTTGATGTGTGATGTGTTGGCCAGTATTATAAATGTCTGTTTCAACTCCTTGGCCAATATTAAACCTACATCCACTGTTATGTTGTATGATGAGATCTAGGAATAACATCAAACAGAACACAAATTCAAATAAGAACAAAACCACTGAGAAATAACTTGTTTAAACACCTCTATAGAAACTCCTCAGAAGCACAGTCCCGCAAAATTGCTCCACATGGCCTAGTATTCCATAGGTGTGCACCAACCAAAGTACTACGGTAACTGGGCTCTATCTAATTTATCTAACATACACACATTAAATACATTTTACTGAACTGAATAGTTAACTGAGATAGTTAAATAATAGAGCTGTACAAAATTATGCCATATTCTATGTTAAATAGCAGGCGTATATAAAAAAAACTATTCAACCAAGTGTTTGGAATTAAATCATAAGAAACCTAACTGAAAATCAAACTCCCTGCAAACATTGTACCATTGTCCAAACACAAAAAATTATCAAGTTCAGACATAAAGACAGACATAAAGACAGACAGACAGACAGACAGACAGACAGACAGACAGACAGACAGACAGACAGAGACAGACAGACAGACATAGATACCTTAGCTTCATATTTTTTCCACGGACATGTGCATGATGATTGCTACGGCCTGTCAAAATACTGAACTGCTGTTTTATTTAAAGACAAAGTTCATATCACTTATTTGCAGTAGCATCAATATAAACTAATTAAATCATAAAACAAAATCTAAGCTGAATACAGCAATACAAAACACTTTTATGAATGACTTACTTCGAGCGTAAAATGACAAGACATGTTGTCCTGACCACGGTTGTAATCAGCGGCATATTTTGCGTATTTCAAGAATGTCTGAAAAGCAAGCAAACCGACGATAACGAAGCGAGGCCCAAGAACAGAAAATCTCGGTCAACAAATACTTTTTATATGCAGCAACAATTTTTGTCGGTTAAGAAAAACAAAGGGCTATAAACACAATTCAGAGCACACATCAACAACCCATAATTATCAGTTAAATAATGACCGTCCTCCAATTTCATCTGCCCATTTTGCTTGGACTGGCAGTTTTTATAATCTGTGAACATCATCCACGGATGGAACTGAACATTTATGCAACTGTTTATAACTGAAAAACTTAACATAACCAAACATTTAGCTCTTTAGATCTCTCAGATATCCATGCTTAAGTGACTTTGAGAAGTTTTTAAAAGGTGCTAAATAAGTATCAAAATACAGACATTTTAATAGCTTTCCCAAAGCACTATGCATGATATTACAGTTTTGGATATTGATTGATGACACGCTACATTTGGCATCATGTAACTGTACCGTTGAAAATTATGCCCCGAAATTGCAACCATGAACCAAACTCTTGTAAAACGCCAAATAGTGAGCTAAAACATGTGACTGTGTCCGAGCAAAACCCCCACAAAGGTAAAAAATCACTATGTGAAAAATCAACTCTGATGGTCGTCACCCATAAAATAGGTACGATATAGTTCTGTGCACAATTTTCACATAAATGCACAATATATCACCCAAAAAGTCTCTTTCAAAAGGGCTTATGTTAAACTTTAGGCCACACAACTAATTTTGCATTTTAAATCTACTTAATTTACACCAGACACCTATATTTTAACTTGCGACTTTCCAAAACTTTTGTGCATAGATGTGCATGTTAAATAATTGTAATTTGTTTACTATTTGTGATAAAACAGGTGGTTATCACCAAAATATTTGGCATTTCTAGCCCAATCGAATGCACTGTTACACCAATTTCAAAATTTTTCTAACTTTCTACGGGTTCCCTGAGGTAAAGTAAAATATGTAAGCAAAGCCTCAAACAAGCACTGATCAACAGCATATTTTCGAGTTTTGTACAGAAAACAAACAGCGGATATTAAAGACTTACAAATTTTCCTAAACTTCCTGATTCACCAGCGGCAGGTTTGTTTTCCACAGGTATTTTAATTCCTTCAGCAGCCAACATCCCGTCACCCGCAATAATTTCTTCTAACTCCATTTCTTCTACTTCGTCTTCATTATTGTTGCCTATTCTTGATTTTTTAACTTTCCTTTTAACACTTTCACCCTCTTCATCAGAATCTGAAACAAAGTTGCATCAAACATTATCAGGATATTTTGTAATTGCAGTAATTTTTGTAATTCAAGTAAATGCGCTTGCTTAAATTATACACTTCAAACTACAGCAATACATAACACATAACTTAAATGCAACATGTTCCCCCTTAGGACAAAATGGCTTTCTTTTTCAAAAGGCTGACCTAGACATGAACCTTAGAACCTGAACAAACAGCCCTAACAGATTTGGTCTGACTTGATGTCAGTGAATTACATACAGTTCCTCAGCTTGCCAAGAAATTCCAGAAATTTACATTTAATTAAAATATTCACCACCATAAAAATGTGTACTATAAGTAGGGACTCAACTAATGATTAATAAAGGATCTAAACTAAGTATAGGGAATTACTGTTTTCTTACATAACGGAATAAGCGTTTAATTAAGACATAAGCCCATTTGTTTAAAATGTTGGTGTATTTATTTATAATTTATATAAAATCCAGGTGTACCTAAACAGAATGTGAGATGAGTGTACTTAATCAGAAAGTGAAGGTACTTAATCAGAATGTGAGTGTACTTACTTAGCATGTGGGCATACTTATTCAGAATGTGGGCGTAGTTGTTTACAATTACATACCAGAACTATCACCCTGGTTGTTTCCTTCCTTTGTTTTCTGGTCAACATCGTTGTCTGACTCCTCTTCTGATGAGTCGCTCTCTGGCTCTTTCCTCTTCTCATCTCCATCTTCTTCCTCTGAGGAGCTGCTGTCATCGTCATCCTTATGACCACCCTTTCTCTTTCCCACTTCTCCTTGTTCAGCATCATCATCATCTTTGTCGTCATTGCCTTTGTCATCATCGTTAGATCTGTTAAACTGGCGTTTATCCCCTTCAGAAAAGATAGTCTGCCTGAAACGATATTACAGCAATGATGAGAAAGGCTCTATATAAATGTCCAGCTATGCAAATGCTGGAACTTCTTGCAATGTTACCTTTTAGAAGTAAAAAAATTTGGTTATAGTGAAGTTATTTTTAAAATCTGAATTAAATATGGGATCCATGCTGAAGTGCAAATACACCTACAGCATTCAAAGAGTTGACAACATGACGATGGGTTACATGGCTTGATAACACATAAGTAACTTTACATGATGCACTCGGATTTGAATCCCCAAATCAGAAGTGAAAGGAAAACACCATCATATAATTGTAGTTGAAATTTATATAGCACCAATTAACCAGAAGCTCATCAGAATTGCTCCCAACCTGACAACACAAAAGCATGATCGAGTAATGATCACATGATCAACTGAATGTGAGTTCAAGCAGCTGAATATGTCATGAAGACAGCATGGATTCAATCAACTGAATTCGCAACAGAGTCTCAGCCAAAATCCAAGAGATCTGGAAAGACATTTGAAAACAGGCTACAATGACTAAGCTAGCTGGAAAAAAGTAGTGAGTCACGGCCTCAATAAGGAACTGGCAGAGCAGAAAGAAGTGATGATGAATTTAAAAACTTCTGAAACTCCACCACCAACTTACCGGCTAATGCCTTTGATGAACTTAGTGATCGCCACTTCAAGACGCTTGGAAAACCTCTCTTCTATTGCATTCAAGATCATTTCAGGTGTAAGTCTGAACTCTTTCTTGAGGAACTTACGATCAACAAGTCGCAGAGTCACCTTGTACTGCAACCTTCTCGAGCTAGTAAGCAGAAAAATAACTTTAACTTCATCTTCAATAAATTATAATTACTGGTTGCTCAACAACAACATATTCAATAATTAAGACTAATTAATTCCATTAATTCTGAACATACGTCTATGCATTCTTTTGGTGAATTATATATTACTCTGTGTTGTTAATTATTTTTTGTGAACAATAGTTCATATGAAAACAGAAATCACAAATTTATATAGCACCACTTCAAGAGAAACTTCTTTGTGGCACTCCCAACCTGACAATGTAAGACCACAATTAAGTATTTTGTAGTTATTCTTTGCTTGTTTTGTTACCTGTCTGCATTTTTACAGATAATTGTTTAAACACATTAATTGTGCTAAGCACAGCAGCTACTACCAATACCACTAACAGTAATAAACTGGATTTGCACTTTAGGTGTGCTGTATATTTTAAAAATGTTATTTGTAGAGTTTATTTATAACAATTCACAGAATATTTTGGGTGAGCTTAGATAGTTGTTTTACTCCACATCAAGTAGTAAGCAAAACAAAGTCGGGGCATGTGTTTTGCAAAAGCACAAAATGTGTAAACAGTTGTTGGGTTTGGCTTACAGACGCCACATACACGAACCTGTCATTGAAAACGTCTTTGAAACAGTCACTGAAGCCTCAAGAGTTCCACAGACAAGATTGTTTAAGAGGTTTTCACTGGCATGGACATCATAAACCCAGCTGGAGCTGAAAGTGGCATCATGAAAGGACCTAGAAACTGGTTGATTACCCTGTACAAAGATTTCGAGGTCTCAAGGAAATCCCCCTAACGTTTCAAAATGAAGATAATACTTACTGAGGTGCAGTTTCTTCGTAAACATCCAAAACTTCTACATCATCAACAACCTGCACAGAAACAAGAGACTGAAAGAGTTTGGGAAAGAAAACCTTGGTATTTTTTAAATAGACAAATTTTTATTTGTTTATTTATCTATTACTAAGAAGAATTTATGTTCTCAAGGTAACATATTTCATTAACTTTTAATTTATTTATTTCTACGTTGAAAACTGACTGAAAAGAATGGTAATCACTTAATTACACCAATCATTTCCAAATGGCTGGTGTCAGGAACCAGTGATGATATTAGAAAAGAGGAGTTTCACTTTAAAATGATTTTCCAGTTTAACATAAACAATTTCTAAAACTGTTAAACTTAAAAACATGAACAAATATTTAGAATGTTACTTCGTAAAAGGATATTTATAAACAAAAAAATATGAACAGCTGTTCGATGTAAGCTAACATATTTCACTACCCCATTTGTTTCAGAAATGTTACTCAAAAACTTAATGATGTTGAATAACTAATCTTTAAAACAGTAACTTACCTCTGAAAGTGGAACTCTTCTAAACTGCAGCACAAGCTTTCGCACTTCCTTCTCAGTTTTCTGATCAAGACTGAACAAAGGCACCATCATCAGTGGCGTCTTTATGTTTGCACTGGCTGTCATAAGGATCTCACGAAGTCGTGGGATACCAAGCGTGACATTCATGGCACCGTGACCAGCAAAGTGGAATGTGTTCAGCGTCATCTGTGTCGTCTGCTCTCCGATAGACTATGCAAAATGAAGAGCATTTTAAGTAACGGAACTCAGAGACCTACTCTAGAAATTAGGTAATTTAGATGCCTAACTTTTTCAACTTAACACAGCACAGCTTATTATAAACTTTGTTAACTACACTGGTTCCTCTTAGTCCTCTCCTATAAATGCTGTTTGTTTTCTCTCAAACTGTATAATAAAGCTTGATTTTTACACAGTCAAATCTTCCTTAAAGTGGCATTTCACCTTCTTCCTTACAATTCTGAATGCAATGTTGTTTCTGAAGTGTGTTTGTCTCACACTAATAAAGATAACCTACTTCTTACTTACTTACTTAACCAATCTGTTACACTCACCCGGTAACCAACATGTGGAAGCAGTAATTGCCTTGTAATGTGTTGCTTCCTCTAAGATGGATACTAGGTAAGGACAAAGAGCAAGTACATTATGTAGCTCGCAATTGTGTAGCGCCACTGACTGACGCTTGTCACTTCTGTCCTTATTCATGTCAAATAAATATAAGATAGAAATACAAACATGAATTTCCAAGAACATTTAACAGAAGAATCAACGCTAAATATAGCAGTTAAAAGAACAGAATATATAAATTGTTTTAATCTTCGAAGTTCTAAAGAGCCTTTATAATGACCCAAGTCAAAAACAGAAGTGTGGATGAGAAGACTTGAACTGAAGACCCACCGTAGCAGCAAGGATTCCGGCACATTCTCCTGGACTTGCGAGTGATGACTGGTACTTTTGGTAGATCAGGTTTTGGAATTCTTTTTCAAGACATCCTGCAGTAAACTTGCCACCAATTCTGGAAAGCTACAACCAAAAAGAACAAGTAAGAATGTGTAAAAAAGTAAGTGGTCATTAGTAAACAGCACATTTCATAAACCTTCGAGGCTACCAATGTTTAAATGAATAGCAAAATTCACATAATGGCCGAGTCCTACCACTGGCCTCCTGCACCAAGCATGCTCGCTTAAGAACATTAAGTAAAGTACGGTAAGGGTTCAGTTATTGAATGTTTCACAAATCACCAAATGCATAGTTACGTCTCTCATTTACAGAAGAGCATAAAAGCCTGGGAGGAAAACCTTAACAAGCCGACATATTTCTTCTTATAAATTTCTCTTTGTTTTCAGACTGTCAGAGGAATACGTGGCACAAGAAAAGGAAACTCAACCATGACCAATACTTGGCAAATTAGCACATCCATTACATCAACAAAGCTAAGGACAAAGGTATTTGAATAATGCAAAAATTTTCAAAGTTATAGTTAAATTCTAACAGAACAATTAAAAAACATTTATAGGCCAATAAAATTATACACACACTGAGCTTCAGCTTTGATGAAATATAATTGTTAACAGTAGTCTGCAGTTTTTCGCTAATTGCACCAAAGCTGTTTGTAGGCATAAACTGAGCCGTCATGGGGTTCGGACGCGGAAGAGACTTCTTGACATAACTAAACATAGACAGAAAACACTCCATTGTCCTCAATCCAGTTAATTCTTTATTTCAGCAAATGCATATACTGCAATAGCTGAAATATTTGCACAGAAGTTTTTATAAATTATATTACTAGGCAAGTATAAACAAATGGAAAAAGCATGGAAAATATGGAAAAAGCATGAAAAAAGGCCCAAGACAGGAAGGTGTGACAACACATTATGGATACGGCTACGCTCATTTGAGTTTGTGCCCCAAGAGAAATAGAGAGAGAGAGAAAGAGAGAGAGAGAGAAAACAAACAGAAATGACGCATTTCATAAAAGCTAATTCTGTGCTGGAATCCGATAATGTTTGTGTATGAATCCACTTGCTATGCTAGCACCATCCAACAAATTTCTTTCAGCAGAGTGATTTTGCACACACATAAGAAAGTGTAAGGTAAGGTAAGAAAGGTATGATAATACAAGGTAAGGTAATGGTCTATCTTTTACGCACAATATTTATACATTCGACTGCTCAGCCGGCTGTGCTCATTATCTCACGGATTGATTGATGCCTTGGTCATTATGAAAACGGCACTATAGAAGTCAACAGATTAGATCTGACTAACACCTCTGCACCTTCTATCGCTCTTCGTTCCTCTGTCAAGAGTGATCTGGTTGTAAACTTCTCACATTTCCACGATGCAGCGTAAAAATTTGGCTACCTTCTAACCATCTCTATATAGAAAAGTATATAGAGAAGTGCTCACCATTTCAAGTCACAGCGTCTTACATCTGCTACACAGCAATGTTTCAGCAATGCTAAGAGATTTTTAAAATATGCAGACAGAAGACTTACCGTCTGATTTTGTTCTGAGGCAGACTCTTCCATTCTTCTACAAGTTTCTCCTTGCACATATGTTCCTTGAGGGCAATCTGATTACCTGCGCTTGAATCTGCGTCCATTTTTTGCACGGCTTCACTTACGTTAATGTCATCTATGATGCTGGCCCATCGTTTTTTGCAGAAATTAAGAAATGGAGAAACACGAGCAACTGCACCACGTTCTTCAAACTTCTTTTGCCATTTCTTTAACTGCAGTGATAAATATCGGCTTAAATATGTTACTTATCTATTCAAATGACTGTTTTCTTCTTGCTTTCTATTTTATGCTCGCATCTCTCTCCCTCCCTCTCTCTTTCTCCCTTCTTGTGTTTTTCTTCCTCCTCTTTTCTCCATCTCCATCCATTTCTTCATCCTGCCTCTCTCTCTCTCTCTCTCTTTCTCTCTCTCCCTGGAAATAATAAACTTGGTAACAATTTCAATACCTATTCTTACCTATCATAATAATAAGTCAATTTAGCAATAATTCATCAGAGTATTAATAATCTTGGTAGAGTAAACTTGGCAATAATCTAAGTATTACTGATTGCAATGCTATGTAAACTTGGTGATAATCTGAGTATTACTAATCTTGGTAAGTAAACTTGGTAATAATCCGGTAATTATTTGAGTATTAATGAACTTAGTAATATGTAAAAAAAGTCTGAGTACTGACGCTCTTGTTGTGCTCCTCTACGGCCTGCAAATTTCTCCGTACAACGTCTTGTGACATGTAAACAGACTTGTTTTCAACAAGGAAAGGAAACAGTTTCTCTTTCATATATGAAGCCTTGGTCACATCAATGCCATCTTCTCCATAAAGAAACTAGAAATATCAGCAAGCAACAAAAGTAAAAAGAAGCAAAAAGCTAAGTAAAGTAAAAGCAAAATACAGAAACAACTTAGCAAAATGACTGCAGCATCCAGTTGTCAAAGCCCGTAAAAAGTCAGGAAAGAATCAAAGACGAATCCCAAAAGATTAACATTTATACAAGACAGTGCAATCGTCCAGTTTCAGTCTTAATCACAAACAGTCCACTTAAACTGGACACTAAGATTCTTATAAAGGCACTATATAAATGTTTAGGTATGCATATACATATAAACATACGTGAAGTGTAATGTAACTAGACATTTACAATATATAATGCCTTCTGAGTACCTCTACAAAGGTGCTTCCCTTTAGCACCGCCATTTTGCACAGAGTAAAATGCACATCTCAGGTAATTCCATATTCCTGCAGTATCCATTGTGACTGGCACTGATGCCTAGTGGTATACTGTATGCTCTTGCACTATACCACTAGGTCTTGGGTTCCAACCCCAATGTGCAATTGATACTCCTGCCTGAGAGATCAGAGACTTTTTATCATTACTTATTATTCTTTCCTTCCACTGCCTCCATTTCGCCACCAGTTGAAGACCATTTTTATGTTAACCCTGCAAGAGATAACGAACACCTTTTATCTTACTTACTTACTTAGTATTTCCTTCGCAGGTCTGCACATCGGGCAACACAGCTTCTCCAAGCATCTCTGTCGACCGCTAGTCTTCCTGCCTCATCCCACAACATCTCCAAACATCCAAGGTCGTCTCTGATGGTCTCTGGCCAGTTCTTCCTTGGTCCTCCTTCCTCCGTTTCCCTTCAGGAATCCAGTTGGTTGCTTGATTTTATCACTTTTATCACTACATTATATTATTCTGAATAGGTGAGAATTCCAACCTGGAGAACAGTTCCATCACCATCTCTGACCGTCTGATCGTAACCAATTTTTACTGCTTCAAGGTGCTTCACGAGACATCGCTGAAGATAGCCACTCCTGCTTGTTTTGACGGCTGTATCAACCAGGCCCTTTGAAAACAGATCAAGAAATCTGACAACAGCCCACAGAACTAACTCCTTAACAAAACAATTCTCATACACCCTGTTTCCAAATCTCAGTGAACTGATTTCCTGACTCCAAATGTAATCCCACTCCAATTTTTAATTTTTAATGGTTTCAGATTTTCAAATTAACACAAATACAGTTTTCATAGCTGTTGTTTTAACAACAAAAATAACATAGTAACTACAGTAATTTATTGTCATAATTTAACAGTTGCAATAAGATAATAACAACAATAAAGAAATAATAACAAGAGTTACTATGAGATCTGCAAATGTCCTCCCAAATGCCATCACATCTGCAGATCTCATCGTTATGAAGAAGTCAGTTCCAGACATGACTTAAACTCCTGTCGTTCAAGGACAATAATAATAAAATTATATACACATAAATGAAACTAATTATACCAATATTACTACTAATAATACAATAATGTCACTGCCTTCTATAACACTGCTCTGCCACATTCTGACAACGTCTGGCCATTCCATACCTATTCATCATCCTCCAGAGATCATTCCTGCAGGAGGAATAAAACAGTAATAATAACAGCAACTACTTGAGTTGACTCTACCTCTCGCCCAGCCATTGAGTGGAAAACATAGTCACGTATGTTGATAGAGCTCAGAATGCGGTGGTCAATGAATCCGCCGGCGTGTGGTGACGCAATGTATGGCTTGCACTCGGGTAGCGTTGAACCACTGATCTGCAATGGAGGTCGTCCACTTTCCAGGTCAACTTGTCCAAGGAGACAGGCCATCTGAGTGCAGTTCACCTGGAAAGAAAAACATCTGGTCAGAGGATTAACCCTTTAAGTACAAAAACGATTCACCCTTCATATGACAGAATACTCCAAAAGTCTCATGCCGGCCATACGGTTTAAGTCAACTCTTAGACAACAGGACCATAGGATTTTGACCAGGGTTCTCTAACATATTATGGTTGTAGACTACAGTTTCACTTGAAGTTACCATCAATTAATGCCTCGTGCATAACGACAATGACAGAGGTCATTAGAAGAAGTTTCGAGAGTAGTTTGCTTTCAGTAATAGTTCTGGTCAGATTAAAAGAAGACAAAACTAAAGAACAGATCTGATTTCATGGTCACTCACCAAACTTCCCTTGGCTCCAGACGCAACCATCAAATGAAGACCATTGAGTGGGAAGCGTTTCCAGAGGTTCACTGGCCAGCAAGAACTACAATGAAAACCCAAAACAAAACTTATGGGCAACTCAAAGGTATTTCATTAAAAGGAAATGTCATACACGCATCGACACAATTAATACAGCTTTTTCAGAACCTCTCAAAAGCACTGCAAGTGATTAGAAACTGGAAAACGGGTTTCCACGGTGGTATATGACCACACACACCACTAAAATTTTACTGATCTTGAGCTTTCTTTTTTACTGTTCGTACGCATCGTCACCGTAAAATGTAGACAATCGTCTTGGCTGATAAAGATTACTTACTTATATACACAAAACAGCCCCCTCAAAACACAAAGGCATTTTAGGTATAAATAACAACATGAGCTCATGACAAACCGTTTGAAATAACAAGAAACAGAATCAAAAATGATCACAAGTTACGTTTTGTAGAATCTATGAAGTGGCTTAACTGACTGAAGGTCGTCTTACAACAGTCTTTGTTGCCAACATGTAATGTAGCATTTGACTGTTCATCATACATTTTCAAACCGCCTTAATATGCAGTTCTTTAGATCAGTTAGAATGTGATTTCATGATGTACATAAAGGTGATGTAACAATTGTCTTGACTCATACAACTTTCATAATAATGAAAATAACAATAATAACAGCAATAATCATAATAATGATGAATTAGCTTTAAACAGATGCTTTTACACTGCTATATCAACCCTTTGCTGGGTCACACATAAAGGTTTTTAGCTATACATATAAAAAGCAAGCAAAATGCACAGGTATTTTTCTTAACAAACTTTTTGAAGATCATTTTACTTTTTTATTGCGTCCTGATAGCTGCTCAGCTGACTCTTTACGCCAGCATCTATTCCCGAGATCTCATCTGGATCAGAACTGAACTGCGCATTCTCTATATAGTCCGATATGTCCTCCTCCGTGCCGTTCAGTAAGTTCAGAGCCTTCTGGAAGATCTCGGTACTATCGTTTCTGCATTTCAGCCTTTCCAGAAACCACTTTCGCTGGCCCTGAAAAATTCAAAAAGCGAAGTAAGCCATAATTTAAACGGATTAATAGTAACATCAACCAAGTCATTTCATATGTAACAAATAAATCATTAACTATTAGAGCTCTTATATCATAGTTGCAACATTATTTAATTAACGTCACATTAGCCTCATTATCATTACTATTAATATCAATAGTAATATAATCATTACTGGTGATGATGATTTCTCTGCTTTGTGCCACACAGGAATGAGATAAGTGAGTTGGATTTCCGTTCCCCTCCTCACAGACAATTGTGGGTAAGCAGCTTGTCCAAGGCTGCTACGTAGTGGCTAGAGGCAGATTCGAACCCGCAACCCCCCGATTACAAGGCACCGACCATACCACTACACCACCGCATCCCACATAATCATTACCGTTATTTGTAAATCAGATCTTTGCCAGGATAGAGATATTGGAGGACTAGCACCTCCCAGCGAATTCAGCTATAAAGTGAGCACATTGACAGCTGAAAGATCAGATGACAAAGTGGCGGACTGGCTAATCTCCTGCCCTCATCCTCATGTAACAGTCCTGATACATTAAAGTCCCTAAACTTCTTACCTGCAAGCTGCTACTTGTGGTTAGCTTAAGGGATTATTCTTCTTCTTCAGTATAGTAATGCCATTATTAATGCTATTATTACCTGTTGTTACTGCTGTTTACTTACCACTTTCTTAGTCAAGACGTCACCAATGTCCATGGTAAAGCTGTGGGCAAAATGAAGAAATGAGATGAAAAGTCGAGCCAAATAGGTCAGAAGTTTTCCAGCGACCTCAGGACCGTACAACTACATAAGTAAGAGACACGGCAAAGTCAAGTCACACATATCATCTAGCCATAATGTAATCGTTCATTTATTACAACTACTGTATTTATATTACATCTATTTAAGATTACATGCATCTGTCAATTACAGTAACATAATGTAATCATTTATTAGATGATTTATATTATATATATTTACATTACATGCTTTTACCAATAACATTTAAAACCTAACTACAAAAATTAAGCACTCTGTCCAATTCACTAGCCAGCTAGCCAACATGCCAGCCAGCCAAATGGTTCACTTGCAGGCTGGCTGTCTACAGCAAAGCAATCAACAGCCAGCCAGCAAATGCACCAGCCAGCCGATAAACCAGCCATCCTATGCACCAGCCAGCTCATATAGAAGCGAGGAAGACCAGCCACGTACCTCATGATAACAGTGAACCAAACCGTAGGTAGTGGCTCCATAGGCATTTTTATCGAGGACTCCGACCAACAGCTCACTGTCACGTATGACGATTTCACTCTCTGACAGAAACTCATACCTGTCTTGCACTGATTTCGATTTTGAATGTTTCTTTTTAACCACATTTACCCATTCCTAGCAAACAACAAACATTCTTGATAAGCTTGAGAATGACATCCGTTAATCCCAAAATGCAACAGTGGTCCACTGCAGTTTTAAACATCAGGCCTCGGATTTGCACATCAAAAGCGTATACCAAGTTATCGCAGAAATTGGAAATACTTTAGTAATTTGTAATAACATACCACACAACAGAACCTTCATGTGGTATGAATCATTGTAATATCAACTCTGACATAACACAGTTGGTAGAAAAATCTGAAACTTAATTTGACTTAGACAAAAGCACATAATAGCATATTACGGCCTGTAGCTTCCAGGACAGAACTGTCAAATAGATGAGTGTCTAACCTGATCGCTGATTTTAGCTTTGCCAAACATTTTCAGTGGATTCCTGTTTTTGGGGATCACATTTAGAAGTATCGTGCTTACAACCTATAACAAAAATTTACATATACAACCAAAGATCATCTGCCCAGTTGAACCCTTTTAATTGAATTTCTCCAAATAAATCAGGTCAGTTAAAAACACATCAGCAAGACATTCCTAATGCCAAAAAAATCTCTTTATCTACAAGAAATGTGATATGTAAATTGTGAATACTATACTAATTATAATGATATTAGCAATCATAATAATAATAATCATATTGGTATAATAATAATAATACTAAAATATTCAAGAGATGTAATACAGCACTTAGAAACAATTTCTTTCCAATGTGTCTTTTTAAAGAAACCATGAAAGAGACATTTCAGAACAAAAAATTCAGTTTTTTAATCTTGATAAATCAATTCTACTTAAGACTAATAATAAAAACAACTGGAAATTCCAAATCAAGTACATGCCTATAAAATAATTTAAAACCCTCCTAGAAACTGAAGCTTGTCTTCCTAACAAGACAAGTCATGGTCTTGCTTATTTATTACAGCATCACGTTAACTTCCTACGTATCTTGCCCACCTGTTTTCCTGACCAAAGGCACACTGGTTTCAAGATGCATGGAGAAAGAAGCTTAATTCGGCCTCGGAAGTCCTTCAGTCCAGCCATCACCATCTTGTGGTAATCGTCCTTTCTAAAAAACTGGCCTCGAATTGTCAGAAGGACACCGCCTATCATGTGATCCTGGATAAGTCCAGAGATAGGGCTGCCGTCCTTTGGTACAAGGTACTGATGGTCAGTCATCACTAAAACAAAAGCAACAATCAGTATACCAGCCAATCAATTAATCAGTTTAATTAGTCAGTTAATCAGTCACTAGTACAGTCAATCGAAGGTCAATCAATCACTAGGTCAGTCAGTGGTAGGTAATCAGTCAGATCATCCTGTCAGTAGACCAGTCAGTCAGAATGTCAAGCTGGTCATTAGGCGAGTCAATCAGTCTGTCAGTTCAGCCAGTCTGTAAAGATGGTCACATATAATAACCAATGACATCTCCTTCCGCCTGTGACATGTAGTCCTGAGGCAAATGGCAGTTCATCTCATCGCCATCAAAGTCAGCGTTGAATGCTTTGCAGGCAGAATAATTGATTCGAATTGTGTTTTGAGCTGGCAGGATCTTAGCCTACAAACAGAATGTACACGTATTCAGACATTTGTGTAGAGCCAACTTTAGGAAATGCCATGCTGTGAAGCAAAAAAACATGCCCTGATCTGCTACAGACAGAATTCTTGGATGCATATGTATGCAAACTAAGATCAAAGCAGTTCCTGAAATCAAAAAATAAAGTCCTGAACATGTTCTTGAATAAGTGTAAGATGAACTACAGAGTCTTTCATTAAGTAAGTATTATCAGGGGTGCAAGACTAATAACCGAGAGGGTTAGCATGCTGGACTATCAACCCAGAAGTTGAGTGTTCAAATCCATTTCCAGGCAGAGTATGATTTGAAGATATCTGTTCTACTAGCACACCCTAGCAAATTCAGCTACAAATGAGTCTAACAGCTGTACACAGCACTGCATTTGGTATTACCAACCTATGTTAAATATTCACGGCAGAGAAAATTAGCGATTTTTGTCAGCTGCTTGATAACTTGTGCCCAAAAAAATAACTTCGATCCAGTCTAACCCAAATTTGCACCGAGTTAAGGGAAACCAGCCAAGAAAAAAACCAGAAGTAAAAACCAATTAAGGGAAACCAGCCACCTGTTTCAACACCTTGCACTAGCAATTCAGCATTTCAATGCCACTGAAACAAAAAACAGTAATAAAATTATTATACCTTAAATGCTTGCATGCTAGGTCGATGAAGTGTTGGCTGACGATTCAGTATCAGCATATCACCATTCTTGACATGACGATACACCTGAAAAGAAGAGCAGTTTGAAGGAATTGCCAAAATGCACTGCTTTCATACAACATATATGTTAGTGTAACACTTGTTTACATGCCTACATAGAAATTCTTCTATGTAGGCATGTGTCCTATGGACAGATACATACATACATTATATATGTATACAGACGGATAGATACATAGATAGACAGATAGATAAATACATTATATATATATAGACAGACAGACAGACAGATAGATACATAGATAGACAGATACATACATACATTACATATATAGACAGACAGACAGATACACAGATAGACAGACAAGTACATACATACATTACATAATGGCCACATAAGGTCAAAGGGACCGTGCTTGATCCAAGAAACACACACAACCAGAGCAATCCAGTTACAGGATGCATTTTTTTAATATAAAAGAAGTTCACTGAGCACTTAGACTAATACAAGACACTATACAACTTCCTGTTGAAGGAAAATTCTGATATAACAATATAATCTAACAGAATCTGATCAGACTTATACGGCTCTTTTATCAAATACAGCAGGCATCAATCGACAGCTGCTTTGAAGAGAATCCATAGTCCGCAACCATATTCAAACACAGCGGACCAGTTGAGATCAGAAATGTCGGGGACGTTTGAGTTGGAGCAAACTTCAGTGGTCATTACTGCCCTAGTGTCCAACATGGAGCTCTGTGGATCCATTTCAAAATAGCCTGCTAAATGATTCCTCCTCATGCTCAAGATCAAGTGAATGTAGCTAGCAGGATCGTTGCAGCTTCATACCTAAAGATTTACCAAGATTTCCGTCAGCTGTATTACCAAAAGCGCATATCAGTAACGTGACATAATGTAAACAGACTCGTACAGAATTTCTTCAAGAAAAATTCTCAGAAGCACCCCTGTTTCAATCTCTGGTTTCAAATGCAGCAAACCAAAGTTCTCCTGCCACTTTATACCAAGCATCCTACATTATGTTACTTTACATCTTTACAGCACTACATTATGTTACTTTACATCTTTACAGCGCTACATTATGTTACTTTACATCTTTACAGCACTACATTATGTTACTTTACATCTGTCATCCTGAAATGAACTCCCATATCATAAATTAAGCCTAAAGAATTGAGGCAGATGTAAAACAAACCGTTTTGTTGGACATGTAATGGCTGCCAGGAGCTGGTGTTAGTAGTTGTTTGGCAAGTGCTTTTCTCTTGGCGTCCGACATCATTTGCAAACTAATTAAAGAACCATCATCGTTTCGTATCGACACAGCCCTGAAAATTAAGAAAGAATCATTTTAGATTAGCCACATCAAAATTACAAATTAAACTTAGTAAACTAATCGATTTACGGTAATAACTAATTAAACTTAGTAAACTGTGCCTAAACTTATTTAATAAAAGTAGCCTGAAAGCCATTATAATTTCATGCAGAAAGTTATGTGTACTTAAAGGTCAGTCTATAAATGTTACATCTAATCGAATTCATACCTTTCCTGAAACTCTTCAGAATTGCAGTCTGGGCACTAGAAGGAATTTTTGGCTAAGGTCCAAATGTGATTACAACAACTGAAAAAAAGAGATCACTTTTAACATCCAATTAGTCATACACCGACCCTGATAGGATTGAGGGCTGTGTTGGTCCAGTGGTCTAGTATTCTACAGATGGTCACCCATCTCAGAACTGAGCTCAATGTTGCTTAGTTTGACTGTGCTTGCCAATGTCATATCCATAGCACTAAACTACCAAACGCTGACTGCAGTCACATAAGAAAATGTTTTAAGCAAACACTTTTTCATCTTTTCTTACCCAGGATATTTGTTTGGTCCATTGATGACCATCTGTCGGATTTCTGCAACGTTTTTTTCGTTCACTGCTTCCGGAAACTGGAGTCGTTTGGCAAAAATCTGAGACAGACCGACCTCGTTCGTATCGAGATACGGATCTGGGGAAATTACAGAACGTGCGGCACAGTTGACGCGCTTGCCCATCATGTTCATTCTCAGGATTCCTTCTTTTCGCTCATAAATCTGAATGAAAAATACCAGTTTAATAGATTGTATGGCTACAAACTGTAAACTGTATGGCTACAAACTGTAAACTGTATGGTTACGAAAACATTTACTGCAAATGAGAAAGACAAGAACCAAACATACTGCAACTGTAAACACGGTAAATTGTTAAAATCATCCAACCTGTTTCATTCCATCTGCAGATTCTTTGAAGATCTTGGAAAGTTTTTTGTCATAGCAGCCATTAACGCGTATCTGAAGTAAATTCCAGTGCTGCAAGATGTCTGCAACAGTGGATGACCCCTCATTATTCTGTGAATCAGGCTAAAACCAAAACAAAAAAAACAGTGCTATAAAGCATCCACTGGCACAGTCATTCAATCTGTTTATGCATCCATATTATTGTTATTATTAAAGGATTAAGAAAAAGTCAAACAGCAGCTGGAATTGGAAGTAGAGGTCAGTCAGCTGTCAGGTGGTAGAGCTAGATATCCAAATGTTTAAAAGAGCTGGCGAGAAGTAGGAGAGACATTTCCAGAAGGAGAAAGAGAATCAGAGCTTTACAGAGTTTGTCAGTTGATTGCATTCTTTGGGGTTGAAGCCACAGAGAGCAAGACAGCCAGTGACTGTTAAACACCATGACCCAGCCAGAAGATCTACATCTGTACCCCAGCAACATTTACCCATCAGTCCATTGAGTGCCAGAAGTGCAACAATACAGCTTTTATTTATTAAGATGTACAATGTACAGCTTTTATTTATTAAGAGAGTTATGTGCCTGATGTCAAACATAAATCAGAGGAAAGTTAGGCGTATCAAGAGTCAACGCTTTAACCAGGAAGAGATTTCACCATCAGCTATTTATTTATTAATTTATTTATTATGCTTATTATGTGCACAAGGTCAGTACCAGGTAAATCTGAATCTGTGGCACATGACAAACATGCACAAACAACTAATCCCAGGACATTACACAAAGTCCATTCAGCATGCTTGAACCCACAATCGTCGGATTACCGACCCAGTGCACTAAGAAATAGACCATCAGGCTGCACAGTTCAACCGGTAACAATAAAACGATGGCAGTGACAATTTCATACGCACTGTATGAAAAATAAAAAATGTGCTAACCATGATCTGAGTAATGACGTTCTCAACAGCCTTCTGCATCTGATAATTCTCTATGATTCTCCGCAATTCCTTGCTTTCCAGAAGAACGTGCTTCAGGTTCATTGTCTGTGGATTTTCCACTATGGTATTCTTCAACTTTGCTGCCTGGAAAAACAGAAAACATACTGAAAGTCGTTTTGCCAACACAAATCACAGTTTTCTTCTTCACATCAAACCCGCAACGGTAACTCTAGAGCACCTTTTAAGTATCTCTTGAAGCACTGCCATGTAAAAGCACACTTACAATTAAAAATATTAATAACATAAATGTTTAAATAATATATTATCCTTAACTGAAGCTATCATATAACATTAATAGATTAAATCTGCTAATTTAAATAGCACCTTTAGAAATCCTATTAAGTAATCCATGCACTGATAATTTATATAACATCTTTCGAAACCATATCTAGTATGCTATACACTACTAGCTCTGAATGACACCAATGCTTTTCTAACCGGTCTTATTCTCGTTGAAGTCACCAAGAGCTTTTCAATGAAGAACGAATCCGTTGGCCATTCAGTCTGGAGTCCGGAAGACATAAACGACCCGAAAAGACGCGACAAGACTTGCTTATCATTTGACCAGATCTGCCGCAGCAGGTTTTTGGCTTCACTCTGGTTCATCAGCTTTTCACCTGACCCTTCGTAGTCGGCTTCTGTCACTTTCTTCATCTCATCCTCACCTTCTGCATCAAACCTTCTCCTGTTCAATAACCAAAAATCGGATCGTGTATGACAACTGCAGACTTACACAGCGCATTCAGTTCCTGCACCTTTGCCAGCCTCAGTCCTAAAAGGCACTGACCTGGGCTGCATAAGATCTAAGTAAGTAAACTAAGTAATGCATCTGTTAACATGCAATGTGACCATTGGCTGAGCATGGAATCGTGGGCATGGAGACTTATCATTGCTTAAGTTAGATCTAACCTAAAATCCAGACATAGCAACTGCAATTTAACAAAAAGCCAAGCTCACTATGTTATTCTTAATTACAGAGGATGTTCTTTCATGTGTGAGCTAAAAATCGTTGTAAGATGCTCAATCTGCAAAAAGGTTACAAGATGTTAAAACTACAGACCATCACTATCCGATGCAAGAGCTAAAAAAAACGTTATCAGACATAAGCGCTACAAAACATTTTAACATATCAGAACTATTAATCGTTCTAACATGTTAGGGCTACAAATTTCTGCAAACTGTTAGAACATTCTCAGAAGGAGGACATTACCTACCGCTTACTTGGAGGCGGCTTCTGTCGCTTCTGCTGTTCCCTCTGTGAACGGCTCATTCTGCCGACAAACAACTTGGCCATCGATTCGTGACGAAACGGGATCCGAATGCTATTGCAGTACGGACATTTCTTGGGTTTCTTCTCCAAGAACGCTTTGCAGAGCTTCTGGCGATAAGCCATGATGATTCGTGTGCAGCTTTTCTTGTCCAGTGAAGCAAGGCTGCTCTGTGTATCTGTTTGATAAGAGTTTAAAGTAACTTCTACACATAAATGAATACAAACATCAATATATAATATATATATATATATTTATATATAATACATATATGCATATATGTATGTATACATACATGTATGCAAACATGTAACATAGATATATACACTATCCTATCTAGTGCAGAGCTTCTGCATGCTACTTTAACAGAAAGTCCCTTCTGAGGAAATTCCCCTCATGCTCCCCATTTCTCCCTTTCTTTCTTTCCTGTCTGATTGGGCCTTATATTTAGTAAGTTACTTAGCTAATTAGTTATCTAGCCACCTGAAATAGCGCCTTTCAAATACCTCGTAGTAAATAGTACACATATAAAGATTCCAATGTCTCTCAGCTACTTAATAGCTCAAAGTTTCAATTCGTCACGTATAATTTGGTACTGGTGTAAGGTGGGAAGTAAACGGCAAGTCATGCAATGCACTGGCCTCATGTCCAGGACGTTGGGATTCGTCCACTGCTGGCTCAAGAGTCAAGAAAAGGAGATGAGCGCCTCCTCTACATATCATTTGTGGGATGTGGGATACTTTACTTTACTTACTTTACAAGAGCACAGTCACCTACAGGCCTGCCTGACAACAGATCTGAGCAGGCACAAGTTAAACCTGCTTCTGGTGTCTGTAGACTCTGTAGTTCGCTTACCCTTTATGGCGGATCTGATGCAGTCGTCCATGCGTCTTTCAAGTTCGTAGTGGAGGGCATTATCGATGGTTTCGTTGCCCTCTTCAAGCATCTCAAAGTAGAGCAGCTGGAGTTCCCCAACAATTGCGACCAGGCCATGGTCCAGCGCCTCCATCTGCTTCAGGAAGAGAGTCGCCTGACTTCGATGCTTTATCAGGCGCTGGCATCTCAGACAAGAGTAGTTCAACCACTAAAACAATAACAACGCAATCAAACTAATAAAATCGTAACTTTTTAAAGTCACTCTCTTTTTAACAGCTTTTATACTGTGAGAAAGTCGTTATGGCCAAGTGGATAATATGCCCAGAAGCAAACTGACCCAGTGTTTCGACCTGTTTCTTAGTGATTATTTGGACTGAGGGTCAGGACTTTCAAATGACAACTTGTCAACCAAGTGGTAAGATTTCAGTACCATGCATATATACACGCACTTAACATCTTTCTTGAACTCAACATTATTATTAGTACTTTTATTATAACTCAAAATTGCTGCTAATCATCATCATTATGAATAACAACCTCTTTAAAGATCACAGAAAAAGAATAAATCGCTGACAACTGGTAGACCAATAATTCCTCAGCCCCAAACAACCAGCATTTTTGGTAAAAAGGGCAAAAAAATAAATGTGTTGTACTCAATCTCCATAAAATTTTAAAATAAAAGCATCCTGTAAAAATTTTCTTGCACCATTTTGTTTTTAATTACAAACCTTCCATCCAGTTTCTGAGTAAAAATATTGGAGGTCCTCATTTTGTTCCCAAATGCACCCCTCCTCATGATAGGGTGATTTATACGTCCCCAAATCCTATACACCATCGACTGATGTCCATCAGTAAATAGTCGCCCAATATACATTAAATGCACTTGATGACATTTAACATAAACTCCGCCACTGCCTTGTTTGGGGGCAGTGCCAGTTCCAAACCTGGATAAAGAAGGAGGGCGATGGCAACGGCCTTTGATGCCATAACCTGTTGTTATACTGAGGAACTACTACTACATTTAACATCATTAGCACAGAGAGCACTTCTGATGAGTTTATCTTGAAGAGGCGCTACACAAATTTAAAATTACAATTACAAAAATTTAAAATTACAATTACACACTTTTGCCTATCGATTTTGTTTTGACTGAGCACCTGCGAATAAGCTGGTCCCCGCGGCGCGGCTTTAGTTGGGCGCTGTAGAAATCTTGAAATTACGATTACGATTACAACAGAACCTCCATAAACTGTCTTCAGAGGTCATATCAAGGGCAACATAATAACGAAATTTTGTTAGAATAAGGTCATTTTCTAAAGCTAAACTAAATTTTGGATTCATGTAACTGACTGTATTATACCAAAATAAACGAAAGAAATAAATGCGCAAAACCGACCATAACACGATGCATTACCTGGAACATGGTTCGAAACGTCAATGGATTGAAGACGGGCAGCGGTAGCTGGATGTGACCAAAGTGACCAAAACACATATAACAGTTCTGGGCTCCTTTGAGACATGAAAATGGCAGGCCACACTTGCCACATGAGGACTTTTGCTGTGCCCCTATTCAAACAGATTATAACCAGTCAGTCAAAAACAACCCATTATGAAACATACAGTACACTATGCACCTAAGTTCTGGCTAATCCTTTCATTTCTAAGAGTATCTCTATTTCTAAGAATATCAGCACATCAGCATATTTAGGCCTACTAATTAATATCAATAATTATCAGGTACAGCCTGTCTAAATACAGAGCAATGCGATACCATATGCAAAATGGTAAAATTGGTATATACGCATGAATGTTAGAAAGCATGTATTGAAGGGTGTAGCTTTAAATTAATATAATGCAGCAGCAGCTGAAACTGAAGTTTTACCACATGCAGAAAGGACTACAAACTACACATTTATGTGTGACTCACCTAGATCAGGATCTGAAAGACTCCCTTTAACTTCATTTTGAAAGACATCATATGAATCTGGACAATCAATTTTCTGTACGCTTAATTTCGAAATCTCAGCTTCAGTATAGAGCTCAAAGGAGACTGCAGATACAATGTGCGACGAACTTGACTGTCTGTTCTCCATCTTAGCTCCCGATGTTAAGCTTATGAGATAAACACAATCTGTATAAGCATAAAAATAGCGAACATCCACATGTACAAAACTAGCTAAGATATGTTAGAATGAAAAACATGCATCTCATCTGATGCAGTAAATTCTGCGCCATCAGTAATATGGATTTATCGCTATAAAACCGTCAACCAATATTTTCAATACAAAAGCAATTCGTTTTCTGCCACTGCAATCATACGTAGGCTCTGATGTTGTGCCCTCGATCGGTGTGTGATCTGCGGTATCCGCTTTCTACCGATAACGTATCTACACTTTCTGAGACATTTACTAAACACTGTGCAGTTTTTCTAAATTACTAAGGATTATATAACTTTTTATAATTATTTCCGTTAAACCTTGTTCAGTGAAAAAACTGTAACACCACGTGAAACCTACCGCAAATTTCAGAAATATTGCGCTAAAGCAATTTTAAATGACTTGCTTAAGAAAGAGAAAAGGTAAATAAATAAGTAGGTAAATCTGTCTTTTCTGTAAGTTATTCGTCAGTTTTGTTTGTCCTCGTGCAGGTCCAGGAATCCAACGACGCCATTCTTTTCCGTTCAGTGCCATTTCATTAACTTCTTTGTAGTACCGTCTGCTTCCTTGGTCAATCATCCAGTCCAACAGCACAGTTATTGGCCTTCCTGCGGTTTTCTTCCTTCATTTCTTTCCTCAGGAAATTTGCACAGAGTAATCGTAATCGTAAACTCAAGATTTCTACAGCACCCAAACGAAAGCTAAGTCGCGGGAACCAAGCTTATTCACAAGCGATCAGTCAAAACGAAATCGATAAGCAGGAAGGGTCAGATTCGGTTCCAGGTCAAGATCCAAGAGTCAGACAGGCAGAGTCAGACCCACTGGGTGGTTTTTAAAATTGGAGCGACAACATACATATGGGGAAGAAGAGGAATCAGGGTAGGATCTGTGGATGACGAGTGTTTTGAGTTTTAAGTAAATGTAAATGTAGGCCTACACGGTGCCGCTAACCTGCTTATTTTGCAATCAGTTTATCGGGAGAGTTCCTTTACCACCCCTGCCTGTTTGAATGGGAGCCATGCCATTTAAGGTCCCTTTGCATGGACCTGAGTGAAAAACCTGCGCCCAGGTTGCAAATTGTGAAGTGTTGGTAGGTTCGTATGATGGGCCAGATAATTTTCATAATTCTGTATGTGATTGTTCCAGTTCATTTGTCTCCTCTGTATGTACTCAACAAAGTTCTCTTCTTTCACCAACAGCAGCACCTCTATTTGTCTAAATAATCTTTCCAACTGATTTTAGCTAGTTTCAGCCATATCTACATTTCAAACGCCACCAGGATCTCAATTTTTGTCTCAGATAGTTTATGTCTCAGATTTATATAGTGTTACACGCCTAGTGATGTTTTTCATAATCCTTTTGTTTACGTTCAGATTCAACTGTTCCACTTTCCTGTAAGGAATTCTCCTATCTTATAACATTCTTCTTTGCCCGTTAATGCAATTATTATTTTGATATCAGCATGGCATTTGCAGTTGTCTGAAAGATAACTTATGGACTTCAATTTTTGTACGGCTGATGACAATAGTCATTCTTTTTTCTTCATAACTGCTCATTCTCGCCATCTTGGCTTTGCTTTACATTGATCCCCATGCTTATATTCTTCCGATGTTTGGTTCAGCGCATCCATTATTTTCCGCATGCACTCCAACATTGGCGTGTGCTACCTTTGTCTCGTCATCTGCATTTAGTAAATAATAATAGGCTTAATAATAACCAAAAAGTAATGAACTGTTGCCCTATAGTACTACATTACAATGTTAGCTTTTCGACTAACGTGCGCAGCATAGCCCAGCCAGCACACCCACGTTGGGTCAACATTGGATCAACATTGTCCAACGCTGGCCCAACGTGTGTGTGTTGCTGGCTGGGAAAGGATCTATACATGGTTTTATTGATCTCAGCGAGTGGTTGTCTATGACTCTATGTTTCACTTACTCGCTGGTGAACAGCGACCTTGTTTTCGGACGAGTTCCGGCTGTTGTTGTTGTTTTTGTGGTTGCGTCGTCTCTTCTAGTTACTGTCTAGTTCTTTGTATATGCAGACGGTAGCTTAACCAAAATTGCACCGGGTAGAGTAAGAAGTTGGGCGAGCGTTACAGTCGAAAGCAACATATAGCAGTTGGCTTCGTGCTAGCATATTAGTAATACATTGTCATTGTTGAAGCTACCTGTTCTTATGCTTACTGTACCAAGCTTGATTGAGTTGTTGTCCCCGCTGCACCCCGGTCTTCTAAAAATATTCTGCCACCCAAGAGTTGCGATGTGTATAGATTCCGCAGTTTTGCCTAGAGTTTACCCTTTTACGTCATCTAGCAGTTGACGACTATTTCCTCGACTAATGAACTATGTTATAGAGAGCAGTTTAATCCAACTAATAAAATCGTAATTTTAAAGTCACTGTGAGTTTTTACAACTTTTATACTGTGACAGTCATTATGGCCTTGTGGATTATACGCCCGGAAGCAAACTGACCCAGTGTTTCGACTTGTTTTTAGGGATTTTTTGGATAGAAGGTCTGGGAATAAGTTGTTTTTTCTCGACGTTTTCGGCGCTGAAGGAAAGCGACGCTTACTCCTTCAGTTATATGGTGGCGTCCTATGCGGTGACTACGTGTGCGATATAAAGTGTGGACTCTACATGAAAATATGTAACCAGTGATTAGACAAAACAAGTGGCGTTACAGTTTACTGAAAAACTCCGTGAAAATGGATGACCCCCGCAGAGGAGGAGGAGTACCGATACCCCGGTAAATTGTTTACCTGAACCTGGAAATTGCCTGTCAAACACCATCCTTCATTACCCACCGGCTGGTCGGACACCTAATCGGCGAAGTTATAAGCGGATTACTTGTCGTGGGATTATTTCGTAATTCAGGGGTATAAAGTAGAAAGCCGAACGCGCAAGGAACCAGTGACGGAGGTGAGCGTTGATTGTAGACACGTTTTTGTGAGTTCGTTCTCGTGACACCTCATCCTGGAATGGCCGCAATGCGAGGAGGGAGAAGCATAAGGAACCGCAATACCAAAGGTAAACAGGATCACTGGAATACTAAATGCAATGTAATGTTCGGCGATGTTATCTGCAGCATCAAACCAAAATAAGCATATTTATCTTATGTGGGCAGTATCCAAGCTTTAATTTGTTATATATATACGGTAATGTTTATATATATGCATGTATATATGTATGTTTGCATGAATATCGGTATGCATGCATGTTTCTATGTATGTATGCAGAGGAGTTACATAATAGTAAAACTACATAAATGTCCTTGTTTTTGGACGAGTTCCAATTACATTACATGTGTAAGGAGACACTGGAGGCAAATAGAAACCAGACGTGAAAGTTTTGTGCATTCCCGTTGCGATAATGTTTACTGGATATTTGCTCATGGCATCTGCCAAGATGGCCGTTGTTTTGCCAGTCATGTAATTTGATAGATTATTTTGTTTGTCATATGCAGAATTTGCGCCTTGTACATTTGGACTTCTGCTGTGACCAAGTCAGCATTTTGGAGTTTTTCTTGTGTCTGCAGCTAAGATTTACAGAGAACATTGTTCTAGGTAAATAGACTAATGCGCATAAACACCTGCTATATCAGAACTGATATATGGGACCATAGGACGACCACGCTGAACATAATGGTCATTGACGTGACCGACCTGAAACAGGAAAACTGAAGCACAGAGCTCTCTGACTGATGCAGTCGATGCATTAAATTGATTTGTGATTTAATGCAGAATAAATAGTAAAATGTTTCTGATTGTGTTAGATTTAGTAGGTAGATAAAAATACAGAAGTAAAAAAATTATTTTACATGATTCAAGGGAAGCTTCTTAGAAGTATTGTCTAATGGTTGAGGGGGATCAGGTGCGGACATGACCACAGCAACTGGATACCATTTGTAACTTTTCCAACTTGCATTGGTGCTTGCTTACTGACCCAGAAAGGATGAGGTCTGAGTTGGCACCAGTTGGCCCAGCATTCCTTGGATTGGTCAGCCATCCAAGTTCTGGCCATGCTGATGTTGCTGAACCTAACTGTTCTTGCTGTGAAGCTGCATCAACAAAGTGAAACTGATGAAAAGTGCAATGCACATACCTATCTATCTATTGAGAAGCAAATGCAAGATGTGTCTTCTTCTTTATGTGCTTGATATTCCTGTCATCTTTGTTAGCTTTTCGGTTGTTTTAAACTCATTTTGTAGAGAGAATGGCATCAAATATTGAAGAACCATTTTAATGGGCACTTAAAAACAGATATTTCAAACAATAATTTCAATACCGAAGTCATTCTTCACTTACTTACAAATCATCAGCATAATAATGCTTTATTGACCTATCACCTGCATATTTTCTGCATAATATTTCCTTGTCAACCTATTATGGATTTTGTATGTTAATTACTAGTTGACCTATCACCTGCATACAAAGCCAGTGTTCTTTTGCGTAATTTACATTGTATGTTGTACTGGATGGCCCTGGGCAATAAGCAAAAAGCAGCATTATGCCTGATGACCTAGTTCAGCTTCGAAAGTGAATTGGTGTAGCCGTTATGCTGTGTATGTATGAAAATGTTGTAAGTGCAATCGTAAATGGGATTGCAACAAATGGTCAAACTGTTATTGTTACGGAACTTCACCTTGTGCATGGTTGAAAACACAACTTGACCTCTTGATTCTTTGACCTCATCCACCTTGACCCATGGTTTAAGCAGTTAAATCTGTGATAGAAAGAACAAAGTAGACGAAAGCAAATCATGACAGCCTTCCAGATATAAACTGAATTTACAAACATTTCAACCCATGTTAACAATATTTTTATTATTTAAATATATATATATATATATATATATATATATTTAAAAAATATTAAATTGCACCTGTTCAGATGTGTTAGATCTGTTATACCACCTTTTGTGAGATTCTTAAAAGGCACTATATAAATAGCCAAATACATACAAACCGACATAAAGGCATATCCATATACATACATGCATTCATTCATTCGTTTGTTTATTGAACCAGTAGTGACATCATAATAACAATATACAAGATATCTCTGCCATAAGTATCGAAAGGCAAACCCATAGCCCTTTTATTGTAGCTCTCGTAGATCTTTCTTCCCCAGCTATTTTTGGCACCTCATTGTTTGTTTTGTGTTCCATCCAATTAGCTTTTGCCGGTCTCTGCCAAATCCACATTTCGAAAGCCTCCAGTCGCTTGATGTCCTCCTTTCTCATGGTCCACTCCTCCTTTCTCATGGTCCACGTTTCAGCTCCACACAACACCACGCTCCATATCAGAGCTTTAACCATGCAGTTCTTTAAGTTCTTGTTCATTTTTCCTCTCAGTAACTCTTTGTTTTGAGAATGATTCATTGCCGAATGCTATTCTTCTTTTAATTTCAGTGTGGCATCTTGTGTGATAATGCTCCCTTAGGTATCAGGGCTCCCCAGGTAGCAGAATTCCTTTAACTGTTCTATTTCCTCTCCATTGACATTTGTTCTTACTCTTGTTTCTTCTCATTTGGCTTATTCTCATGATCTTTGTCTTTTTGATGTTTATTTCCATACCATATTCGATTGATATGGTGTGCAAACTGCATTATGTAACTGTAATTATAAATGCCTATGAACATATTTGCTACAGCATATAGAACTTGAAGAAGCACTATATAAATCAAATGAATAATTGAATGAACTAATGAATGATTGAACAAATGAGCAAGCGACAATCTAACTAAAGGACAGTGTTGCTGTAAAAGCCCTTCAATTGTAATTAAATCAGCATGGAGTGAGAGTAACAGCTGTATTAACTCACTGTGTGTATCTAAAAATTGTGCTCGTATATGTTTACGTGGCTTCGTTTAGCAACTTCGTAGAACGAAACACATATTTTGTGATCTTTTTGTCCAGTTGTTTTTTTTTTGTTCAGCACTAGATCATAAAAACATGTGCCTCTGGTCCGAGTTTCAGTCTTCGCTGGAAGCCCAGCATAATACTAATGACTTGCAGTTTCACGTGACTCACTGGTATTAATTTCCTGTCCCCCTCGGCTGGCCATTTGGAGTGCTTATAGGTCAGTGGGTGATAAGTTTCCACCAGGCTTCCTGGATTGAGTCAGTGCATCCTGAACTTCTTTACTTGGGATAACGCCCAGACATGCATGGCCATGGACTTCTGAATGAAAGTAGATGGATGTAAACCCATGACCGATTGGTATCAGTGCAGTGAGAGAGTTGGGTGAAAGCTTGTACATTTCCTGGATCATGTTGATAAGAGAAACTAGGCGGGGTCTGAGCTCGTATCTAGATTTTCTAGTTTTTGACCTGGCCTATCTAACGGATTGTTGACTTGGACTATGATTTTAATTAATGCCCTTGTGTTTTACAACTGTGCTGAGATTAGATTAGACAGTTGGCTGGATAGCAAGGATGTGAATGTCCCATTTAAGAAAGGTGCACTGTTTGTTCCCCATAAAAATAATTTCTAATCAGATTTGCACTAAGTTTGTGCCTGACCATAGATATCAGGGAATGAAGTTCCAGGGAGCTGTATCTTCTTGGGTTGGAAGATCTGCACTATTGTGTTCAGAGGTCTTCCGTTGTGGTTTTGCTTGGGGCATCAATGGCTATATTCCACGTGGTTCTGGAGCCAACCCCTTTTTCTTTTCAGTTAATATCTAATCAAGTAATTTCTAATGAAATTTGCACTAAGTTTGTGGGCTTGCAGGGCTAGATAAGATGTCCTTCATATCTGAAGCTTTTTTCAGTGTGAGAGGGCTGTCTACTAGAGTCTAAATTCTGGTGCTGTCTCCCTCTCTCTCTTGTGGGGAGGTAATAAAGTTCGGCTTACGTTGCTTGGCCTCTTGATTTGAAATTGCCTGCTTTATGTGAGTCCTATTCTGCTTTGGGAGGCGTACAATGGGGCTTAAAGAGGGCTTTAGTGGCTTTTAAATGTTTTAGGATGAAATGTTGTGGCTGGAAGTTATGCTGGTTTTATGTAGCACCAGAGTCTTGATTTACAGAAGACTTGGAGTATCGTGTGTGTTCTCACTAGATCACCGGTTTTTTATTTTTAAGTATATCGGTTGTTTCTCGTTTCACACTAATAACGGTACATATGAGGTGCACTTGTCTTTAGCTGGCTTGAGACGAATCCTAAACTTCTGGGCACAGACAGAGCCAGTGCACTGCAGGGATTATCATTCAGCTATCACCTGACACACTAAACACAATTTTACTGCATTGTGACTTTAGGCAATCATGCATAAGCAGCTTGCTCAGGGTTGTCGCCCAGTGTCTAATGAATGAGCAGACTTGAACCGCTGTGTGTTGGTTCAGTGGAGAGCTGTGAACATGAGAAGCTAGAGTTTAGATGGTGGGACCAGCAGCTATTAATGAATGCTGGCCAGAGACAAAAGACAAAACTTATACCAGGAACAACACACTTTCCGGAAGAGTTTGAGAGGATCAGCCTAGTTACAAAGAAAGATAAAACTGTCTAGACACTTGATTGCTATGTTGTTGTGTTTTTCCTGTTTAGCCAAACTTGTTTTTCAAGTCCAGGATGGTGTTTCTGAGGACAGTTGTTACTGAAAGACATGTATAATAAATGAGTCATCAGCTCCCTCTAGCTTGCCCTTCATCATGTTTGCTTGCAATGAAAGACGAAAATTGCAGAAATTGAGTGAAGGTATTTGAGTTGTGACGTCTCTGGTTAAGGAGTGATGCACAGGTCAGGCACCTCTTGTCTACACTTAGAAAGTAACTGTAAACAACACTAGAGCTAGCTTGCTACTTTCAGTGCTATACAAATTGTCATTACATGCACACACATGCGCATTCAAGCGCGTGTGCATACATGCACACATACCTACACACATACATACAGTATTCTTAGATATTTGATTTGTTGCTTTTTCTAGGGCGACAGAGTGATGAAAATGTGGTCCGACTCGACTATAGAAAAGGTAAGAGCATTTAGGGTCGAGTTGTTTTCTAGTAATCTGTTATTGCTTTATGTAATGCAGAACTTTTGTAAAAGCTAAGTACTGTGACCAAGAGGTCTGTCCAGATTTGTTCCCCCACTCCACTCCATCAATTTTGTGGGCAGGTTAACAAACTCAGACGCCTCACCTTTAAGTAGAACAACCACCAGAATCATAAGAACAGTTGTTATTTGAAACACTTGAAAATCTAAAGAATTATAGAAAGTTTCAGTTGCATTAAACTACTTTAGAAAGCAACCCTTACTCAACAGCTGTCACAACTCAAGCAATTTCTCAATTTTTACTCTCTGGTCTACTTCCAATTCCACTTTCCTTTCTGCTCTTTTCAAACTACCCAATGAGCTGCCTTCCGCATGCTTGATTGATTTAAAGCCTAACCTGAAGTACGTAATAATGCAAATGCAAATAATAGCTAGCCCACTGTGGCACCAGCCATACATTACAGTTACTTTTTAGCTGCATGTCCTGTCACGAATTCCTAGTCGTCATGATTGCATACTCTTATTTGGGCCTGTAATGTAATATAAAGTAATATCATGATCGTCTTCATCATAGTTATCATTGTCTTTATCATCTTCATTGCCATAGAAGTTTATCAGTTCATTGTTGTTGTTATCTTTGTCATCCATGTTGTCATCCATGTTGTCATCCATGTTGTCATCATTGTCATTATGATTTTCTTCTTCAAGTGCTTTTCATCTTCCATATGTTACACATTGGAAAGTGGAGCACAGTAATGTAAGACTGCTTAAAATGCTGTATACGGTAGGTGTGTGTGTCTGATTGCAAGCTATCTAAGGTGTTGTTGTCTCAAGTAAGTGTGGCCCTATTTTGTGTTGAGAGCAGACTGTCTGGCTGTCGGTTAGACAGTTGATTTGCTCGATCACCAGAATGTCTGCTGATGAGAATTCTTGCTGACCCATTGGTTTAAGTGCCTGACTCTTCTGTTGTGCTTGCTCATACTTGCTATCATTCAACTTATGCTCTCTGCTGCCCGGTTGTTTTGAGGCTTTGTCTGGGCCAGTGTTCACAGGAGCCAAATTACAGATCCTGCCCTAATGTCTTCGCCTGCCAACCAAAGAACATCTTCCAAAATCAGCCTCAAAATGGCCGCTTTTGTGCTGTAGTGCCGTTGAAACCAATCAATCTTCCAAACTCCCAAAGCGTCAAAGGATTAAAGTAACGTAAATGTAAATGTACATGGTTTTCTAAAGTGACCATATGGCCTCGATCCTGCTCATTTTTCAATGCATTATTCGGGTGAGATTATTCACCACCACTGCCCATTTGAATGGGCGCAATGCCATTTAAGGTCCCTGAGCATGTACAGATGTGGTGACATGATGTGGAGTGAGAAGGTTGGCTCTTACAGATTTGATTTAATTCTATGCTGGGGAATAAGATGTCCTGACACAGCTTATGTATCGTGCTGAACACTTTGAGATTTACATTTGCATTACATTTAGCTTACAGGTGAGTTAAGGTAAGGTAAAGTAATTTACAGTTGATTGGATGGATGCTAGACTGTGCTAACCTAATGGTAATTGTAAAACTTTCATCATCATTGATAGCACTTGTACAATAATCCTCAAAGCAATGATTGATTGTGCATTAACACCAATCCATAATCTGGTTAATTCTGGACTCCAGTTTTGTAAGACAGAGAGACGGCATAAAGTGGACTGTTTCAGATGAATGGATGCATGACGAATGATTGGTCATGGTTTCATACTGTTGTTCATAGCAACAAATTCAGTTAATTCCAATTTGATTTATTTCAGTTTGAGGGGTCAAGGGTTAGGGCATAAGGTTAGATTGTTAAGGAAAGTGTTAGAGAAAACCATAAGAATATCTTTCTAAAGGTGTTTAACATTCAGAATGCTTTCCTTTTTCGTGACAGATCCAGGTGAAAACCTGAGGGAAACTCTTGTTCACCTGGCCCGGTCAGATGTTTCCAAAGCGAAGAAACTAGGGTACTACAATGCGTTCGTTCGTCTCCGATATCGCTTTGGAACCAACCTTGACCAGCATTTGACTAAAGAAGAGATTCTCGTGTGGTATGATTATTTGTGATTATTTATTTACACTTCTCTTAAGTTAGCACCGGTATCTACTGGGGAGTGTTGATCTGTTGTTTAGCTGTTGTGTGTGAAAATCTTGATCAAGCTTTTGTGGGGAGGACAGTTACAAAATGTCTCCTCAGCCAATCTGCGGCTGTGTCACAATATTTTCCCTTTTGTGTAATTTCTGTAGTTTTTAACGGTTTGTCTTCATATGCCTTCTGGAACAGTCTTTCACTGAAAATATGTATTGTTCTATGAGAGACAAATCAAGAAGCATTTTCAGTTCTTTTTGTATCTGACAGATAATTGTGTTTCAGTGCTTTTAAAAAGGTTTCATATAAATTTATTTATTTATATTGAAGCCACTGATTATGTATGCAAAGGTCAGTAAATCTGAATCTGAGGTGTGGAGATACGTGCATAGATTAACGATCAGATTCATAGAAACATGTGTGCAGTTGGCTTGAAAGAAATCCATATTTCTGGAATACATAGGTTGTCTAGCATTCCTAAAAGGCACTATTTAAATCTCCAGATTCATAGTTATTGAGCATAAAGCATTATCTGATATGTACTAGATGAACTTTCACTGAGCATATTCTTTGATGAATAATTAAAGCTGCGTTCTACGTTCGTTCATGTTTTGCCAACTACTGTCTGATATACAGGGTGCCTTGATGGTGTTTTCTTGAATAGGGACTGTATAAAGGCGTGTTTATAGATAATTCATCAATATTTCTACGTAATTCAGCCAGTTGTTTACTGCACTTTGGTCTGAGCTTGGGAAAACCTTTGAATGTTTCCTCTTTGATTAATTGATCAAGTGAGGGTGGGTAAATGGTGAACATTGCTGGTGAGTGAGCAGGTAAGAAAAGGAGCGAGCGAGCAAACGATTTTCACTTTACTATCTCACTGGGTGTTCTTTCATACCTCAGTGATATTTGGCTGTAGTTATCATTCATTTTTGTCCACAGCTAACGGCGCTGGCCCTCCGAGGCATTGTCCTGGGGTTGAAGCATGTTTCTGTTGAGGACAATTACAATAATAGCAGGGGTGTTCTTTTAGCTGATGTTTGTGCTTTCGATTTTTGTAGCCTTCGACACGGATTGTTCCACAAGGCCAAAGAGATGAGGGCCGCTTGTCTACGGGCGCTGCGATACTTCTGTCACGACTGGGAATCCGTGGAAACTATTCTGAAGCTTCATGTCGACTATCTAATTGTCAGGTGTCGATAGATCTTCATCTGGTGTCACTCTGTCACCTACTTGTTCTTCTTATCTGTTTGTCATCCTCTTCTTTCCCCCACCTTCCCTTCTCTTCTTCCTCCTCCTCCTCCTTCTCACCATTATCATCATCATAATTTAGCATCATCATAATCATCATCATTATTATTTAAATAATTGCTGTTATTATTTATTATTATAATTCTTCTGATATTCTAGTAAATTAGTAATGGATTCTGTATCATATTTTTACACATGAATCAAAGGCATCTGTTTTCGCTGTCACTGATTTCATTATCAGTTCAGAAATGTTGATAACAGGATTAAACATACAACTGATAGCAGTAACAGTTTCCTATCTGGATATCTGTAAGGCATCTTTTATGAATCTCTCAAGTTTTAATCATGATCATAATTTAACATTAATGAACACAATTATGATTGCAGTTTCACTAGAAGTATTAGTTGTGAAAATAAAAAGTAAGTTAAGTTTTTAATCCTGAGGGATCATATGTACCTTGGTGGAAAAAAGTAACTATAATTGTAAGGTGGTGGTGGTGGTGATGGCGACAGCAGCAGCAGCATTGGTAGTAGTAATAATAATGATAACGTGATCGTAAGAATCGTAATACTAGCTGTAGAGGCGATAATAATGGCAATGCCATAATAAAGGTCTGTGTAATAATATTGGTTTGTTGGTGTGTTATGTGGTTTAAGGTCCATTGACATCTGTTTGGACAACGACATAGAACGAGTTCATGCCATGCGACTTATTCGTAAGATTCTGTCCATCTGTCCAGACAGATTCCCTTCATCACTTCTCAATCCAATGATTTCCATTGCTAACGATGGCTCCAAACTACGCGACAAACTTGTAAAGACGTGCCTGGCCACAATATGCGAACTTGGTCAGTTGTTCATGTTTATACATCTAGTCATTGATGTAGCAATCGTATCTATCCATGGAACAATCTAGTCATTGATGTAGCAATCATGTCTATCCATGGAATAATCTAGTCATTGATGTAGACTTCATCTCTATAGAGCAGTCTGTGTCAAGGGTCACAACAATCAAAAGCATTACTTTAAGCTGAAAGACATTCTGATGTTGTTGTGTTGGACCTCGACAGAAAGCTTCTTCGACCCCAGCAGGACCATGCTTGTGAGAGCCGTAACTGTTACAGGTGCACAACAAATGGACGATTTCTGTAGCCAAATACCAATGACGTATAGACAAAAACTCAGTGAGGTAGTTAAGTGAAAATTGCTTCCTTGCTTTATTACTTGCTTACTCCCCACCAACATTTACTTATTCACCATCAGTGACTCGCTTGCTCACTCAGTTCACCCACTTAAACTCAGTAGTCAGTCCATTGAGGTCCAATCAATCATTAAACAATATTATTGCATGCTCATTCAGCTAATTAATGACTGGCTAATTTAAAAAAAGCTAATCACTCAGAGACTGATAAGAAAAATGCTAACCAATCAAAAAAGCTAATCACTCAGAGCCTGATAAGAAAAATGCTAACCAATCAAAGGCTAATAAGTGAAAGACTAGTTAGTCAAAGTTTAGTCAGTTAAATGCTAATCAATCAGAGGCTATTCAATCAAATATTAGCACAATGCTAATGAGTCAATGACTGATAAGTCATCGGGTAATCAATCAAGGGCCAGTAAGTTATTACTGTGTTGGTGAATCTCAGTGGCCATTAATCAGATGATGATTGGTTGGTAAGTGAGTCATGCTGGATCTTCTTTCTAGCACTGTATAACGCAAAGCTGGTCGCGAGGCACGGTGGCATCGGCACCATCTTGCACAACGTCCTCGATTGCCATCAACTGCCACGAGTCAATGAGTCCCTGATGGCTACGATACTCAGTTTGCTCAATCACCCAAGAACTCGGTTCTTAATCAAACCGGATGTTGACCTCGAGGTATTTGGAGTTGAATCTAATCGTTTGATTTCTTTGATGCTTCTAAACAGAAATGTTATTTTACGTTTTGTTAGATACAGGTTGACTGTGTAAAGGAGATGTATTAGTCTTCTTCTGAGAGTTCAGATAGTTCTGGTTGAGTTTCATTAATATTTTGTGATCATAACAGATCACACATGTAAGTAATCAATAATTAAGAAGAAGAGTAAAAGTATGAAGAATACATTGATTGAAGATGTAAAATGCACTTCTTATCCATCATGCTATCTACATATGCAGTGGACTGTGTTGATATTGTATTTAATGTGCTGCATGGTTGAAAAGTATGGCTGCTTGACTGCATTATGTTAATGTTTAAGTTACTAATTACAGTTAATTAATTTTATCTGTTAGAAAATGCTGGCGCCGTTCACAGACTTTGATTACAAGTATGCCGCAGACGCGAGTGACCAGTCAGGGTAAGGATTTTCTGTGTCTTAGAGAAGGAGCTTGTTAGGTGCGCGGAATGCTTTAAGCGTGCTTTTAGGGTTACAGCTTTTTTTATGAATCCACTTTTTCTAGAATGCTTCATGACTGTTGTTGGATATTTATGCTAGGACGCATTCCTCCTGCTCCTCAGCCTCCCACTCTTCCTCCTCTTCCTTCTTGCCTTGTTTGTCCTTCTCCTTCCGACTTCCCATACTACTTCCTTCTCTGTCTCCTCTTCTCATCCTGCTGCTCCTGTTGTTTCTGTTTCTCTCTTCCTCTGCCTCCTCTTTCTCCTCTTTCGTCTTTGCTTCCTGCTCTTCCTTGACCTTCTGTCTGCCCTACTCTTCCTCTTTATATTCCTGTCTCCCTTCCTCCACCTCTGTCTGTTCTTCATTCTTTTTTCTCCATGCTTTCTTCCCGTTTTCCTTCCACTGCTTCTATTCCTCTCTCTTGTCTTGTTCCTCCTCTTTCTTCATTCTCCTTGTACTCTTCTTTGTGCAGAAGGACACGAGCCTCTTCTTCAGATTCAGGAACACCTACCTCTGAGTATGTTCTGTTGAAGGTTTACATTGCATTGACAGTTGTATTCTACGTTTTAAGGCCTACCTTTGTTTGCATTCTGCCTGAAATTTGAGACCTGAAATATTAACTGTTTTTTTTAGAGAAGAGTCTGAATTCAAATACGATGCCTGCAAGATGGCTCTTGCAACAATCATCAAGTCTTGGCCTGGTTTGTGCTCTTTCTATTTTGTCAGTATACACGCATTCCCGCATTCTTTATTACGTGAATTCTGGTGGATGGGATTGAAATCAACATTGTGTTCAGCTTTATAATTTGACATCACTACACCACAAACACATCATAATGCTAGGGCACAAGCTGAGCTGTGAATATTGCTGGTAACCAACCGATTAGAGCACTCGGCTTGGAATGCGGAGAGTACAGGTTCAAGCTTCCTCCCCTGAGATGGTTACTATGGACGGACTTTGAGCAAGTCCTGTGCTCATAATTGCTTAGCGCAATTGGTTGATGCTTAGTCATTTAGGTGGTGGCGCTTAATAAATGCAAAAATTATAACAATAATACTGTGTTTAACATGGCTGTTAGAAGTAGTGCTGTAGGGATGTTCCAGAGTATACTATAAACTAATGTGAAAGAAGACTTCCATCCATCCATTCATTAATTCATTCAGTTGTTCATTCATTCATTCATTCAGAGTATTTATGTAGTGCCTCTATGAGACATCTACTTTGAAGCATGCCATTCCAACCCTAGTGATAAAAGAACAGTCATCAAGTATGTACATAAGTATGTATGAGAGCATTTATATCGCACCCTTAAAGAACCTCTCAGAAGTGCTGAAATATGGCTGTCTGACGGACCTGAAGATGTGCAACTTAAGATAATCCCCTCAGAAGTACCCCAACCTAAAAAGAAAAGTTTTCCAATGTGAGTAAGAGGTCCATACAGAGCTTTTGTCTAGCGCACTACAGAAATTTGTTGTAAATCTCTGAGCAGTTCATTGGTCTAGGTTAACCTTAAAGTAGGTTTTTCTTAGTTTCTTGGTAATTAATAAAAGACCAAGATAAAAAAAGAAAATTTCTAATAAATCTCCCATCTTAGTTGGATGACGCATTTAGTGAAGTTGTTTATTTATGCCTGAAAGGAAAATTTTGTTGAATGGTGTGTCTTTGTGTTTGGCTGAAACATCTGTTGTTTGAGTGACACCTGTTTGATTGATACTTGTTTGACTGACAGGTTTGATCCGGCTGTGCAAGCCAGACTCCAGTGGCCTGCAGTCTTTAATAGGAATGTTGTATTTACCAAACATGGAAACTAGGGTAAGGAATGGCTTGGTTATCAGTTTCTGTTTCTGTTGATAACATACCATACGGAATGTTTACAGAGGTATCAGAATAAGCATTATAATTGCTGTTGGTTGTTGATCTGGACTTCAGAGCAAGAATACTTTAAGGAGATCTTTGTATAAGAATCATGAGTGACAAACGAATACCTTTTTGCGAACAGCTACGACATCTTGAAACATGTTAAAAGCAGCTTAGCTGTTTTACGGTTTGTGCAAGAAATCTGTAAAATTACGGTGGAAAATTGTGGTCGGTCCTAATCAAGTACTGTGTCATAACAGTGTTGCATTCTATCAATGTCATGTTATGAAACTCATTAATTTTGCGATCAGTATTCATCACTGCATCATAATGATGTGTCTTACTGTGAGATTAACATGTATCAGCAGAGTTGTGATGATCATGATAAAGATAATGAGGAGAAAGTTGATGAAGTTGGCTGCAATTAGACGGAGGAAGATTGTAGTTAGTTACTATATCACGGCTCTTGAAAGGCATTTCATATTTACCTGTAAATTCCATTATGTTGCTGCATTTCATCACACTGCAGCACTTTTGCTTATATGTGTTTTTGTAGAAAGAAATTATGGATGTTATGTTTGATGTCTTTCGTTTATCGGTTCCTCTTTGGACTGATAGTTTTTCGCAGGCATTGGTAAGCATTGGTAAGTTTAATTTCACTTCTTTTCTTTGTTAGTAGCTGACTTCTCGTTATTTTGGTATTCTTCGGATTTTTGTGATATTTCTTGTCTTCCCGTTGAAATTCGCTCCATTCCGCTTTATGTTGATCATATAAAATTTTTCCTGAATGTTAAAAATGCACTATTTTCTGCAAGACAAATAGACAGCAAGTGGCCCTTAACCCCTTGCCTGGGATGACATATATATTCATCATATACACTATGGTATATATATATACATATATATACACAAGGGGTTAAGAGGTGCTATCCAGTTACTGCTTCAGCTGTATGTGTGCAATAATCTCTTTCAGTGCTATCTTTTGGAGCCAAATCAAGTCCACTTATTAGTGAGGTTGTATTATATTAAGTCGTTTGGAAAAGCTTGATTTGAGATCCATATTTCTTACCACGTTATGTCAGAATTCTTGTTATAATGAGGAGTTTTACAAGGAGGATCAGGTGTAGGTATCTGGATACTGTATTTATGTAGCAACTTTTATCTGTATGGTTGTGTAAGTTTGCTGACCCTGTTATGCTGTAAATTTGAATAACACCACTTCAATTAAGTGTCACTTTATTAATCGTTCCGTAACTTCCATCTGGATTATATGCTCTTGTTGTATTTTTCCAAGATCCATCGGAGATGAATGAGACATGGAAACTGACGGAAGGTTTTGTAGTGGAAGAGGGAAAGAGTCTTCTACCGCATCTGGCACGAACACGGTAAGACCAGTGAGTCTAAGAACACTTTATAAACATATGAAATCAAAGTCAGAGTAAGGTTATTACTAATGTGTATAAATGATTGCAAATCAAAGCCATGATCTCTGTATGGTTGGATTTTATAAAAAATATGTATGTTTTGTGTTTCAGACCAAATCTTGTAGACAATCACATGGCAGTCATCTTATCCGCTTTCATTAGCGCTGGTCTCTTCGAGGTGAGCAGACACTGATGCCTCCTGCTGCTTGTTTGATTCTGATTTAGTTTTGGCGAGGAGCTGTCTTGTGGTGGAGCTATATAAATGTTGCAGTACTTTACATTTTGTATGCCAGTAGTTGAGTTCTTTCAGAATTGGTGTCTGAAGAGTATTGGAGTTATTGCAATAAGTACTTGTCACTGTTGTCTTGCGTGATGTCCATCTTGGACTATCTTACATGATGTCTGTTTGGGGGCCTGAAACGGTATTCTGCACTACTAGTCAGGCTCTTGACCAGTCAGCTACCATGTCCTGTCACGTCATTCACGTTCTTTTGGATTAGGTGCCAGTGTTACAGAAGCATGGATGATTAATGGTTTGATAATTTCTTCCTTGTGTAATTCTGTTTAAATTTATATAGCACCTTTAAAAAGTCTCTGGAAATTGCTGTATTGTGTTCTTTGTTGTTGCTTTTTTGCTTTTAGGCTCTAACGGAAACTATAGCAACAAGCAGTCAGCATGTTTGTGTTCGTGCAACAATCCTACTAGGAAAACTACTGCACCTGGTAGGCGTCTTTGTTGTCCTGTTGTTTGATTGCTGTTGGATTGCAGTTGTCCTTAGAGTGAAGGCATTATGAGTGCTATTACTAAGAAGGCAATGTGACAACGAAAAGCATTTCAGTGATTTGCCATTGATCTGTTGAAGCAGCTGATGCAGTCAAAAGTATTATTTTGCTTTGTCCAGAGTACTTCCATACTGCCAGATGTTACTAACCACTACCACCAATGTCTGCCATCTCTGATGGAACGGGCGGCCAATTTCAGCAAAACTTGCTCCCAGCAGAGGTAGGCAATCAGCTTCGTTTTGTCAATTTTTTCCATTATTATTATTTGGCATTTATTGTGCATGCAAGGTCAGTAAATCTGAATCTGAGTCGTGAAGCAATTGCAAATGAAGGGCTTCCTCAAGGTCACTACGTGGTAACCGTCTAAGGGAGGCTCAAACCCGTGCTCTGCATTACAAGCCGAGCGCTCTATCCAATCGACTACCGAGCCCTACAAGTCTAGAAGTAAATAATAATAAACAGTTCAGGTGTATGTATGTATGCATGTATGTATGTTTACATGCATTATAAATAATATTTATATTAGTTGCATTGTAATGTAGTGTAATGTAATGGACGTTTATCAAGCGCTACTTCAAGGAAACTCTCGTTCATCCTTAACTCGCACAACATAAAACCGTCATCCATCAAGAAGTGGTGCCACCTGAAGGAATTGATTTCTAATACATATTTATTATGTTTGTTTTGCTTTTGTTACATTTTCAGTGTATCATATATCGCATCTGTGGAGATAGGTCAGATTGCCGTGTTTTGTTGCCTCTTATTTGTTCTTAAGAGGGGCTGTATAGTTGATATTTATATAATTTTGCTTAAAATAAATTGTTGTTGCATTGTTGGTAATATTTTTAAACAGTCAGGCTGCTATGGCAATCACCTGTCTGGCTCACCTGGATGCCATAAAGAGACGAGGTCCACGGCCGTGTAGTCTGTATTTGGCTCATCTCGTAGAGTGCGTTCAGTGCCATGCCCCAAAGTCAGGATTCGTCTTTCAGCAGCAGCAAGGCCTCCTGCAATATCTTGAAAAGGTTTGTCTGTTACCACCCCCAAGGCCTCTAATTGGGATATTAACAAAAGGCTCTGCTGTGTACGTTGTTGTAACGGTGACGTAGAAGTCATGAGACCTTTTCTCGTGCTCTGGACCATCTTCCTGGAACAGTTTTCCACTGAGTATTCAAACTTTATCAGTAGAGACATCTCAAGAAACATTTTCATCATATCTTAAATCACACCTCCTAAATCTGTTGGATAGCCATGCTTCCGTCCTTCTTGTAATTTGTAATTGTAATTGTAATCTGACATTTATAAAGCGCCACTTCAAGAATAGACTCATCAGAAGCGCTCCCGACCCGAACCAGTGAGACCACTGGCAAATAATACAGACTTCAGGCGCTTGCGAAACTGCGGAAGAGACAAACTGAGGAATACTAGCCGGAGCTCTCGGGAAAGGCGATTCCAGCTATTGGGTCCAACATAGGCAAAGCTTCTAGACTGCGCTGTAGCAGTGCGCATACGAGGGACAGTCAGAAGTCCAAGGGAGGCCGACCGGAGAGTGCTACGGCCTGGAACCAAGGAGACCGAAATGCAGAAGTCCCTAAGATATGATGGAGCAGAGCCAACGAGACAATTACGCATAAGCGTTAGGATCTTGAACTGGATATGCTGCTGAATGGGAAGCCAGTGTAGAGTGTCCCGTATAAAGGAAGTTATATGGCCATACCTGGGGACGCCTCCAATAAGACGGGCAGAAGCATTGAGAACAGATTGAAGCTTGGAAATATTGGCAAGTGAGAGTCCAGCAAAGATAGCGTTACCAAAGTCCACCCTGGTGCAGATAAGGGCATGAATTAGAGTAGTAACGGCATGAAAGGAGAGGGAGCGGCGGATAGTACGAAGTTGACGAAGGTGGTAAAAGCATGAGCGGGAGACACTGTTAACATGATCGGTCAAGGAGAGTTCCCGGTCCAGAACAACCCCAAGATCACGGACTTTGGAACAGAATAGAATGTCCGGAAACCTCTGGCGTAAGGATGATGAATCTATCTTTGCCAGCTGAGCACGACCACCAAGCCAGATGAACTGGGTCTTAGCAGAGTTCAGTCGGAGGCGATTGGAGGACATCCAGAGACCAAGGGCAGATGTTGCGTCAAGAATACTCTCAACCAGAGAGGAAGCCGCTTCCGCTGGGCCATGAACGAAGGCCTGAGTGTCGTCTGCATACTGATGGACAGCAACACCCAGGGGAAGGAGAACCCGTGCCAGGTCGGCAGTGTACAGAATGTAGAGGAGAGGGGCCAGAACAGAACCCTGAGGAAGGCCAAAAGGTATATGGGACCAGGCGGAACGTGTAGGCCCAAAGATAACAGAATGAGAGCGGTCTGAGAGGAATGACTGAAACCAAAGAAGGGCCGTATCAGTAATGCCAAAAGATTTTTCTAGACGCTCCAAAAGGATAGAGTGATCCACAGTGTCAAAAGCAGCACTGACATCATAGAGGGCAAGAAGAGTAACATGTCCACGGTCAAAAGCTCCAAAGACGTCAGCCAGAAGACGTGTAATAAGTGATTCAGTAGAGTGGAACTTCCTAAATCCGGATTGAAGAGGAGGCATGAGGGAGTTAGAGTCAAGGTAGTCGACCAGTTGGACGGACACACATCTTTCAAGAAGCTTAGAGAGGAAGGAAAGGTTAGAGATAGGTCGGTAGTTTGAGATATCATTGGGGTCAAGTCCCTGGCGCTTGAGAGAGGGAAAGACTACAGCACGTTTGTGAGAAGCCGGGAGTGAACCCTGACCCAGGGAGGTATTACATAGCAAGTGTAAGAACGGAATTAAGTCATCTATAAAATCCTTGATTAAAAATGGTGGTAATAAGTCCAGTTCACAGGACTTAGCAGGTGACTCCAGCAGGAGCCAACGAAGGACGTCCGAAGGCAGAGGCTTCCAGCATGAAAGCTTAGATGACGTAGGAGGAAAGGAAGGAGGAGGAGAACCGTCAGTGGATTGGTGGATCGAGTCGATCTTCCCGCGCATGTAGTCGAGGTAGTCGTTCGCTGTGAACGGAGGTTGGGTCAGAGAGTTAGAAGCGGTAGAACGGCCGAGGACACCGGAGAGCGAAGACCAGAGCCGACGCGGATTGCTCCTCTCCCGCTCAATCAATGACTCCCAGTATGCCATTTCTTTGGCTCGAAACTCACGGTGCATTAAGCGAAGATGGTGGATCCAGTCGAGACGATCGGCAGGATCACGTGTTCGTCGATACCTTCGCTCGTGCCGCCTGACATCACGACGTAAAGTACGGCAGGATCGGTCAAACCAAGGTGCTAACGGTCTCCGACGGGCCCGCTGCGGACGAAGCGGAAGGAGGTCATCGATGAGGAGGCGAACTGAAGAGTCAAAGAGAGCAAAGAGCTCTTCAGACGAGCGACCAGCGAGGGAGGAGAGGTCTCCGCAGAGAGGACTATTGTTGAGACCAGCACGGAATGCCTCACGGTCCAAGTTGTTCCAACCACGTACAAGCCGAAGCGCGTATGTTGGCTGGGTACATAGAAAAGGAACCTTGTATAGAAGAAGTCCATGATCTGAGAGAGCTGGAGGTTCTACTATAACATCTGAGATGTTACAGTCATCACGGGTGATAATGACATCAAGCCAGCCTCCCAGCACATGAGTAGATTCAGCGACATGCTGAATGAAGCCAAACTGGAAAAGCAGATCGTTGAAGCGTACAGACTCTGGAAGATCTGGGTTCTCGAGGTGAATGTTCAGGTCCCCGGTTATGATTAGCTGGCAGCTTATCAGATGTTCTGCGCAAATATCAAAGAAGAAACTTATGTGCATACGTGCAAAGACTACATGAATTGATTGTGTTATGTTTCGGGGATCAGCGTTTGGGTTCTCTTCTGCATTTCAAGAAACTGTTGGACATCAGAACAATACACGTTAAATGTAGTGAAGGGTAATTAATAATTGTATTGTAATAACAATTGCATATTTTCACTTGTTTAACCAAAAAACAGTGGCTAATTACTGCAGCACTTTTCTGAGGAACTTTGAAGGTGGTGTATTAAGCGGGTAGATACTTAGTACTTAGTATACCTTCTGTGCAGGTCTGTGCATTAGGCAGTGCAGCTGCTCCATCTTTCTCTATCGACCACCAGTCTTCCTGCCTCGTCTCGTGACGTTTCCAAACATCTCTGATGGTCTCCGGCCAGTTCTTTCTTTAATTGTGTTATGTTCTTTTATCTAGGGCAAAACCATGGCTACTCCAATCTACCCTGATAACTTCTATAGCATCGTTTTCATAATGCACAAGACATCAACTGATGGTTGGTTAAACCGAAACCATAGTCAAAAGAACTTAATCTGTTGAAGAACCAACTCAAAATCCAAATGCTTCATATACCACCAAGTCTTGGTCTTCCTCTTCTCATATTCTGTTCATGGATCCAGGTTGTTGCTTGGTTGGCTCTTCTGTCTGTGTTCGCACAATTTACGCGTTCCAACCATTTCAGTCGCCTCATCCTGATGATATGCTCTATATTCTCTTATCCTGTCCTGTTTTTACTGACTTACTGTAATTGTCGTACCAGTATGTTACGCTATATTGTACATTACCTGTGTTGTAGGATAGGGATCGTGACCTTGTCAGTCAGGCTGTACGAGATTCACAGGTGCTGTACACGAAGGACAATCAGAGCTGGGATTTGGACATAGTGGCCACTCTCCTAAAGGTATTTCATCAGGCAACATTTTGTTCCCTTCTACAACGTCTGTTACTTATGTATCTGAACATTTATATAGCACCTTTAAGAACCTCCTTTAGAGTTACTTGTGATGGTGTGAACAATGACTGCCGCCATCTGCTTGAAATTTTATGTCAGCTGTTTTTTTCTGTTGAGTCTATGAAGGTGTTGTCGTTTGTTGTAGTGTCCCAGTGAAACCATGAAACGCTTGGAAGATCAGCAACTTCAGAGGTATTTATGTGTTATGATGTGTTTGGCTATATGTTCTGATGCTTTTAGCTGCGCATCAGATTCAGGTGTACTCTGCACCCCAGATTCAGGTGTGCTGACGTTGTGCGCGTTGTAAGTGCTTTAATAAATAAATAAATAAATAAAATCGTGTGTGTAAAGCTGTGCAGTTTGATGTTTTTAGTTTTGCTTTATGATATGTTTAGCTAGGCATTGTGTGTTTAGCTATGCAATTAACACTCTGCCATCCTACATCTTTGATTAAGTTCTTATCGTTAATGTTCTTGCAGCTGCTTGGTGCTGTTGATAAGTTGTTTGCAGCTACAGTAAAGTGAGGCATGATGAGCCAGGTTAATAGTCAGATGAATGACAATTACTAGAATACTGTGTGCCCACTCAGTCCTTCATCCTTCTGGAGGTGATAAATGAATACCAACAAAAGTAAGGGGTAAAAACGTGTCCTGTTGTTGGATTGCTGTGGTCATATTAGTGTCTCGATCAAATGATCTTTTGATCTTGGGACCACGTTTCAGAGGATTCTCTGTTGAGAACGTTGAAGCCTTTACTTTTTGAACTTTTGTGTAGTTGCAAAAACCTCATTTAAACCTGTGACATGTCTATCCAGTTTGCATCCCAGTCATCGCTTATTTCAGAGATTTGAATCTCAGGCTAGCACAGTCCATACACAGGGACCTTAAATGGCCATTCAGATGGGCAGTGGTGGTGAAGGATCGCAATTGATTCATTGAAAAATGAGCAGGGTCAAGGCCAAATGGTCACTATATAAAACCGTATTTACATTTTTATCTGTGAAAAGCCACTTAAAGGTGATTATGTTTGTTACAGATTTATTCGCCGACTTGTCTACCTGTTCAAGCCATCAAAGAAGATTTTCTCCGTTATTGAACTGATGCGAGAAGATGTTAGGAAAATGACAGTTACAGGCCTTAATCTGATTGAATTCCTCACAGAATGTGAAGCAGTTAGTTTTTCTAAATTGTGGACTTGCATTTAAATTCAGTGATATTTTTAGTAAGGGAAGTTACTTAACAGTAACTGTGCTTGTTGTAAGAAATGATTTAATAATAATAATAAATATAATATAATAATAATAATAATAAGTACCTTAAAGCCAAGCTGCAATCAGGTCAGTATCCAGAACGTCAGTCCATAAGACAGAGAGAGTAGGCAAGTAGGTAAGTTAAGGAATGTGATAGATTTTGAGCGCCAGAATCTGTTATTTATTATGTTCTGAAAATTGTTACTTTTAGATTGCATTGCATATGAAGCTGTAACGGCCAGCAGATGAGATAACTTAGGAAATTGGATGAGGCTGTATCACAAGCCAGGATTTTGAACAGAAATGAGGAATAACAATGAAGAGATCCAGCCTAACTGGTAGCAAGGGCCCTTTTTCCTGATTGAGCTTTTGAACTGGGTTTCTACTCCTCCTTCCTCTCTTTCATTCTCCTCTTTGCACTCACCTTGTTGCAGATGAGGTTCATCTACTTCTAATCTCAACGCCCACTCTTCCATCACAGTCTTAAAGCTGGGAGCATATTTGAATCGTGCCGTACATGCTGATTGATCGATTGATTGGTTGGTATGTTGACTGATTGATTGATGGTAGTTTGAGTGATTGATTGATTGCAAAGTTACAAATAGCGTTAGAAGACTAGCATTCCTGCTGATCTATTTTTCCCATCAAACATTTATCCGATGTCATAATGGATTATGTGTATATTGGAATTGTTTTATAGGGTTAGAATTTTTAATGTGAATTCTGTTTATATTCTAAAAGGAAGAAGGCCAGAAAAGCATCCAAGAACTTTTGGCTGACATTCGAGACTGCTTCAAAGAGGTAATCAAAATGTTAGGGTTTCTAACATCACCTATGTAGACATATTATTGTCTGTTTTCTGGTCGGCCATCATCTTTCAGTATGTGGTGTGCAAGTTCAAGCGACCCATTAATTGTGGTGTAGTTACTTGTAAAGAAGGGCGTCTGCTTAAAGAATCAATTGATGCCTCATCATTAGATATTGTGGTTATAGTGCTATACAGATAGCCTCAGATTAAGATTTTGAGCAGAGAAGCAAGCATTTGAAATAAATAATTAATAAATAGTAAATGACATCTACTTAACATCTTTGGCAAGTGCTTAAAATGTCTGATTGATTGTGACGAGCCCAGAATAGAGACAGCTGGTGAAATGTTGGGAAAACGGCAACACTTTAGATTTGAGGCATACCATGGATGATGATGATGATGATGCTGACGACGACGACAATGACGACGCTGATGATAGCCCTAAGGATCTGCTTGACCTTCTGTGCCTTTAATTAACACTTCAAACATGTTCTCTTTTCCCAGGCCTGGATTGGGTACACCCTATGAGTAGTCTTGAGTGAGCACTATACAGATGCTCTGAATGAATGAATGAACGAATGAGCATGGACATTTCTTGTCTGTTTATTATTTCTTGCATAGTATTTATGCTTTACTGTGTGGCACAGTGACCTATTGGTAATGCGTTTGGTCAGTGATCATGTGGTTGCAGGTTCGACTCCATGTAACGACCCTGGGCAAGTTGTTTGTGCACACCATGCCTCTGTCACCAAGCACTATCATTTAGTACCGGTGTAAGCTGGGAGGTAAACGACAAGTCCTGCAGTGCACTGGCCTCTTGTTCAGGACCTTGGGATTTGTCCATTGCCGACTCAAGAGCCTAAAGGAAGGAAAATGAGCGCCTCCACTACGTCTCATTTGTGGGATATGAGACATACTTTACTTTTTTTATTTTTGTTTTAAGATTGCTAACCAGAAGGGTTCTTGTGAGACGGTTTTTGCGCCATCGGCTTTGACGCAGACCTGCAGTCAGTACTACTTCCTCTTTATTGGCAAAGCCTCTTCGTCTAGCAAGGGTGATGCTCTTCTCGAGCAGATGAGGCTTTACGAAGTGTAATTATGCTTTTGATTGCTTTAGATTACTAATTACTTGTACATTTACTGTTGACCTCTTAGCCTATTACATTTGCTATTAAACTCTTTACGATGCTAAAATCAAGCTCCATGAAAAGTTTGCTGTATAGGAAGATTTCACCATCAAATTATGCTTAAGATTTTTATACGAAAAAGTAATTACTGCCAATTGCAATATTAATGCATCATTTTTGCTTGTAGTGTTAAAATTAGTAGGTAAATAAACAGTAAGTATCCTTTAATTTCATCTGACAAATGCACAGGCAGTACAAGGTTTACACTGTGACGACGTACTCAGTTGAAATGGATCATAACTTGAGGTGGGCATGCAAAACTAAATGTAACTAGCAAACATTGGTTCACAAAACTACTTGTATAGTTTTTCAGTATTGTGCTGGCAAATTTATACAATGCCTCATTAGAACGTACTGCTGGTGTGACTCCCTGGGAAGCAACAGAGCCCTGGAGTAAGTGGTTGTTTTGATACTCTTGGCTTAATGACAACAAGTCCTTGTGGCTTTTTGTCCAGCTTTTTGCATATGTGTGAAATTTCTGCTGCAGGTTGATGAGCCTCATGTGCCCAGCGACGCATGACATGCACGTTAAACTGATAACATCATGTCTCGACTACATGCATAGCAACAACTGCCGGAACATTCTTTCGAAAGGACTGACTTCCACATCAGATGTATGATGTTGGCCTCTTATTTTTGTCATACATTAATATTATTATTATTAATTATTAATCGGATACTTACATCATGCTAATTTATGAATTCACCTCAAAAGCATGGGTAGCTGGAAAATATAAGTCTTCAATTGTTTGCAAAATTAAATAAGAGAAAGAGAAGAGTTCCTCAAAGCTGGTGATATTGAATTATGTAGACTTGAAGCAGCATGTGAAAAGACACGGAAACCAGACGTTTATCAGCATACGTCATTTGCACGATTTTCTGGGGACTTCTTAGCCTCGCCTCACCATCATTGTGGAATGCCACAGTCTGAAGAATGTCCTTGGACAATCTTCTGATCTAATCTGATCTAATCTTACCATATCTGTTTCCTTAGATAAACTTCTAATCTAATCGGTTATTGTATCTTTCCCCTTAACTTTGGCATAAATCAGAGAGTGCTTCTGATTGGGTTCTTTAAAGCAGCACTATACAAATTTCTTTTTACAATTTTACAGTTTACAATTTTACTGTTACATTTGCAATTACAATTTGAACATCTTCATTATAACAAGGATTCTGACTTAATGTGGGTTGTGAACATGGATCCAAAAATTTGTTCTGCTATAGAAAATGACTCCATTATAACAGAGTCTCATAGAAAATGACTCCATTATAACAGAGTCTCATAGAAAATGACTGCTTTATAACACAGTCTCATAGAATATGACTTCATTATAACACAGTCTCAGAGAAAATGACTGCTTTATAACACAGTCTCATAGAATATGACTTCATTATAACACAGTCTCATAGAATATGACTTCATTAGAACACAGTCTCATTATAAAAAATCGATTCTGACTGGCAGAGCACTAGCGAATAAGCTGTCGTGCATGTAGAAGGTATATCAAATGCTGAGTGGGTCTTTCTTTTGAATTGCTATCTCTTATTTGCTGTTTATTTCAGAGCGCTCGTCTTTATGTTACGGGTTTCATGCGTGTCTTGTTACGAACACGTATTCCATCGTTCTGCGATTGGGGCGTTGAGGCTCTTGTCAAGCAACTTTCGGACAAGTCGACACCGGTCGTGATGGAGGCTTTGTCAGTCCTTTCGGAAGCCTGTGAAGATCTTGTAAGTTTGCACTGAAGTCCACAAGTAACTGTATCTTACTTAACATTTTACTGAATTTCTTCTAAATTAATTCAACTTTCTGCTTGTAAGATGTTTTATGGTCAGGCGGATTTTCCCTTAGGAGTGAATTCTAAGTACAGTAATTGTGAGCTGCATGTGCAGTAAGTTTCGTCACTGAGTCTGTATATGTATGTATGTATGTGTGTGTGTGTGTATGTATGTATCTATCTGTTTGGATGTTTATATAGGGCAGTTCACCTCAACTTCACAAATGTGCTATGGAAATATCTAAATGCTTGCTTTGTGACTAGGAGAGTATGGTTTCAAACCCCAGTCACTGTGTGAAACCTATATGGACCTTGAACAAATCCTTCAGGCTTGATAGTTGAGCACTGTTGATTGATGTTTCAACATTCAGTTGTGGTGCTATATGAATGCAGAAAGATTACTAGAATACAATACAACACTGCATTTCTATTGTGCCACTTGGGCCTATGGTGACCAACAGCTCAAAATAAGAACAATAACGATAAATGGTTCCATCGTTGATGTTTTGTTGAACTTACAGAAGAACTTGTCGGCTCTGATCAAGATGCAGCTCTCAATTGGTCACCTAGGCCACAAGGGGGATCTGATGTTTGCTCGGTTTCTGTCGGTGGATGAGGGATTACAGGTTTTCTCCAAGTCAAAGGATCCGTCTGAGCCGAGCTGCGTCACCAGAGAACTCAACAAGTGGCGTACGGTAGGCCTGTAAAAATGTTACCACTGCCTTGCAGTCGAGCACACTAACCATGGACTACCATGCACCCTCTTTACTGCTAACAGGCCATGACGAAGATAGAAAATCATGTAGGAATTTTATTTATTTAGTTTATTTCTGCAGCAGGAGGTGCCGTGTTACAGACGAGATATGTTGAAGCTTGTGTAGCATAGGTTTTAAAGGAAACCTTCTGCTGATGTCTTTGTTTTGTGTCATTTCAGCATTACAATATGAGATACGTGCAAATTGTGGAGGAACGTTTGACCGAAGCGCTAACAACATACGAGAAGACATATGACGGATCTTACGTGAGAAGGTCACACAGACGGTGAGTGACAGCACTAGATAAATGAGGTGTGCTAATGAGGCAAGAATGGCTAACCATATGTCAGTTCAATTCAGCTAAATGTTTCTGTCAAAGTCAGTTCAAAGCCATTTATTTTTATCACGAACGACAATAGAACTACTTAGTAACACTAAGTTTAACCTTTCAAGCTGGTGTTTCAAGCTGATCTTCAAAAGATCCCCCAACGAATGTAGTCCCGCTACAAACTGAGTTACCCTAGTAAAATAATGCATTTCAGGCAGCCTTAATTCTTGCTTTGCCAGTGAGGAACTGTGTCTTGTTAACAATCAGTCTGTCAAAATGGCCAAATTGTAAGACTACCTTGGTAAGGGCTACCGCTAATACTTAAAAGTACAATGATATTAGCCCTGTGCCGGTCCAGTCTTTACGTTTAGGAACAACTCTTTCTATTGAATTTCAGCAGTAGTCCTCAGAGAATTTCTGTTAATCTTTTTTAATTGTATGTGTATGTTTATGTCTGATAATTTATATAGCACCTTTTAGAAACCTGTCAAAGGCACTGAAACATGGCTGTTGCTCTTTGTTAACCTTGTATTGTTTACCTCTTTTTGAGCAAAAGTTAAAATGTTTAAAATTCATTCTATGAACCAGGGAGTGTTCGATACCTTCATAGAATTTGTTTGCCTCTGCTCGATTATGGGCACGAAATGTTTCTTAGCGTATTGAATTCTTGCTCATTACCATTCTTCTGATCCTGAGTTTACTGAACTTCTGATCATCAGCATAACTGAATTCTGCTTCCTAGCATGCTTCTGCTTATTACCATACTTAACTTCTGCTTATTACCATACTTAACTTCAGTGCATAAATACTGGTACTTATCTTCTTACCAATATGCTGATGATCGGAAGTTAATTGTGCTTACTGGCTGACCTGCACCTCATAACTTATGCTTGTTCTGAATGTTTTTGGCTGCTGTCAGACACTGAATGTGATTGTTTAGGGTGCCTAGAAAAGACGTTTTGGTGCCAGTTCACCTTTATGGACAACTTGTGCAGCATGAGAAGGGGGCACAGCTGCTGGCAGAAGAGCCTTACCTTGCTGACATCTTTGACGCCCTTCGATATTTGGATTTAAAGACCGAGGCACAGATTGTTAAGCTCAAGGCAGCCTTGTGGGCTGTTGTGAGTATTGATTCAGTGTCGGTTCAGTATCAGTCAGTTTTAATCAATACCAGTTCAGTGTCAGTTAGGAAACGTTAGGCAAAGTAACGCTGAAGACGTTAATGTTAGGGCAGGTAATTGTAATTAGTAACTTCTAATGCACTGGTGTCTGATGCACTAGGCATCAACCGATGGTGCACCAAAGCCAAGCCGCAATCAGGTCAGTATCAAAAAAGGTCAGAGTAAGGAGGCCTAGTTGACGCAAAAATCACAGCATAGCATAAGGTAATTTGATTACTTATTTATTGCATAGCTTTATCAATAATAATCCTCAGTATTAGTAATACAGTAATAATAATAATAATAATTCCACAGGTGAAGTATGTAGCAGCTGAAGAGTAAACGTGACAGCTAGACAGCTTTCCTTACAGGTATAAAGGTGAAAGGAGTGACTATGGTAGCAATCTGCAACCTTGCAGGGTGGCTGCCATCCAAAGAGTTGTTTAAAGTTTCTTGGATTGCCCAGTTGTATTCAGGCTTTCGTCTGGTCTGATGAGATGTTAACTGTTTACCTAGGGTCACATTGGAACATCCGTTTGGGGAGTGGCACTGCTGCAGCAAAACGACGTCATTCCAACAATTATCAAACTGGCTGAGGACAGTGGAGTCTTCACTGTACGAGGGTTGGTTGGAAATGCTGGATTTCTTAATTACTTACTTAGTCCTTCCTGTGCAGGTCTGCACGTTGGGCAACGCAGCTTTTGTTGTGTTGTTTCTGTTGAGAAGGTAGTTTAACCTGGATGGGTTGCAAGCCCACTGCTGAACCCTCCTCCTTTTTTCCAACTTGGGACAGGCTCAGACTTGATGTAAAGGTAGTCTGAGGCAGAGTTTTATTTTACTTATATTTCTTACCAGGTCTGATAACATTTCTGTAATGTCGCAGTTATAACGCACTGGTCAGTTAAATTGAGTGGCAGAAGTCCTTTAGTCTAGGTCAGTTTGGTCAGACTGCAGAAAAACAGCCATCGGAAACATTTCTGTTGATTGATGTGTATTGCTTTAAAACAGTAGCACTTTGGGAGTTTTAAATAGATTCATAAATTCTTGTTGAATTGCCATTGCAAATGTCTGTCAAGAGGCAAATGGAAATCGATGTGGATCCAAATCCTGTCTGAGCTGCCGTTTGTATCTCATTACGTCGTGTGCCGTTTGATTCCTTGACAACTTTGTGAACAGTAAATGAGATGGTAAATCAGCTGTTAAAATCACACGTGTTGTTTTTAGTACCGCCGTCTATGTACTTGGTTTGATTGCGTCTACGTCAAAAGGAGCTGAGATTCTGCATGAGTTCGGATGGGAATCAGTTCGGCACGTGCGTGTCGGAGCCACGGTGGAAATGCCAAACATAGTGGATGATGGCTTGGCAGGAAGTGCCAGACAGCTACATCGGCCAAAGACTTCTGAAGGTGTCGGTGGTAGTCCAGCAGAAGCCAGCTCCTTCCTTGCAGGTCAAGATATCCTCGATGAGCAATCCCTTTACTTCGGTTCTTGTTCAAGCTGCCCACCTGCACTGCCCTCATCTAAGAAAACTGAGTCCCAGTCGCTCCTGGAGCCTGTCTGTATCTCGTCTGGATCGAGGAGTCGGCCACGACTACCAAGCGTGAGTGAAGGAAAAGATCCAGATGTGGAAAACAACCTGGAAGTTCATGGGCAATATTCAGTCGCATTGCAACGAACGTCAGACTTTTACGTTTGCGCTCAGAGGTCTCCTGATGTGGCCGAGGATTTCGCGGTTATTGGAAAACTGAACTCTGACCAGCCATCTGTTTGCGTTAATCACGGGTTTCCTTATCTGGACAACGTTCCTCTGAGGTCTAGTCCCGAACAAAGTTCATGCCCAAGGATGTTACACAATGGCGCTGGAAAGAGCTGCTCTGATATAGTTGAAATGGCTGCCTCAAGTGGCATCAGTTCATACGAATCTGGCACATATACGCCAGGAATTACATCACAGACAGCCACCGAAACCATCGTATGCTCGTCGCTGGACACTGCCAAACAGACTTGGCTTGTTTCAGAACCCACTGTGATTACCGAATCGTCTGAAAAACTGCGACAGTTTGCAAACCTGCGACCAATACCAGTTGCCCTTGGCCCCCGTCGTTCTTCTCGAACTTTGACCTCTGTGACAACAGCTGATCGAAGGCAACTCTATCTTGCAACGAAGGACTGCCTCAATCATAGATTCTTCACTTCTTCGCAGGATCTTGAAGGCTATGCTACTCTGCGGGAACTGAAGCCACCGAGGACTAGCGAACAAGGGACGTTGCAAATTCACAGACCAGTCAGTCTTGCAAACCCATATTTATCAAAAACAAGAAGTCTCGACTTTCGGCATTCAAAACCTCGGTTAGTTATGCCATGGCTTCCAGCTTTAATTCTTTTTGTTTTTGCTTAACACTTGAAAAGGTACTTTTTCCTGACATATATGTGGTATTTGTTTTTTAGAAATACCGGTTAGTCGTGCTCTTGACATTTCCTGGTCATCATAGCAGTAGGGCTAAAAATTCACTTAATTGTTTTTTGTTTTCTTGCTAAGGTAGAATTTTGATTGAGTGATTACCTGTTAAATACTATGGTACAGAGGTTCAACTCTTTATTCACTGTTTTCAGTTTTTTACTTTTTACTGTGTGTAGTCAGTCTGTTTGTTTTCCAGAGTCAGTTTGCGAAGTCTTGTGCCAAAAACGAGCTTTCACAGAAAACTTATATCATCGTGGTAGGTGTTTATATAAAACGTACGATACACTGGAGCATGCTTCTTCATAATTCAAATCTTGATATAATGTAGTTGGACATTGATTCCTTGTTATAAAACAGTTCATTAGTATTCTTCTGAGCTTCTTGTGTATGAGTAAGTGCAGTATCTTGTGAGATGGTATCTGAAGTTCCATTTATGTCTCGACCTGATGCTTTTTTTGGGCCAATAGATAACAATGCAAGTTTTGCAATTATTTAAGGTGCGTATCATATTGTCTAAACGTGAAATGTCGTGTAGTACAAAATGTTCATGTGTGTTCAGTCAGGGAAATGTGCACAAGTTTGTTCATGATCATTTCCATTTAATCATTTAAGCATAAATATATCATTAATAATTTATAATTAAATTAAATTTAAATTAATTAAATTAAATTTAATAGTTTATAATTACATTTAATTTATAATTGATTGTAATCATTTAACGTCTGTAACCAAATGAGCCAATCATATATACCTCAGGTAAGAAAAGCAATATTAATACTAATGGTTGTAATAATATTATTAGTATTAGTAATAACAATAATAATGTCTGATTTCATTACAGTGGTAATATAATTTTTGCTTCTAGTGTTGGCATTCGGTTGCGAACTACCTCGTTAGAAGCTCTGGATGACGTTCCTTCAAAAGCTGTTTCAGAGACGTCAGCAGCAGCAGCAGCAGCAGCAGCAGCAGCAGCAGCAGAAGGTTCATCACCTGCACCTCCTGCTGCAACCGAGAGTGTCCAAGATGGTCAGTCGTCAATCAGCCTCAACTCATCTCAGGTCTTCGGTCGGCCAGAGTACCTCGGAATCTGCGTCCCTGTCGACATCTCGATGATCTTTCAGGTTCAGCAGCAGTGTCCTGTCACGTCTTTTGTCCGATTAGATTAGATTAGGTTAGGTTAGGTTAAATGTGTACTTTCTTACCATCTTGCTTTTGTTGTCTGACTGTTGTGACCTGCCCACACCTGTGATTCCTTGCTCAGCCGATGGACCTATGTCGTGAACAAATGCATTACGTACTTACTTACTATCATGTTTTTGGATGTATTATTAATAGAGATGCCAGCATGATGGCTTATAATGCTTCATCATTTTTACAACGCTTTGTCACACCTCGTGTATTATCGTGTCTTATTCCTTGATGTGTCTCAGCATACTTTTTCATGCCCTGTTATTCCTTGCTGTCCGGTATGTGTCTTACCATTCCTTATCATGTCTTATTATGTATTTTTGTAGGTTATTCACAAGCTTTTACATGTTACATAATGGAGTTTAGTCACCAGTTTTGCTACTTCTAACTGTCAGCTTGACGATCTTGATCGTAATTTAGTGCCTTATGCGTGTACATGTAACGTACAGTAATTCTGTTTAATCAAGTGTGTCGTGTTGCTCTTTAAGCTGCTCCGTCGATTTTTTGCTACAATGGAATATTTGCAGTAGATAAAGTTCTGTGTGTCTGTAAGTATGTACGTAGTGTGTGTGTGTGTGTGTGTTTGTGTGCTATGTGTGTGTCTAGGTATATTTGGCTAGGTGTAGTTTATTTTTATTTATTTATTAAAGCACTTGTAGCGCTCGCAGTGTCAGTACGCCTGAATCTGAGGTGTAGCTTGGACTGGCAGTGCTCTTTTTAAACTGCTTTGTCAAATTTTGGTACAGCGGAAGGCTTAGGTGAGGGTAGTTGAGGGTTATGGCCAATTGCAGTAGATTTGAACATGTGTATGTGCATCTGTGTGTGTGTGTGTGTCTGGGTGTATTTGGCTTTTGTGTAGCTTCTTTTAACCCTTTGAACCCGACGCTTCCCAGCCATTCGGCACATATACCCGAGGCTCCTGGGGAATTTTGGACCCAAAAATATTTTTTGCATTTCTACTTTGAAAAGTTATCAAATCTTATAAACTGACCTCCCCAAACACGTCAAAACACATAATTCATGACCATGAATACAAAATAGTGAGTTTTTTTATGTATTACTTACGCACAGTTTCTAGCAACATAACTTTCCTTGTGCAACAGCTTTTGCTGTACAGTTTGGTGAATTAGGCTATCATCAGAATTCAACTTTCGAATGATAATTCTCAAAACGGTTATTGCTACCAGTGCCAATGCACAGGAAACTTCGTAGTCCTTTACCTTGGCCTCGGGATCGCTTCGCTTGGCCTCCTTGTATATAATTATCTATGTTGGAAAAATCCGTGATTTCTATAACTAGATATCAAAAATCCATCATCCAGTAGAAGGGTGCGCCGTGTGAGCGCTAATTACGTAAAGGCCGGCTTAACGGCACGTTGGGAAATGATAGTAGATGGTCAGGCTGGTTTTTCGGCATTTCGGATATATATGCCTAATTTACATGCAGGTTGGAAACCTGTCGGGTTCAAAGGGTTAAGAACTTTTTGGAGTGGCTGCTAAACAATGTTCAATTTCTAGGAGAATGTGGATTTTCTGCACTTAACATTGCATTTGGTGGGTGCTTACGTTACATTATTGTTGTAAGGTTCGTAAAGGTGCTGTATTAATGCTTAGTGAACTTATTTGACAATGTTGTGTGTAGGTTAATGAAGGTGAAGACCTGCGATCACAAGTGACAGACAGTGACACGGACGTTGATAATGTTCCAAAGTCTAAGAGTGAGTCCCTTTGAGCATTTTAGTTAACTTAAAATTAACTGTTATTGAATATCGTTTTTGTCAATGTATATTGTTAATTAGAAACTTCTATAGCACCGGTGTCTAATGTACAAGGCATCAAACGATGGCACTTGTATAGGGAGTGATGAAGAGGGTTACATTAGTTATGTACTGTCATTCAAATAACCAATGCTATAGAATACAACAAGTAAACCCAGGTTTTGCTTGTGTATATAGACATATAGCGTCTATTACAGAAAAATCCATTCGGGGGCACTCTTGGTGCATGTTGTGGCCAAAAATGATGCTGTAGAAAGATGTGTAATGATTATTATAATTATTATTATTATTATGAAGATTTTTAACTCACACAAGGTCACACATAATGCGAGTCTGAGGCGTGGTTAGTCAGTCACCAGGTGAAAAACAGAACTTTAGATATCCAGATGTTTGAAAGCCAACGAGAAATAGTATCCTGGGCTTTCATGCATTTTCGTGGATTGCTTGAAAGCCCAGGATGACTTGGGCAACTTGTTCATGCATACTAGTATCTTATCGAAGCAGTGGAATTTGGTGTCAGTGTAAGCTGGGAAGTTAATGGAAAGTCTTATGATGCACTTGCCTGTGTGTTTCGGACCTTAGGATTCATCCACTGTGGGCTCAAAGGCTGAAGAGCAGGAAATGACTGCCTCCCGTACATTCCACATGGGAACATTACTTTAGATTAGGATCGTAATCAGAGGTTCCCAGTCATTGGAATACTAGTATTTGCACTTTTATGCCTAAAGGTGCTTGAAGCATATATTAGTGGTAACTGAGGGTAATGTTTCTGACCTGACCTTGTTTGATTTTGTGGAACAGATAGAGCTTCCAGGGTTTCTCGTCATGACTCCTTGTCTCCTGAAGACCCTTTTTCAAACCTGGAACTTCATAACCAGGACGCCTGTCTTGGCTGCTGCCGCATTTGCTCCAGAGCGGACGAAGCTGACGATCAAGGTGGGAAATCAGGTGCAGTGCATTTAGTAGCAGCAGAAGTAAATGTAATAGAGCTAGTACTATCCAGTGTTTAACGACATCTTATGGTTGCATTTGTGTCATCTTTTAATCCTCTAGTCATTTATATAATTAATAGCTGTGTCCAGGTTTTAAAAATTATCTTGTAGATGCACGTGCATTGGCATCAACCTTACCTTACATCTACTTATTATTTTAATCTGTTACTTATTGACGGAGCTTTTGGTTCACTGATCTTGATAATTCGGTAAATCTAACAAATTCTTCTTTGACATTGCCTTCTTTAGGTTTGAATCTGAGAATTTAATCGGCTTATATGAAATCATTTCTAATAATTTAGCTAGTTGTTGGGTATGACTAATTTGAAAGCAGCATAAACCCAGCGGTCCTCGATATTAGGAACAGTAAAAGCAACATGGACAAAAATGAAATAAAGAAAAATCACAGTAATAATGAGAAAGGGAGATGATCCTTGAGCAAGCCTGTAACTCCCAGTTTCTTAGCATCATCAGTGGATGCCTCGTTCAAAGTTGCACTTAGAACTCATCTATTTAGACTATATTATGATTAACTTAGTTCATGTTACGCGCTTTCGTGCAAGACTAGTTGTGTCTAAGCGCGCTATAAATGCTAGCTTGTTTACTTACTTACTTGTCTGGTGCCAGCAGTTTATAAATATAAGTAAAAACTTCAGTTAATAGAAGTGATTTGGTCAGTGAATAATAGATGTCGCTCGTGCTGGGTTTCAGGTGAAGCATCTGATGTGTTTTGTGCTGGTGGTTTGTCGGCGGATGTTCTGTCCGTGAGGGGTCCTTCCTTAAAGCGTGACTCTGGTTCCCGCAAGTGCAGCTTTTCAGACGTACCTGCAGGCAGCATTACAAGCCAGACGAGTGCAGAGTCGGGTAAGTCTTAATGCTTTCAACACCTAATATGTAGCAATCATTTTAAATTTTTGCTTGCACAGTTACCACTGAAATAAATTTTAACCAAAGATCTGGAGATCAGGAAAATACTTTTAATTTGCTGTAGAAAACAAAACAACAGTTAGACTTAAGAAAAATAATGTGCACTAAATTTTGCTTCTGCTTGATTTCTGTTTCTGCAGTACCAATTAACAAGGAATTATTATCGGAAAACACGTCAGTTGGCAAAGCTATGATTCGTAAGGAAGTTTTGCGACTAGTCATCAATCTAGGCAGTTCAGTCGGAGTCAAGGGCACGGAGCAAGCCCTACTCATGTGGGTTTATTCTTCTTTCAACTTCCATACAAAAAATAAATTTATAATGAGCTCTTACGAAGCTGCAAAAACATAATATTACATGTACGTTAATCAGTTATTAAACGGGTGGACAAGCTGCCAATTTGTGCCACTGTACAAACTTTCACAACACGTGATGCGCGTGCTGCACAGTTTGAGAATAACAGCAATTTTAGTATTAGTACTGTTACTATTTATTGTCAAGATTGTGCCTGTATTGTAAACTATTCTGAAATTTATTCCTCTGGATAAAATATCAATACTAACTTAAGATTTCCTGGTAGGGGTATTATTTCATGTGTGTATGGTGATTTGCATAGTGTATGTATGTTCCAGTATGTATGAATGCATTATGTGTGTGCTGGTCTAGATGTATGTAAATTCATGCATGATGTATATGTGTGTGTGCAAGTACATTAGGCAGTATGTTGTATATATTGTGGTATTTATAGAGTTTAGGGCCAGTAAGGAATTATCATTGAGAAGACAATAGAAAACATTCTTATTCCGTAAAGCATCAGGTCTATGTGACTGACCGACCGACCGACTGACCGGAGGGTCTGATTATTCCTGATGATGAATTTTTTTAGGCTCTCATGTCTCCAGTTTTTGCATTACATTGCCATGTAAGTTGTCTGAATAATATAAATAAATAAAAATAAATTATAATAATTGTATGAAAGTCTCTGGTTCCCTGCTTGTGAAGTGAGTTAGGTCTTAGTTTTGTGTGTTTTTGTGTTGTGACAGAATGAAGCAGAAGTTTCCAGCAGCTTTCCAGGACCTTTGCCTGTACTCAGAAGTCTGTCACCTCTTGAACAACTACAGCTTTAGACTCATCTCCAGGCGCTTTGTTCAGGAACTGTTCCAGGATCTAAATTTCAATGAGGCAAGTCTGTTCTAAAGAAAACTGTTTGTATCCTGAGGCTGAGGGAGCACATGGCTATCAGCTCTAATATGATAATAAGAGGGGCACAGACTGATAATTCTATGAGGTAAAAAGAGTTTTCAAACGCTACCGTCCAAGATGCTTGCCTCCCAGGATGAGCACTTTTGAAGCATTAAGGACAGTAATCAGGAGTGAAGACGTAGCTGTGAGTAAATTTTGGTATTACAATAGATTTTAGGATGACAGTCCAGTTACGTTATAATGACCGTTTGTTGACGATGGATTCAGTATGCCTTAGTTCTTTGTTCTTTATGAAATTGGGTCCTCTAAAATGGACTAGCCTTCAAGATTATCTTCCTACAGTCATTTGCCTTCTGTTTTGTTCCAGTGCATGGAAGACCCACGGAACATTCTTGGAATTCCAGAGGATTGCGTAATAAAATTTTCTGAACATTTCGAAAACGATCATCACCTCCAGCAAGTCCTCGAATACTGATTGATTTGAAGACCGTGAACTGTTGTGATTGAGCCATCGATAACTGGTGCAATGCTCGAGTTGTGGAAAGACGGGCTGTGCAAGCCAAGGTTATTTGAAACCACGGTTGTGCAGGTTTTAGTACCGTGTTAAGCCACCATTAGATTGTGCATCTGTTGAGAATTGTATGCTGTTTTGCGGTACTGACAGGGAGTGCAACGCAGATTGTCCAGGTTTAAATCTTGTCCGAGATGGTCACTCAAGGCGCATTTGTCTAGCTCTGTCGATCTTGATGCCTTGTCGTTAGTTATATACTGGCGCTATATAAATACAAGAAAATGAATTTTAACTGGCATATGTCTTTCTAATCAAATACAGTTAAAAATACAAATAAATACAGTTATCATTCTGCAAAATGTTTTGTAGTTGGTCAGGCTGTGTGTGTGTGTTTGTGCGTGTGTGTGTGTGCATGCATGTTGTACCGGCATGCATTTGTGGGCACCAGCCAAAGGTTAGGGGTAAATTGTTAGCTGTCTTTGTTTTAGCCTCGACTGTTTTGACTATTTCGTGAATATGAAAGTTGGCCAAATGTGCATTTGATCATTATTTCGTGATATACTAGTGGTAAATTAGCAGATAGAAAGTTTTGTCTATTCAGTGTTCTGTTACGGGTTTGCATTTCAAACCAGACCTGAAGGTGAATCAGTGATGTCATATAATATGACCAGTTGTAGTGACTGATGGTGGAAAAAAATATGATTCATTATGTTTTGAACGGTTCATATGCAGAAAAACAGAGGAAAATAAGCATTGATGATGCTGAAGCCAGTGATGTTGATGGGAAGAATGACAGTGCCGCTTCTGGCGATGATAACAGACGATGAGAAGAATGAAAGTGATGATCATGAAGATGACAAAGTGAATTTATGAACATTGTGTGATGGAAGGATCGTAATTCAGTTTCTTCTTGGCCATCCTACTGTTCTGTGTCTTCTACCTCGGATTTTGTATCGTTTTATCTGTGCTCTTCTTTTGGTACCGTATTCCGTGATAAATGCCCAAAAATGTTTAAGGAAGTGATTCCTCTATCCAAGCTTTGTGTATGTAAATCAACTGAACAAAGTTCTAAGGCACTCTGCGATTGGTGGGTAAAGGGGAAGCTCAGACCTTCCTCCCCTTTGGATGCATTTTACCCAGTCAGTAGGCTGATGCTGTGAGATGTTTCTGCCGTGCTGTAGCCGCAAACTGCACCCAGGTGGATGGTGTGGTTTGACAGTAAACTGAACAATCTGGGAGTATGGTACAGATTTTGCTTTCTACTAAAGTGTAATTTTGCAATATTCAGTCTAATTTCAGGAGCCATTATTATTAAGGCTGCAATGATTATTTGTCTCATCACATTACATTACGTAACAACCAGCATTTATCGGAATGCACGGAGAATATATACACCGGTTGTATCTAGTTGTGTGTCGTGGACAAGCGAACATCTATTTATCAATGCTATTCTGGTGTTTGCATCAGACGTGACGTGTGTAACACACTGGCCAATTGCTAATGCATTGGTCTTTCATTTCGTTGTTTTGGATTTGAAATTGACAATTTCTGTTGGTTGGGTTCCATGTGTTCGCGGGAGCCCACCGGTGGTGGCTTTCTAGTTAGACATCTGAGCTTTATTTGCTTGCAGATGAATCCGTTGTTCTTATTGAAATGAGGAACTTCAGCGCCACTTAGGCTAGTGTTGCAGTGCTTTTGTGAGGTGCTTAAGGGCACTACATTTATTGTCTAGATAAATGCACACTTGCCACATTATCTGTAATGATGTAACGTTGTTGTCATCCAAACCCAAGCCTAGACCTCTGATTACTAATGTTAATAAAACTATGTAATAAATGAACAATGAAGAGTCAGCTCTTGTTGCTTATTCTAATTGACCTTACATTACGTTGCCTTTTCCGACAGAGAACCTACTCAGCTACTCTACTTTTCATTCCCTCACTTCACATAACCTTTACCATACTTTACATTCCCATTCCTCATAGAAAACATTCTCTTGTCGGTTACATTATGCTTTATTGCTTTACTTTACCTAACTGTACTTTGCTTTACATTGATTTTCGTGACAAAAGCCCCTGCATATGCCGTCATAAGGCAGACAGAATTCTTGAGCTATGTTAAACAGAGGTGCCAGAGTGTTCCGGTATTTGCTTCAACCAAAGATCCACTTAAGAGAGTTTCTTAATTGGTGCTACATACAACTGTTCTGATATACACATCTGTTCAACTCTCTTAGCAACTTGACTTGGGCAACTAAAGTTGATGAATTGCTTATAACATGTGCCATTAACTTTCCGTGGCTTCATGCCATGTGATTTCAGAGTACGGAGAAATTCCATGGTGCAGACTGAGGAATTTTCTTTTCAAATGCCCTATATAAATGCTTGATTACATGATATGATTTGTATGTTTTCAGGGCTGGCCTGAACTCGTGTTGCTTAATTTGCGTCCCTGCAAAATCCCAGTGTGGTTGTGCATGTGTTTAGATATGATGCTTGTATTGACAACGGTTGATGTATGTTTCACGAACATTTGGCTTATCAGTTTTTATTCCAAGACCATTCAATACTTATCAGTGAAAGAATAAATAAGCAAATGCAGCATTTACTTTATTCCAGTCGCTTTGTGATATATCTAGGTTGGAAGTATGCTCATTTTTTGCATATCTGAAAATTTGCAATAGTTAGCAATCAAACTATTCCTCAGTTCTAACTGTTTTGCAGTTATGCAAGCATATTTTCAGCTTTTGTCACAACATTTTAGATCTGTAAGCAATGTTTCAGCAGCAGATTTTGAGGGGTTCTCAAAACATGCTAAATATATGAGTGCAGACATACTTATGTACTTACATATGTGATGCATAAACACATACTTATGTACTTACATATGTGATGCATTACACTTGCAACTACAAACATAGGTCTGTTTGTAAGTACTAATTTTAGAGCCAAATTAATTAATATACGATCTGTGTTTTTTCAGTGTTTTGTTGATTTTGTCAATACATAATGTTGAAGGTTGAGTCTGTTTTCTTTATTTCTGTAAAGAGCATGCTTTGTAGCAGTTGTTGTCTTATCCGTGACTATGTTATCTTCAGATATATGTTGTATCGTTACTCTCCTCTGACTTGGAAGAGTAAGTTATATATTTGCATAAAGTTATATACAAGAGTGAAAATTTGAAAATGTTGTGTGTACTTTGTACTTGTGATTATCTGTATGTTAATAAAAAATTTAACAGTTGGAAAAAAGTTTTAAAAAACAGTTTTACAAGTTGCATAAAAACATTTTCTGTGACACATTGGCTTTTGAGCAAATGAAGACAGAATAATAATAATAAGGATGACAATGGCAACCCACGATCCACTGGAGACCAGCTACCTGCTTCAAAGACTCTCAGTAGCTGTCCAGCATGGGAACGCCATCTGCTTCTCCGGAACTCTACTATGAACATATAGGATGATGATGATAATAATAATAATAATAACAGAAATAATAACAATAATAATAATAACAGCAATATTAATAATGATAATAACAGCAATAATAATAATAATAACAGAAATAATAATAACAGCAATATTAATAAGAATAAGAATAATAACAGCAATATTAATAACAGCAATATTAATAACAGCAATATTAATAACAGCAACAACAAAACTATTTTACTTGGCCTGATGTTATTAGGCAAGTTTTTGCCAAGCCATGATATTTGCAGTTCAGTCTGTTTTAACTGAGCTCCTTGACAGGCAAATTCCTGTTAGAACTAAGAGTGTAGCAGAGACGCTTTGGTTTAGCAAATGCCATTTTGGAAGCTAGGCATCATAGAAATCAGACCATTGGTGGATCCACTTTTGTCTTCCCTCATACCACACTAGGTTTAGACAACAGTGCAAACTTTTGCAAAACTTGTTTCATCTGCCAAATCTGCATATTTAAAAAATTTATTTGTGACAGTTTTGCTTCACCAAAACTTTGTGGATGAATTTTAATAAGTTACTACATCTGGAGAAGGTTGTCATCTGCTGTGGAAATGGCTTTCGTATAAATTTGTTCTGCATTACTTTCAGTAGTTTCTTGTCGATCTATTTTGGTGATGGTCTCTGATTTACAGTTTTTACATCTGCCATGTGTAGTCATCTTTACTGTCATCAGAAGTTGATTGGCTGTTTGCTGTTGAGGTTGTTCTCTTGCTTTAAACCCCGAGTTATGAGTAGTGTTTACTTTATGCACCTTGCTATCGCCTAAGGAAACTTTTCCATTATGTGGCCTTTGAACTTCATTATGCATCCAGTTGCACTTGCAGATTTGTGCAGAACCTTTTGGCGACACAGGTTTTTCCATCTAATGGTATTTCTTGGTCTGGTCTGGAAACATCCGTTTTAGGTAAACCAATTTCACTGTTTGTTGAGGATTCTGTCGCATTTCCATAAGGAAAAGCTTTAGTTGCTTGTGTCTCCAGGAGCAGGTCTAAAGATTGTGCTTTGCCTCTTTGATTTCGAACAGGAATAATAAAAGCCTCAACAATCGGTTCATTTACTTCCATACCTGAAATGGTATTTGGTTCAGATATGCAAACAGACCTGACATCTCTTGACATCTCATTGACATCTCTTGACTTTTTGTTCCTTACATCAGAGGTTGTATGAACGACATTTAGGTTTGTTAATGGTTTGTCTTTTTCCTTAGAAGATTGCAGATTCTGTTCTTTCCTTGGTGTGCTACAAGACTGGTGATCCGTCTCTGGCAGTTTGCCCTCGCTTGATTGTCGATTTAAAAGTTCCGTTGTTGAAAAATATTGTTTGCTTATCAAGTCAACATTTCCAACCCTGTTCGTGTCAATGACTTCTGTCAAACTTTCTGCAGTTTCACAGTCGTGCTTCTTATTTTCAGTATCCCTTGTTATGTTTGGCATAATCTCAGGTTCAGGATTTAAGTGGATGCTTCTGCTGTCGGCATACTTTATTCGGCTTACGGCGGGTCTCGTCTGGGGCAACGTGGCATGTCTACGGGTCGACGATGTGCGGACGAAATGTGTCGAATGGGCCCGTTGTTGATGGACGCGGTTGTTATTGGCTTGCTTGTTTCGAGCAGTACATTCTCCTGGAATCGACAGTGGAACTGTGAGGAGTCGTTTGCCGTCGAACCTTGAAATTGTTGCTGTGATGTTCGGTTGGATATCAGTGCATCCGATTTCCGTTCTTTTACCAGTATTTTTCGCAGTGCCGCCAGGAACGTTCCGTGTGCACCATTGCGCCTTGTAAGAATTCGGAGAATGTGTGAAGCTTGTTGGACTTCGCTTGAATCTTACTTGGCTGATCTCAATTTCCTCTTGTAGAGCCAGCGCAGCCCTTCTTCCTATCGTTTCCAAAACTGTTGTTTCGAAAAGACGGTCTTTGCCGCTAAACTGAGAATTTTCGTTGTCAGTAGCTTTCTGATTGCCTATCAGCTTCGTAACGGGACTAATTCCTGGTTGTTTGGTCGACTCACTGATTGGTCGCCCTTTTGGGAGATCTGCATCGGAATTGCGGGATTCGATAGCTTGCAACTGGGTGAGGTTGTGAGGAATTGAGGATTCTAGTGTCGGACGTCGATGCATTTCTTTCGAATAGCTCGCCACACAACTTCCGATAAATATAGGTGCTTGTAACTTACCAGCGTCACAATACATTCCTGGTATAGAAGACTTCCCAGTGTTGCAGTGCATTCTTGGAAGAGAAAGAGGTTTCGTTGTTAGCTGCGTGGTTGTTACACTGGATTTACTAGACGCGCTGCCGGAAGTCGTTTCTGCTGGTGACGACTGAAAACTAGCTGTCGTTCTCAGTCGAACTTTGACGTCTCGTTGTCCCCAGCAGGCAGTGTTGATCTGTTCCATGTGACACGTAGGTACTTCAGAAGTTTGCGTTTGTTTGTGGTTAATTATGATGGGTCTTTTGAAGAACTTCAAACTGGAAAAGTACTCCATATTACCTTCCTGCGGAGGTCTACCACTTCCAGGTACTGATGCTGTTGGTAACATCTCGCTCTGATGTAATACGTCATTCGCTCTGTTTTGCGGCCCCGTCTGCGTGCGTGATTGCGAACACCTGCTGCTGTTCTTGCTGCTGCTGCTGCTCTTGCTGCTGCTGCTGCTCTTGCTGCTGCTGCTGCTGCTGCTGCTGCTATCGTGAAAGAGGTAACAGTTGATAACCCGAGTTTTTAGAGGAGTCGTCGAAGCAGAATTGATCGAATAAAGAGTTGAAAAGGGATAATGCTGATCGAAGCCGTTGCTTGAAATTGAGCGACTCATGTTCGGTCGTTAACCTTCACTCGCACAAAGCAATTCTGCTAAAGGTACCTGTGGATTCGAGGATGCTGCGGTAACCAGGCTGTTTTGTCCATGCAGCAGAATGTGATGAAGCCTCAACCTGAGACAATTGTGTCAAGCTGTAACAAACTGTAGAGACTATCAATAAACCGTACATGTGTTTCAGAGACGGATGTCTATAGCCGTTTTTATAATATTATCTACGCTTACGAATAAAATTATGCTTCGAGGTCTGGTCTACGCCTAACTGCTGCGACTTCGGGCATACAGAGTTAGTCAGAAGTGAGCGAGTTCGATGGCACCCTTTCCGTTAAATTTGAAGTCGCGAGAACTAACTGCAGATCCCTGGAAAGTAGGCCAACAGTAGGTCTACAGTTCACTGTAAATGAACAGGGTCAAAACCAGACAGTTGCTATAGAAAAACGGGTTCATTAGAATTTACAGTACTTATTCCATCAGCCTGCAGCAGAATGTATCACTGCCTATCCTTGCTGCAGCCTACATGTGTGCTTAATTGTCAGCTTTGTTACACGAGTGACTGCTGTAAAGCCTCGATTGGCATTTGCTGACTGATATACATCGTAATAATGTTTACTGGTATAGTCTATAGACCTATATTGTAAAAATCTTGTAATGTATGCCTATCTGTCTGATAGTAATTGCGTTGGCTAACAACTATGTTTTATGCATAGGCTACAAACCCAGCTCCTTTGAGGTTGAATAAGCTCCCGATCGGCTGTCTAACACCCCAACTACTTCAAATCCGGAGTAGATCTACTGACGAGAGCGGAGTTAATATGAGGCGAGAACCATGCAATCCCTGTACCTATAATTAGCCTTTAGGCAAACTGTTTTACTCGAACCCTGCTGAAGCATTTAGTGAAGCGTCCTCCGACAGTCACACCTGAAATGCCAATCAGTTCTCAGGTGACAGAGATACCTGGCAGCTTTACTTTGATACTGCGCCGCCAATGATCAGTAACATAGCCTACCGTACTTCTCATATCCTCAGGTGTGTGTGTGTGTGTGTGTGTGTGTGTGTGTGTGTGTGTGTGTGTGTGTGTGTGTGTGTGTGTGTGTGTGAATCGTTTAACAGGGTAGGGGCCATAGTTATTTCAAGAATCTCTGTCACTAAGCCATATTCCTGTTGTAGACCTACATAATACTTGGCAAATTTGCCAAGGGTGGCTGTTTTGCCAAGAATTTTTGCCAAAACACGGCAAGTAACCTATATTACAGGCCGATATATTGACCTATAGGTCTTTGCATAGGCATATGCATCTTCTCGAACGTCGTATTCTTTGTTGGCCTAACCGAAGCCAAGGGTAAATGTAAATGATGTGGTCTCGATCCTGCTCATTTCAATGAATTTATCGGGTAGGCCTAATCGTAATCGTTAACTCAGATATCGAGATTTCTACAGCGCCTAACGAAAGCTAAGTCGCGGAAACCAGCGTATTCACGCGCTCAGTCAACACAAAATCGATAGGCACGAAGGGTTCGGTTCCAGGTCAAAATTCAAGAGGCAGGCGGGCAGACAGGCAGGCGGCTAATTGGGTGGTGTTTGGAATTGGATCTGCAGCACAGGTAAGGGGAAGAAGAGGAATCAGGATGAGATCTGTGGATAGGATCCGCTGCCCTTATGAATGGGTGGCACGCCACTTAAGATCCCGTGCACGGACTGAGCTAGTCCTAGCTAAGAGCCCGTCAAAAGAGGGTGGTCTTTAGATTGTCAGTCTTAATCTGACAGCTACTTCTATGCACAGTGTGTCAAAGCCTCATCCGTGTGGTGGGGTATTGACCTATCTTAGGATGTGAAACAAAGTATAGAATGCCACAAAAAGCAACTGGAGAGCACTAGCTTCTTCGTAGGCGGTGTGTGGCTTGATATGCCACTGAATACTGACCACGAACAACGGAGAATATGTTCTGCGTGTGCCGTGCAGTCAGTTGTGGCGTTGAGGAACCGACCCCACCCGCCCCCCCCCCCTTGGAAGTGCCGGTCACCGGCGCCCCCCAGACCTGACCCGTGCATGGTGGACTGCCAGAATGTGGCGCCCCTCTGGAAGTGCTCTTCCCCGGCCCAAGCAATCCTGAAGCCTCCACAGCTTGTAATATTGCCTCGATGCCCTATAATGTCGAATTTGAGTTCAACGTTTCTCCCTTTCATTCACTAGATGGCGATACAATAATGTCGTAATTACTATGTAAATAATTGCATATTTGAGATTCCTTGTGTGCACTTTTGTGATTCTATGAAGGCCTCGCGGTAATACGGGACACAAGGGTCTTTTAATTTTCAGGTCAAACGAGGCAAATCACCAGCCAAGTTGTGTCTTCTTT